>WBRY01000039.1:0-231544 GCA_011800735.1 Peronospora destructor | reverse complement strand
AGTTGTTGTTGTAGCCCTGCCTACTTGATTGGCTCCGCGTCCACGAGCATTTTCGCCGCGTCGAGCTCCTCGATTTTCCTCCTTTTGCTTGGTCCAGCACCGCTCCACTGTGTGCCCCATTTTTCCGCAAAAAGTACACTGGCGGGACTCATATTCGGTGCTGAAGGCCTTGCTTGCTTCTTCAACTTTCACCGATGCCGTCTTCTCACCTTGTCTCTTGATATGCTCATTCGTGAGCACCTTCACAACGTCTTGCGTCCGCAGTTCCGCGCTACTCATCTCCAGATTTAGCACGACATTCTCGTAGCTTTTCGGGAGACTGCGCAACAAGCAGATCGCCACATCTTCGTCTTCCATCTTGGCCCCGATGCTGTGAAGCTTGGCACTGATGTTCATGACTTCATTGCAGTGATGCAATACGTTAGCGCCTTCCACCATCTCCATGCTGAAGAGCTGACGCTTGAGATAAATGCGCCCAGCCTTCTGCGATCCACTGTAAAGTGTCTTCAACCGCGCGGCCATGCTACCCACGCTTCCTCGCAACTGTCGACCACATGATGATAGTCTGCATCCATGTGCAGCAACATCGGCCAAACGCAATGTTGCTTGTCCTGATGTACTCATCAGAGATGCGAGGGTCCGTGAAGGTTGGGGTGGTTTCCCGGTTGACCACGTGCCACGTTGACTTGGTCAGGAACACGCCACGCATGTAGCGGCTCCATGTCGCGTAGTTGTCCCCATTGAACTTGTCAATGGAGACCTTGGTCGTCGAATCTTGGCCAGAGGACATGGTACTTGGGCTCATAACCTGTTAAAAAGGGAATGAGCACGCGAAGGGAAACGAAGCGAGGCGAAGAGAAGAAAAGCTTGAAAGTCGAAGGAAGTCTGCACTTGAGTGGAGACTGGACAACTTGGGGAGAAGGAAGGATATTTGATAGTGATTCATTTATCGTAGCTTATTCTGCCTACTACATGATTTATATGTAAAACACATATAAATCATGTCAAGCGTCCCATCATCCTACGCGTCTAATCATTTGGTAAATACTACTCGTAATTACGCGTGATTGGATTGGACAGGTTTTCAGCTAACCGATACAAAGTATCTTAACCGGTAACCTCCAATAGCCGCAGATGTCGAAGTGGAGCAGCTCGAAAGTGTTGTAGGCACGCTTGTCACGGTTGCTTAGGAACGGCTTTTGGACCATTTTTCCTTGTTGGCATCCGCGACACACACTTGGTCCACTCGAGCTGGTTGGTGTCTTTGCGTTTTTGATCGTGTTGCTGGTCACCATCTTGCGAAGAACATCGACTGGTGCGTGGCCCATGCGCGCATGCAGGTCAACAACTCGGTTGCTTGTTGCCATGTTGGCCGACCGTTGCGGGCTTCGTAGCCGGTAAAGTCCATCCACAAGATCCGCTGTTGCCACGACTTGCGTTGAATCCTTGCGCGCGACATGCATCGTGGCACCATCGAACACGACTTGAAACTTGCCAGTCTTGTTGATCTGCGGTACCGAAAGCAGGTTCTTGTTCATACTTGGCACGAACAGCGCATCCTTGATTTCGATCTCGTATTCTTGGCCATTGGGCAGAACCACTCGTTCCAAAATGGTTCCCACACCCTTGATTGCAGCCTTGCTGCCATCAGCCACCGATAGCTCGCCTTCATCTTGCTCGTTGAGGCTTGCAAACTTGGCCTTGTCGTTACAGATGTGGTGCGTTGCGCCGCTGTCGACCGCCCACATCCCTGGCATATTCTTGCCCGTCGAAAGACCACACTCTAGTGACACAACAAACGCCACTCGATCATGATCATAGTTGTTGTTGTAGCCCTGCCTACTTGATTGGCTCCGCGTCCACGAGCATTTTCGCCGCGTCGAGCTCCTCGATTTTCCTCCTTTTGCTTGGTCCAGCACCGCTCCACTGTGTGCCCCATTTTTCCGCAAAAAGTACACTGGCGGGACTCATATTCGGTGCTGAAGGCCTTGCTTGCTTCTTCAACTTTCACCGATGCCGTCTTCTCACCTTGTCTCTTGATATGCTCATTCGTGAGCACCTTCACAACGTCTTGCGTCCGCAGTTCCGCGCTACTCATCTCCAGATTTAGCACGACATTCTCGTAGCTTTTCGGGAGACTGCGCAACAAGCAGATCGCCACATCTTCGTCTTCCATCTTGGCCCCGATGCTGTGAAGCTTGGCACTGATGTTCATGACTTCATTGCAGTGATGCAATACGTTAGCGCCTTCCACCATCTCCATGCTGAAGAGCTGACGCTTGAGATAAATGCGCCCAGCCTTCTGCGATCCACTGTAAAGTGTCTTCAACCGCGCGGCCATGCTACCCACGCTTCCTCGCAACTGTCGACCACATGATGATAGTCTGCATCCATGTGCAGCAACATCGGCCAAACGCAATGTTGCTTGTCCTGATGTACTCATCAGAGATGCGAGGGTCCGTGAAGGTTGGGGTGGTTTCCCGGTTGACCACGTGCCACGTTGACTTGGTCAGGAACACGCCACGCATGTAGCGGCTCCATGTCGCGTAGTTGTCCCCATTGAACTTGTCAATGGAGACCTTGGTCGTCGAATCTTGGCCAGAGGACATGGTACTTGGGCTCATAACCTGTTAAAAAGGGAATGAGCACGCGAAGGGAAACGAAGCGAGGCGAAGAGAAGAAAAGCTTGAAAGTCGAAGGAAGTCTGCACTTGAGTGGAGACTGGACAACTTGGGGAGAAGGAAGGATATTTGATAGTGATTCATTTATCGTAGCTTATTCTGCCTACTACATGATTTATATGTAAAACACATATAAATCATGTCAAGCGTCCCATCATCCTACGCGTCTAATCATTTGGTAAATACTACTCGTAATTACGCGTGATTGGATTGGACAGGTTTTCAGCTAACCGATACAAAGTATCTTAACCGGTAACCTCCAATAGCCGCAGATGTCGAAGTGGAGCAGCTCGAAAGTGTTGTAGGCACGCTTGTCACGGTTGCTTAGGAACGGCTTTTGGACCATTTTTCCTTGTTGGCATCCGCGACACACACTTGGTCCACTCGAGCTGGATTGGTGTCTTTGCGTCTTTGATCAGTGTTGCTGGTCACCATCTTGCGAAGAACATCGACTGGTGCGTGGCCCATGCGCGCATGCAGGTCAACAACTCGGTTGCTTGTTGCCATGTTGGCCGACCGTTGCGGGCTTCGTAGCCAGGTAAAGTCCATCCACAAGATCCGCTGTTGCCACGACTTGCGTTGAATCCTTGCGCGCGACATGCATCGTGGCACCATCGAACACGACTTGAAACTTGCCAGTCTTGTTGATCTGCGGTACCGAAAGCAGGTTCTTGTTCATACTTGGCACGAACAGCGCATCCTTGATTTCGATCTCGTATTCTTGGCCATTGGGCAGAACCACTCGTTCCAGAATGGTTCCCACACCCTTGATTGCAGCCTTGCTGCCATCAGCCACCGATAGCTCGCCTTCATCTTGCTCGTTGAGGCTTGCAAACTTGGCCTTGTCGTTACAGATGTGGTGCGTTGCGCCGCTGTCGACCGCCCACATCCCTGGCATATTCTTGCCCGTCGAAAGACCACACTCTAGTGACACAACAAACGCCACTCGATCATGATCATAGTTGTTGTTGTAGCCCTGCCTACTTGATTGGCTCCGCGTCCACGAGCATTTTCGCCGCGTCGAGCTCCTCGATTTTCCTCCTTTTGCTTGGTCCAGCACCGCTCCACTGTGTGCCCCATTTTTCCGCAAAAAGTACACTGGCGGGACTCATATTCGGTGCTGAAGGCCTTGCTTGCTTCTTCAACTTTCACCGATGCCGTCTTCTCACCTTGTCTCTTGATATGCTCATTCGTGAGCACCTTCACAACGTCTTGCGTCCGCAGTTCCGCGCTACTCATCTCCAGATTTAGCACGACATTCTCGTAGCTTTTCGGGAGACTGCGCAACAAGCAGATCGCCACATCTTCGTCTTCCATCTTGGCCCCGATGCTGTGAAGCTTGGCACTGATGTTCATGACTTCATTGCAGTGATGCAATACGTTAGCGCCTTCCACCATCTCCATGCTGAAGAGCTGACGCTTGAGATAAATGCGCCCAGCCTTCTGCGATCCACTGTAAAGTGTCTTCAACCGCGCGGCCATGCTACCCACGCTTCCTCGCAACTGTCGACCACATGATGATAGTCTGCATCCATGTGCAGCAACATCGGCCAAACGCAATGTTGCTTGTCCTGATGTACTCATCAGAGATGCGAGGGTCCGTGAAGGTTGGGGTGGTTTCCCGGTTGACCACGTGCCACGTTGACTTGGTCAGGAACACGCCACGCATGTAGCGGCTCCATGTCGCGTAGTTGTCCCCATTGAACTTGTCAATGGAGACCTTGGTCGTCGAATCTTGGCCAGAGGACATGGTACTTGGGCTCATAACCTGTTAAAAAGGGAATGAGCACGCGAAGGGAAACGAAGCGAGGCGAAGAGAAGAAAAGCTTGAAAGTCGAAGGAAGTCTGCACTTGAGTGGAGACTGGACAACTTGGGGAGAAGGAAGGATATTTGATAGTGATTCATTTATCGTAGCTTATTCTGCCTACTACATGATTTATATGTAAAACACATATAAATCATGTCAAGCGTCCCATCATCCTACGCGTCTAATCATTTGGTAAATACTACTCGTAATTACGCGTGATTGGATTGGACAGGTTTTCAGCTAACCGATACAAAGTATCTTAACCGGTAACCTCCAATAGCCGCAGATGTCGAAGTGGAGCAGCTCGAAAGTGTTGTAGGCACGCTTGTCACGGTTGCTTGGGAACGGCTTTTGGACCATTTTTCCTTGTTGGCATCCGCGACACACACTTGGTCCACTCGAGCTGGTTGGTGTCTTTGCGTTTTTGATCGTGTTGCTGGTCACCATCTTGCGAAGAACATCGACTGGTGCGTGGCCCATGCGCGCATGCAGGTCAACAACTCGGTTGCTTGTTGCCATGTTGGCCGACCGTTGCGGGCTTCGTAGCCGGTAAAGTCCATCCACAAGATCCGCTGTTGCCACGACTTGCGTTGAATCCTTGCGCGCGACATGCATCGTGGCACCATCGAACACGACTTGAAACTTGCCAGTCTTGTTGATCTGCGGTACCGAAAGCAGGTTCTTGTTCATACTTGGCACGAACAGCGCATCCTTGATTTCGATCTCGTATTCTTGGCCATTGGGCAGAACCACTCGTTCCAAAATGGTTCCCACACCCTTGATTGCAGCCTTGCTGCCATCAGCCACCGATAGCTCGCCTTCATCTTGCTCGTTGAGGCTTGCAAACTTGGCCTTGTCGTTACAGATGTGGTGCGTTGCGCCGCTGTCGACCGCCCACATCCCTGGCATATTCTTGCCCGTCGAAAGACCACACTCTAGTGACACAACAAACGCCACTCGATCATGATCATAGTTGTTGTTGTAGCCCTGCCTACTTGATTGGCTCCGCGTCCACGAGCATTTTCGCCGCGTCGAGCTCCTCGATTTTCCTCCTTTTGCTTGGTCCAGCACCGCTCCACTGTGTGCCCCATTTTTCCGCAAAAAGTACACTGGCGGGACTCATATTCGGTGCTGAAGGCCTTGCTTGCTTCTTCAACTTTCACCGATGCCGTCTTCTCACCTTGTCTCTTGATATGCTCATTCGTGAGCACCTTCACAACGTCTTGCGTCCGCAGTTCCGCGCTACTCATCTCCAGATTTAGCACGACATTCTCGTAGCTTTTCGGGAGACTGCGCAACAAGCAGATCGCCACATCTTCGTCTTCCATCTTGGCCCCGATGCTGTGAAGCTTGGCACTGATGTTCATGACTTCATTGCAGTGATGCAATACGTTAGCGCCTTCCACCATCTCCATGCTGAAGAGCTGACGCTTGAGATAAATGCGCCCAGCCTTCTGCGATCCACTGTAAAGTGTCTTCAACCGCGCGGCCATGCTACCCACGCTTCCTCGCAACTGTCGACCACATGATGATAGTCTGCATCCATGTGCAGCAACATCGGCCAAACGCAATGTTGCTTGTCCTGATGTACTCATCAGAGATGCGAGGGTCCGTGAAGGTTGGGGTGGTTTCCCGGTTGACCACGTGCCACGTTGACTTGGTCAGGAACACGCCACGCATGTAGCGGCTCCATGTCGCGTAGTTGTCCCCATTGAACTTGTCAATGGAGACCTTGGTCGTCGAATCTTGGCCAGAGGACATGGTACTTGGGCTCATAACCTGTTAAAAAGGGAATGAGCACGCGAAGGGAAACGAAGCGAGGCGAAGAGAAGAAAAGCTTGAAAGTCGAAGGAAGTCTGCACTTGAGTGGAGACTGGACAACTTGGGGAGAAGGAAGGATATTTGATAGTGATTCATTTATCGTAGCTTATTCTGCCTACTACATGATTTATATGTAAAACACATATAAATCATGTCAAGCGTCCCATCATCCTACGCGTCTAATCATTTGGTAAATACTACTCGTAATTACGCGTGATTGGATTGGACAGGTTTTCAGCTAACCGATACAAAGTATCTTAACCGGTAACCTCCAATAGCCGCAGATGTCGAAGTGGAGCAGCTCGAAAGTGTTGTAGGCACGCTTGTCACGGTTGCTTGGGAACGGCTTTTGGACCATTTTTCCTTGTTGGCATCCGCGACACACACTTGGTCCACTCGAGCTGGTTGGTGTCTTTGCGTTTTTGATCGTGTTGCTGGTCACCATCTTGCGAAGAACATCGACTGGTGCGTGGCCCATGCGCGCATGCAGGTCAACAACTCGGTTGCTTGTTGCCATGTTGGCCGACCGTTGCGGGCTTCGTAGCCGGTAAAGTCCATCCACAAGATCCGCTGTTGCCACGACTTGCGTTGAATCCTTGCGCGCGACATGCATCGTGGCACCATCGAACACGACTTGAAACTTGCCAGTCTTGTTGATCTGCGGTACCGAAAGCAGGTTCTTGTTCATACTTGGCACGAACAGCGCATCCTTGATTTCGATCTCGTATTCTTGGCCATTGGGCAGAACCACTCGTTCCAAAATGGTTCCCACACCCTTGATTGCAGCCTTGCTGCCATCAGCCACCGATAGCTCGCCTTCATCTTGCTCGTTGAGGCTTGCAAACTTGGCCTTGTCGTTACAGATGTGGTGCGTTGCGCCGCTGTCGACCGCCCACATCCCTGGCATATTCTTGCCCGTCGAAAGACCACACTCTAGTGACACAACAAACGCCACTCGATCATGATCATAGTTGTTGTTGTAGCCCTGCCTACTTGATTGGCTCCGCGTCCACGAGCATTTTCGCCGCGTCGAGCTCCTCGATTTTCCTCCTTTTGCTTGGTCCAGCACCGCTCCACTGTGTGCCCCATTTTTCCGCAAAAAGTACACTGGCGGGACTCATATTCGGTGCTGAAGGCCTTGCTTGCTTCTTCAACTTTCACCGATGCCGTCTTCTCACCTTGTCTCTTGATATGCTCATTCGTGAGCACCTTCACAACGTCTTGCGTCCGCAGTTCCGCGCTACTCATCTCCAGATTTAGCACGACATTCTCGTAGCTTTTCGGGAGACTGCGCAACAAGCAGATCGCCACATCTTCGTCTTCCATCTTGGCCCCGATGCTGTGAAGCTTGGCACTGATGTTCATGACTTCATTGCAGTGATGCAATACGTTAGCGCCTTCCACCATCTCCATGCTGAAGAGCTGACGCTTGAGATAAATGCGCCCAGCCTTCTGCGATCCACTGTAAAGTGTCTTCAACCGCGCGGCCATGCTACCCACGCTTCCTCGCAACTGTCGACCACATGATGATAGTCTGCATCCATGTGCAGCAACATCGGCCAAACGCAATGTTGCTTGTCCTGATGTACTCATCAGAGATGCGAGGGTCCGTGAAGGTTGGGGTGGTTTCCCGGTTGACCACGTGCCACGTTGACTTGGTCAGGAACACGCCACGCATGTAGCGGCTCCATGTCGCGTAGTTGTCCCCATTGAACTTGTCAATGGAGACCTTGGTCGTCGAATCTTGGCCAGAGGACATGGTACTTGGGCTCATAACCTGTTAAAAAGGGAATGAGCACGCGAAGGGAAACGAAGCGAGGCGAAGAGAAGAAAAGCTTGAAAGTCGAAGGAAGTCTGCACTTGAGTGGAGACTGGACAACTTGGGGAGAAGGAAGGATATTTGATAGTGATTCATTTATCGTAGCTTATTCTGCCTACTACATGATTTATATGTAAAACACATATAAATCATGTCAAGCGTCCCATCATCCTACGCGTCTAATCATTTGGTAAATACTACTCGTAATTACGCGTGATTGGATTGGACAGGTTTTCAGCTAACCGATACAAAGTATCTTAACCGGTAACCTCCAATAGCCGCAGATGTCGAAGTGGAGCAGCTCGAAAGTGTTGTAGGCACGCTTGTCACGGTTGCTTGGGAACGGCTTTTGGACCATTTTTCCTTGTTGGCATCCGCGACACACACTTGGTCCACTCGAGCTGGTTGGTGTCTTTGCGTTTTTGATCGTGTTGCTGGTCACCATCTTGCGAAGAACATCGACTGGTGCGTGGCCCATGCGCGCATGCAGGTCAACAACTCGGTTGCTTGTTGCCATGTTGGCCGACCGTTGCGGGCTTCGTAGCCGGTAAAGTCCATCCACAAGATCCGCTGTTGCCACGACTTGCGTTGAATCCTTGCGCGCGACATGCATCGTGGCACCATCGAACACGACTTGAAACTTGCCAGTCTTGTTGATCTGCGGTACCGAAAGCAGGTTCTTGTTCATACTTGGCACGAACAGCGCATCCTTGATTTCGATCTCGTATTCTTGGCCATTGGGCAGAACCACTCGTTCCAAAATGGTTCCCACACCCTTGATTGCAGCCTTGCTGCCATCAGCCACCGATAGCTCGCCTTCATCTTGCTCGTTGAGGCTTGCAAACTTGGCCTTGTCGTTACAGATGTGGTGCGTTGCGCCGCTGTCGACCGCCCACATCCCTGGCATATTCTTGCCCGTCGAAAGACCACACTCTAGTGACACAACAAACGCCACTCGATCATGATCATAGTTGTTGTTGTAGCCCTGCCTACTTGATTGGCTCCGCGTCCACGAGCATTTTCGCCGCGTCGAGCTCCTCGATTTTCCTCCTTTTGCTTGGTCCAGCACCGCTCCACTGTGTGCCCCATTTTTCCGCAAAAAGTACACTGGCGGGACTCATATTCGGTGCTGAAGGCCTTGCTTGCTTCTTCAACTTTCACCGATGCCGTCTTCTCACCTTGTCTCTTGATATGCTCATTCGTGAGCACCTTCACAACGTCTTGCGTCCGCAGTTCCGCGCTACTCATCTCCAGATTTAGCACGACATTCTCGTAGCTTTTCGGGAGACTGCGCAACAAGCAGATCGCCACATCTTCGTCTTCCATCTTGGCCCCGATGCTGTGAAGCTTGGCACTGATGTTCATGACTTCATTGCAGTGATGCAATACGTTAGCGCCTTCCACCATCTCCATGCTGAAGAGCTGACGCTTGAGATAAATGCGCCCAGCCTTCTGCGATCCACTGTAAAGTGTCTTCAACCGCGCGGCCATGCTACCCACGCTTCCTCGCAACTGTCGACCACATGATGATAGTCTGCATCCATGTGCAGCAACATCGGCCAAACGCAATGTTGCTTGTCCTGATGTACTCATCAGAGATGCGAGGGTCCGTGAAGGTTGGGGTGGTTTCCCGGTTGACCACGTGCCACGTTGACTTGGTCAGGAACACGCCACGCATGTAGCGGCTCCATGTCGCGTAGTTGTCCCCATTGAACTTGTCAATGGAGACCTTGGTCGTCGAATCTTGGCCAGAGGACATGGTACTTGGGCTCATAACCTGTTAAAAAGGGAATGAGCACGCGAAGGGAAACGAAGCGAGGCGAAGAGAAGAAAAGCTTGAAAGTCGAAGGAAGTCTGCACTTGAGTGGAGACTGGACAACTTGGGGAGAAGGAAGGATATTTGATAGTGATTCATTTATCGTAGCTTATTCTGCCTACTACATGATTTATATGTAAAACACATATAAATCATGTCAAGCGTCCCATCATCCTACGCGTCTAATCATTTGGTAAATACTACTCGTAATTACGCGTGATTGGATTGGACAGGTTTTCAGCTAACCGATACAAAGTATCTTAACCGGTAACCTCCAATAGCCGCAGATGTCGAAGTGGAGCAGCTCGAAAGTGTTGTAGGCACGCTTGTCACGGTTGCTTGGGAACGGCTTTTGGACCATTTTTCCTTGTTGGCATCCGCGACACACACTTGGTCCACTCGAGCTGGTTGGTGTCTTTGCGTTTTTGATCGTGTTGCTGGTCACCATCTTGCGAAGAACATCGACTGGTGCGTGGCCCATGCGCGCATGCAGGTCAACAACTCGGTTGCTTGTTGCCATGTTGGCCGACCGTTGCGGGCTTCGTAGCCGGTAAAGTCCATCCACAAGATCCGCTGTTGCCACGACTTGCGTTGAATCCTTGCGCGCGACATGCATCGTGGCACCATCGAACACGACTTGAAACTTGCCAGTCTTGTTGATCTGCGGTACCGAAAGCAGGTTCTTGTTCATACTTGGCACGAACAGCGCATCCTTGATTTCGATCTCGTATTCTTGGCCATTGGGCAGAACCACTCGTTCCAAAATGGTTCCCACACCCTTGATTGCAGCCTTGCTGCCATCAGCCACCGATAGCTCGCCTTCATCTTGCTCGTTGAGGCTTGCAAACTTGGCCTTGTCGTTACAGATGTGGTGCGTTGCGCCGCTGTCGACCGCCCACATCCCTGGCATATTCTTGCCCGTCGAAAGACCACACTCTAGTGACACAACAAACGCCACTCGATCATGATCATAGTTGTTGTTGTAGCCCTGCCTACTTGATTGGCTCCGCGTCCACGAGCATTTTCGCCGCGTCGAGCTCCTCGATTTTCCTCCTTTTGCTTGGTCCAGCACCGCTCCACTGTGTGCCCCATTTTTCCGCAAAAAGTACACTGGCGGGACTCATATTCGGTGCTGAAGGCCTTGCTTGCTTCTTCAACTTTCACCGATGCCGTCTTCTCACCTTGTCTCTTGATATGCTCATTCGTGAGCACCTTCACAACGTCTTGCGTCCGCAGTTCCGCGCTACTCATCTCCAGATTTAGCACGACATTCTCGTAGCTTTTCGGGAGACTGCGCAACAAGCAGATCGCCACATCTTCGTCTTCCATCTTGGCCCCGATGCTGTGAAGCTTGGCACTGATGTTCATGACTTCATTGCAGTGATGCAATACGTTAGCGCCTTCCACCATCTCCATGCTGAAGAGCTGACGCTTGAGATAAATGCGCCCAGCCTTCTGCGATCCACTGTAAAGTGTCTTCAACCGCGCGGCCATGCTACCCACGCTTCCTCGCAACTGTCGACCACATGATGATAGTCTGCATCCATGTGCAGCAACATCGGCCAAACGCAATGTTGCTTGTCCTGATGTACTCATCAGAGATGCGAGGGTCCGTGAAGGTTGGGGTGGTTTCCCGGTTGACCACGTGCCACGTTGACTTGGTCAGGAACACGCCACGCATGTAGCGGCTCCATGTCGCGTAGTTGTCCCCATTGAACTTGTCAATGG
Source organism: Peronospora destructor (assembly GCA_011800735.1). Taxonomy (NCBI): domain Eukaryota; phylum Oomycota; class Peronosporomycetes; order Peronosporales; family Peronosporaceae; genus Peronospora; species Peronospora destructor. The sequence continues at coordinate 219,871 of WBRY01000039.1, read as the reverse complement.
AGACCTTGGTCGTCGAATCTTGGCCAGAGGACATGGTACTTGGGCTCATAACCTGTTAAAAAGGGAATGAGCACGCGAAGGGAAACGAAGCGAGGCGAAGAGAAGAAAAGCTTGAAAGTCGAAGGAAGTCTGCACTTGAGTGGAGACTGGACAACTTGGGGAGAAGGAAGGATATTTGATAGTGATTCATTTATCGTAGCTTATTCTGCCTACTACATGATTTATATGTAAAACACATATAAATCATGTCAAGCGTCCCATCATCCTACGCGTCTAATCATTTGGTAAATACTACTCGTAATTACGCGTGATTGGATTGGACAGGTTTTCAGCTAACCGATACAAAGTATCTTAACCGGTAACCTCCAATAGCCGCAGATGTCGAAGTGGAGCAGCTCGAAAGTGTTGTAGGCACGCTTGTCACGGTTGCTTGGGAACGGCTTTTGGACCATTTTTCCTTGTTGGCATCCGCGACACACACTTGGTCCACTCGAGCTGGTTGGTGTCTTTGCGTTTTTGATCGTGTTGCTGGTCACCATCTTGCGAAGAACATCGACTGGTGCGTGGCCCATGCGCGCATGCAGGTCAACAACTCGGTTGCTTGTTGCCATGTTGGCCGACCGTTGCGGGCTTCGTAGCCGGTAAAGTCCATCCACAAGATCCGCTGTTGCCACGACTTGCGTTGAATCCTTGCGCGCGACATGCATCGTGGCACCATCGAACACGACTTGAAACTTGCCAGTCTTGTTGATCTGCGGTACCGAAAGCAGGTTCTTGTTCATACTTGGCACGAACAGCGCATCCTTGATTTCGATCTCGTATTCTTGGCCATTGGGCAGAACCACTCGTTCCAAAATGGTTCCCACACCCTTGATTGCAGCCTTGCTGCCATCAGCCACCGATAGCTCGCCTTCATCTTGCTCGTTGAGGCTTGCAAACTTGGCCTTGTCGTTACAGATGTGGTGCGTTGCGCCGCTGTCGACCGCCCACATCCCTGGCATATTCTTGCCCGTCGAAAGACCACACTCTAGTGACACAACAAACGCCACTCGATCATGATCATAGTTGTTGTTGTAGCCCTGCCTACTTGATTGGCTCCGCGTCCACGAGCATTTTCGCCGCGTCGAGCTCCTCGATTTTCCTCCTTTTGCTTGGTCCAGCACCGCTCCACTGTGTGCCCCATTTTTCCGCAAAAAGTACACTGGCGGGACTCATATTCGGTGCTGAAGGCCTTGCTTGCTTCTTCAACTTTCACCGATGCCGTCTTCTCACCTTGTCTCTTGATATGCTCATTCGTGAGCACCTTCACAACGTCTTGCGTCCGCAGTTCCGCGCTACTCATCTCCAGATTTAGCACGACATTCTCGTAGCTTTTCGGGAGACTGCGCAACAAGCAGATCGCCACATCTTCGTCTTCCATCTTGGCCCCGATGCTGTGAAGCTTGGCACTGATGTTCATGACTTCATTGCAGTGATGCAATACGTTAGCGCCTTCCACCATCTCCATGCTGAAGAGCTGACGCTTGAGATAAATGCGCCCAGCCTTCTGCGATCCACTGTAAAGTGTCTTCAACCGCGCGGCCATGCTACCCACGCTTCCTCGCAACTGTCGACCACATGATGATAGTCTGCATCCATGTGCAGCAACATCGGCCAAACGCAATGTTGCTTGTCCTGATGTACTCATCAGAGATGCGAGGGTCCGTGAAGGTTGGGGTGGTTTCCCGGTTGACCACGTGCCACGTTGACTTGGTCAGGAACACGCCACGCATGTAGCGGCTCCATGTCGCGTAGTTGTCCCCATTGAACTTGTCAATGGAGACCTTGGTCGTCGAATCTTGGCCAGAGGACATGGTACTTGGGCTCATAACCTGTTAAAAAGGGAATGAGCACGCGAAGGGAAACGAAGCGAGGCGAAGAGAAGAAAAGCTTGAAAGTCGAAGGAAGTCTGCACTTGAGTGGAGACTGGACAACTTGGGGAGAAGGAAGGATATTTGATAGTGATTCATTTATCGTAGCTTATTCTGCCTACTACATGATTTATATGTAAAACACATATAAATCATGTCAAGCGTCCCATCATCCTACGCGTCTAATCATTTGGTAAATACTACTCGTAATTACGCGTGATTGGATTGGACAGGTTTTCAGCTAACCGATACAAAGTATCTTAACCGGTAACCTCCAATAGCCGCAGATGTCGAAGTGGAGCAGCTCGAAAGTGTTGTAGGCACGCTTGTCACGGTTGCTTGGGAACGGCTTTTGGACCATTTTTCCTTGTTGGCATCCGCGACACACACTTGGTCCACTCGAGCTGGTTGGTGTCTTTGCGTTTTTGATCGTGTTGCTGGTCACCATCTTGCGAAGAACATCGACTGGTGCGTGGCCCATGCGCGCATGCAGGTCAACAACTCGGTTGCTTGTTGCCATGTTGGCCGACCGTTGCGGGCTTCGTAGCCGGTAAAGTCCATCCACAAGATCCGCTGTTGCCACGACTTGCGTTGAATCCTTGCGCGCGACATGCATCGTGGCACCATCGAACACGACTTGAAACTTGCCAGTCTTGTTGATCTGCGGTACCGAAAGCAGGTTCTTGTTCATACTTGGCACGAACAGCGCATCCTTGATTTCGATCTCGTATTCTTGGCCATTGGGCAGAACCACTCGTTCCAAAATGGTTCCCACACCCTTGATTGCAGCCTTGCTGCCATCAGCCACCGATAGCTCGCCTTCATCTTGCTCGTTGAGGCTTGCAAACTTGGCCTTGTCGTTACAGATGTGGTGCGTTGCGCCGCTGTCGACCGCCCACATCCCTGGCATATTCTTGCCCGTCGAAAGACCACACTCTAGTGACACAACAAACGCCACTCGATCATGATCATAGTTGTTGTTGTAGCCCTGCCTACTTGATTGGCTCCGCGTCCACGAGCATTTTCGCCGCGTCGAGCTCCTCGATTTTCCTCCTTTTGCTTGGTCCAGCACCGCTCCACTGTGTGCCCCATTTTTCCGCAAAAAGTACACTGGCGGGACTCATATTCGGTGCTGAAGGCCTTGCTTGCTTCTTCAACTTTCACCGATGCCGTCTTCTCACCTTGTCTCTTGATATGCTCATTCGTGAGCACCTTCACAACGTCTTGCGTCCGCAGTTCCGCGCTACTCATCTCCAGATTTAGCACGACATTCTCGTAGCTTTTCGGGAGACTGCGCAACAAGCAGATCGCCACATCTTCGTCTTCCATCTTGGCCCCGATGCTGTGAAGCTTGGCACTGATGTTCATGACTTCATTGCAGTGATGCAATACGTTAGCGCCTTCCACCATCTCCATGCTGAAGAGCTGACGCTTGAGATAAATGCGCCCAGCCTTCTGCGATCCACTGTAAAGTGTCTTCAACCGCGCGGCCATGCTACCCACGCTTCCTCGCAACTGTCGACCACATGATGATAGTCTGCATCCATGTGCAGCAACATCGGCCAAACGCAATGTTGCTTGTCCTGATGTACTCATCAGAGATGCGAGGGTCCGTGAAGGTTGGGGTGGTTTCCCGGTTGACCACGTGCCACGTTGACTTGGTCAGGAACACGCCACGCATGTAGCGGCTCCATGTCGCGTAGTTGTCCCCATTGAACTTGTCAATGGAGACCTTGGTCGTCGAATCTTGGCCAGAGGACATGGTACTTGGGCTCATAACCTGTTAAAAAGGGAATGAGCACGCGAAGGGAAACGAAGCGAGGCGAAGAGAAGAAAAGCTTGAAAGTCGAAGGAAGTCTGCACTTGAGTGGAGACTGGACAACTTGGGGAGAAGGAAGGATATTTGATAGTGATTCATTTATCGTAGCTTATTCTGCCTACTACATGATTTATATGTAAAACACATATAAATCATGTCAAGCGTCCCATCATCCTACGCGTCTAATCATTTGGTAAATACTACTCGTAATTACGCGTGATTGGATTGGACAGGTTTTCAGCTAACCGATACAAAGTATCTTAACCGGTAACCTCCAATAGCCGCAGATGTCGAAGTGGAGCAGCTCGAAAGTGTTGTAGGCACGCTTGTCACGGTTGCTTGGGAACGGCTTTTGGACCATTTTTCCTTGTTGGCATCCGCGACACACACTTGGTCCACTCGAGCTGGTTGGTGTCTTTGCGTTTTTGATCGTGTTGCTGGTCACCATCTTGCGAAGAACATCGACTGGTGCGTGGCCCATGCGCGCATGCAGGTCAACAACTCGGTTGCTTGTTGCCATGTTGGCCGACCGTTGCGGGCTTCGTAGCCGGTAAAGTCCATCCACAAGATCCGCTGTTGCCACGACTTGCGTTGAATCCTTGCGCGCGACATGCATCGTGGCACCATCGAACACGACTTGAAACTTGCCAGTCTTGTTGATCTGCGGTACCGAAAGCAGGTTCTTGTTCATACTTGGCACGAACAGCGCATCCTTGATTTCGATCTCGTATTCTTGGCCATTGGGCAGAACCACTCGTTCCAAAATGGTTCCCACACCCTTGATTGCAGCCTTGCTGCCATCAGCCACCGATAGCTCGCCTTCATCTTGCTCGTTGAGGCTTGCAAACTTGGCCTTGTCGTTACAGATGTGGTGCGTTGCGCCGCTGTCGACCGCCCACATCCCTGGCATATTCTTGCCCGTCGAAAGACCACACTCTAGTGACACAACAAACGCCACTCGATCATGATCATAGTTGTTGTTGTAGCCCTGCCTACTTGATTGGCTCCGCGTCCACGAGCATTTTCGCCGCGTCGAGCTCCTCGATTTTCCTCCTTTTGCTTGGTCCAGCACCGCTCCACTGTGTGCCCCATTTTTCCGCAAAAAGTACACTGGCGGGACTCATATTCGGTGCTGAAGGCCTTGCTTGCTTCTTCAACTTTCACCGATGCCGTCTTCTCACCTTGTCTCTTGATATGCTCATTCGTGAGCACCTTCACAACGTCTTGCGTCCGCAGTTCCGCGCTACTCATCTCCAGATTTAGCACGACATTCTCGTAGCTTTTCGGGAGACTGCGCAACAAGCAGATCGCCACATCTTCGTCTTCCATCTTGGCCCCGATGCTGTGAAGCTTGGCACTGATGTTCATGACTTCATTGCAGTGATGCAATACGTTAGCGCCTTCCACCATCTCCATGCTGAAGAGCTGACGCTTGAGATAAATGCGCCCAGCCTTCTGCGATCCACTGTAAAGTGTCTTCAACCGCGCGGCCATGCTACCCACGCTTCCTCGCAACTGTCGACCACATGATGATAGTCTGCATCCATGTGCAGCAACATCGGCCAAACGCAATGTTGCTTGTCCTGATGTACTCATCAGAGATGCGAGGGTCCGTGAAGGTTGGGGTGGTTTCCCGGTTGACCACGTGCCACGTTGACTTGGTCAGGAACACGCCACGCATGTAGCGGCTCCATGTCGCGTAGTTGTCCCCATTGAACTTGTCAATGGAGACCTTGGTCGTCGAATCTTGGCCAGAGGACATGGTACTTGGGCTCATAACCTGTTAAAAAGGGAATGAGCACGCGAAGGGAAACGAAGCGAGGCGAAGAGAAGAAAAGCTTGAAAGTCGAAGGAAGTCTGCACTTGAGTGGAGACTGGACAACTTGGGGAGAAGGAAGGATATTTGATAGTGATTCATTTATCGTAGCTTATTCTGCCTACTACATGATTTATATGTAAAACACATATAAATCATGTCAAGCGTCCCATCATCCTACGCGTCTAATCATTTGGTAAATACTACTCGTAATTACGCGTGATTGGATTGGACAGGTTTTCAGCTAACCGATACAAAGTATCTTAACCGGTAACCTCCAATAGCCGCAGATGTCGAAGTGGAGCAGCTCGAAAGTGTTGTAGGCACGCTTGTCACGGTTGCTTGGGAACGGCTTTTGGACCATTTTTCCTTGTTGGCATCCGCGACACACACTTGGTCCACTCGAGCTGGTTGGTGTCTTTGCGTTTTTGATCGTGTTGCTGGTCGCCATCTTGCGAAGAACATCGACTGGTGCGTGGCCCATGCGCGCATGCAGGTCAACAACTCGGTTGCTTGTTGCCATGTTGGCCGACCGTTGCGGGCTTCGTAGCCGGTAAAGTCCATCCACAAGATCCGCTGTTGCCACGACTTGCGTTGAATCCTTGCGCGCGACATGCATCGTGGCACCATCGAACACGACTTGAAACTTGCCAGTCTTGTTGATCTGCGGTACCGAAAGCAGGTTCTTGTTCATACTTGGCACGAACAGCGCATCCTTGATTTCGATCTCGTATTCTTGGCCATTGGGCAGAACCACTCGTTCCAAAATGGTTCCCACACCCTTGATTGCAGCCTTGCTGCCATCAGCCACCGATAGCTCGCCTTCATCTTGCTCGTTGAGGCTTGCAAACTTGGCCTTGTCGTTACAGATGTGGTGCGTTGCGCCGCTGTCGACCGCCCACATCCCTGGCATATTCTTGCCCGTCGAAAGACCACACTCTAGTGACACAACAAACGCCACTCGATCATGATCATAGTTGTTGTTGTAGCCCTGCCTACTTGATTGGCTCCGCGTCCACGAGCATTTTCGCCGCGTCGAGCTCCTCGATTTTCCTCCTTTTGCTTGGTCCAGCACCGCTCCACTGTGTGCCCCATTTTTCCGCAAAAAGTACACTGGCGGGACTCATATTCGGTGCTGAAGGCCTTGCTTGCTTCTTCAACTTTCACCGATGCCGTCTTCTCACCTTGTCTCTTGATATGCTCATTCGTGAGCACCTTCACAACGTCTTGCGTCCGCAGTTCCGCGCTACTCATCTCCAGATTTAGCACGACATTCTCGTAGCTTTTCGGGAGACTGCGCAACAAGCAGATCGCCACATCTTCGTCTTCCATCTTGGCCCCGATGCTGTGAAGCTTGGCACTGATGTTCATGACTTCATTGCAGTGATGCAATACGTTAGCGCCTTCCACCATCTCCATGCTGAAGAGCTGACGCTTGAGATAAATGCGCCCAGCCTTCTGCGATCCACTGTAAAGTGTCTTCAACCGCGCGGCCATGCTACCCACGCTTCCTCGCAACTGTCGACCACATGATGATAGTCTGCATCCATGTGCAGCAACATCGGCCAAACGCAATGTTGCTTGTCCTGATGTACTCATCAGAGATGCGAGGGTCCGTGAAGGTTGGGGTGGTTTCCCGGTTGACCACGTGCCACGTTGACTTGGTCAGGAACACGCCACGCATGTAGCGGCTCCATGTCGCGTAGTTGTCCCCATTGAACTTGTCAATGGAGACCTTGGTCGTCGAATCTTGGCCAGAGGACATGGTACTTGGGCTCATAACCTGTTAAAAAGGGAATGAGCACGCGAAGGGAAACGAAGCGAGGCGAAGAGAAGAAAAGCTTGAAAGTCGAAGGAAGTCTGCACTTGAGTGGAGACTGGACAACTTGGGGAGAAGGAAGGATATTTGATAGTGATTCATTTATCGTAGCTTATTCTGCCTACTACATGATTTATATGTAAAACACATATAAATCATGTCAAGCGTCCCATCATCCTACGCGTCTAATCATTTGGTAAATACTACTCGTAATTACGCGTGATTGGATTGGACAGGTTTTCAGCTAACCGATACAAAGTATCTTAACCGGTAACCTCCAATAGCCGCAGATGTCGAAGTGGAGCAGCTCGAAAGTGTTGTAGGCACGCTTGTCACGGTTGCTTGGGAACGGCTTTTGGACCATTTTTCCTTGTTGGCATCCGCGACACACACTTGGTCCACTCGAGCTGGTTGGTGTCTTTGCGTTTTTGATCGTGTTGCTGGTCGCCATCTTGCGAAGAACATCGACTGGTGCGTGGCCCATGCGCGCATGCAGGTCAACAACTCGGTTGCTTGTTGCCATGTTGGCCGACCGTTGCGGGCTTCGTAGCCGGTAAAGTCCATCCACAAGATCCGCTGTTGCCACGACTTGCGTTGAATCCTTGCGCGCGACATGCATCGTGGCACCATCGAACACGACTTGAAACTTGCCAGTCTTGTTGATCTGCGGTACCGAAAGCAGGTTCTTGTTCATACTTGGCACGAACAGCGCATCCTTGATTTCGATCTCGTATTCTTGGCCATTGGGCAGAACCACTCGTTCCAAAATGGTTCCCACACCCTTGATTGCAGCCTTGCTGCCATCAGCCACCGATAGCTCGCCTTCATCTTGCTCGTTGAGGCTTGCAAACTTGGCCTTGTCGTTACAGATGTGGTGCGTTGCGCCGCTGTCGACCGCCCACATCCCTGGCATATTCTTGCCCGTCGAAAGACCACACTCTAGTGACACAACAAACGCCACTCGATCATGATCATAGTTGTTGTTGTAGCCCTGCCTACTTGATTGGCTCCGCGTCCACGAGCATTTTCGCCGCGTCGAGCTCCTCGATTTTCCTCCTTTTGCTTGGTCCAGCACCGCTCCACTGTGTGCCCCATTTTTCCGCAAAAAGTACACTGGCGGGACTCATATTCGGTGCTGAAGGCCTTGCTTGCTTCTTCAACTTTCACCGATGCCGTCTTCTCACCTTGTCTCTTGATATGCTCATTCGTGAGCACCTTCACAACGTCTTGCGTCCGCAGTTCCGCGCTACTCATCTCCAGATTTAGCACGACATTCTCGTAGCTTTTCGGGAGACTGCGCAACAAGCAGATCGCCACATCTTCGTCTTCCATCTTGGCCCCGATGCTGTGAAGCTTGGCACTGATGTTCATGACTTCATTGCAGTGATGCAATACGTTAGCGCCTTCCACCATCTCCATGCTGAAGAGCTGACGCTTGAGATAAATGCGCCCAGCCTTCTGCGATCCACTGTAAAGTGTCTTCAACCGCGCGGCCATGCTACCCACGCTTCCTCGCAACTGTCGACCACATGATGATAGTCTGCATCCATGTGCAGCAACATCGGCCAAACGCAATGTTGCTTGTCCTGATGTACTCATCAGAGATGCGAGGGTCCGTGAAGGTTGGGGTGGTTTCCCGGTTGACCACGTGCCACGTTGACTTGGTCAGGAACACGCCACGCATGTAGCGGCTCCATGTCGCGTAGTTGTCCCCATTGAACTTGTCAATGGAGACCTTGGTCGTCGAATCTTGGCCAGAGGACATGGTACTTGGGCTCATAACCTGTTAAAAAGGGAATGAGCACGCGAAGGGAAACGAAGCGAGGCGAAGAGAAGAAAAGCTTGAAAGTCGAAGGAAGTCTGCACTTGAGTGGAGACTGGACAACTTGGGGAGAAGGAAGGATATTTGATAGTGATTCATTTATCGTAGCTTATTCTGCCTACTACATGATTTATATGTAAAACACATATAAATCATGTCAAGCGTCCCATCATCCTACGCGTCTAATCATTTGGTAAATACTACTCGTAATTACGCGTGATTGGATTGGACAGGTTTTCAGCTAACCGATACAAAGTATCTTAACCGGTAACCTCCAATAGCCGCAGATGTCGAAGTGGAGCAGCTCGAAAGTGTTGTAGGCACGCTTGTCACGGTTGCTTGGGAACGGCTTTTGGACCATTTTTCCTTGTTGGCATCCGCGACACACACTTGGTCCACTCGAGCTGGTTGGTGTCTTTGCGTTTTTGATCGTGTTGCTGGTCGCCATCTTGCGAAGAACATCGACTGGTGCGTGGCCCATGCGCGCATGCAGGTCAACAACTCGGTTGCTTGTTGCCATGTTGGCCGACCGTTGCGGGCTTCGTAGCCGGTAAAGTCCATCCACAAGATCCGCTGTTGCCACGACTTGCGTTGAATCCTTGCGCGCGACATGCATCGTGGCACCATCGAACACGACTTGAAACTTGCCAGTCTTGTTGATCTGCGGTACCGAAAGCAGGTTCTTGTTCATACTTGGCACGAACAGCGCATCCTTGATTTCGATCTCGTATTCTTGGCCATTGGGCAGAACCACTCGTTCCAAAATGGTTCCCACACCCTTGATTGCAGCCTTGCTGCCATCAGCCACCGATAGCTCGCCTTCATCTTGCTCGTTGAGGCTTGCAAACTTGGCCTTGTCGTTACAGATGTGGTGCGTTGCGCCGCTGTCGACCGCCCACATCCCTGGCATATTCTTGCCCGTCGAAAGACCACACTCTAGTGACACAACAAACGCCACTCGATCATGATCATAGTTGTTGTTGTAGCCCTGCCTACTTGATTGGCTCCGCGTCCACGAGCATTTTCGCCGCGTCGAGCTCCTCGATTTTCCTCCTTTTGCTTGGTCCAGCACCGCTCCACTGTGTGCCCCATTTTTCCGCAAAAAGTACACTGGCGGGACTCATATTCGGTGCTGAAGGCCTTGCTTGCTTCTTCAACTTTCACCGATGCCGTCTTCTCACCTTGTCTCTTGATATGCTCATTCGTGAGCACCTTCACAACGTCTTGCGTCCGCAGTTCCGCGCTACTCATCTCCAGATTTAGCACGACATTCTCGTAGCTTTTCGGGAGACTGCGCAACAAGCAGATCGCCACATCTTCGTCTTCCATCTTGGCCCCGATGCTGTGAAGCTTGGCACTGATGTTCATGACTTCATTGCAGTGATGCAATACGTTAGCGCCTTCCACCATCTCCATGCTGAAGAGCTGACGCTTGAGATAAATGCGCCCAGCCTTCTGCGATCCACTGTAAAGTGTCTTCAACCGCGCGGCCATGCTACCCACGCTTCCTCGCAACTGTCGACCACATGATGATAGTCTGCATCCATGTGCAGCAACATCGGCCAAACGCAATGTTGCTTGTCCTGATGTACTCATCAGAGATGCGAGGGTCCGTGAAGGTTGGGGTGGTTTCCCGGTTGACCACGTGCCACGTTGACTTGGTCAGGAACACGCCACGCATGTAGCGGCTCCATGTCGCGTAGTTGTCCCCATTGAACTTGTCAATGGAGACCTTGGTCGTCGAATCTTGGCCAGAGGACATGGTACTTGGGCTCATAACCTGTTAAAAAGGGAATGAGCACGCGAAGGGAAACGAAGCGAGGCGAAGAGAAGAAAAGCTTGAAAGTCGAAGGAAGTCTGCACTTGAGTGGAGACTGGACAACTTGGGGAGAAGGAAGGATATTTGATAGTGATTCATTTATCGTAGCTTATTCTGCCTACTACATGATTTATATGTAAAACACATATAAATCATGTCAAGCGTCCCATCATCCTACGCGTCTAATCATTTGGTAAATACTACTCGTAATTACGCGTGATTGGATTGGACAGGTTTTCAGCTAACCGATACAAAGTATCTTAACCGGTAACCTCCAATAGCCGCAGATGTCGAAGTGGAGCAGCTCGAAAGTGTTGTAGGCACGCTTGTCACGGTTGCTTGGGAACGGCTTTTGGACCATTTTTCCTTGTTGGCATCCGCGACACACACTTGGTCCACTCGAGCTGGTTGGTGTCTTTGCGTTTTTGATCGTGTTGCTGGTCGCCATCTTGCGAAGAACATCGACTGGTGCGTGGCCCATGCGCGCATGCAGGTCAACAACTCGGTTGCTTGTTGCCATGTTGGCCGACCGTTGCGGGCTTCGTAGCCGGTAAAGTCCATCCACAAGATCCGCTGTTGCCACGACTTGCGTTGAATCCTTGCGCGCGACATGCATCGTGGCACCATCGAACACGACTTGAAACTTGCCAGTCTTGTTGATCTGCGGTACCGAAAGCAGGTTCTTGTTCATACTTGGCACGAACAGCGCATCCTTGATTTCGATCTCGTATTCTTGGCCATTGGGCAGAACCACTCGTTCCAAAATGGTTCCCACACCCTTGATTGCAGCCTTGCTGCCATCAGCCACCGATAGCTCGCCTTCATCTTGCTCGTTGAGGCTTGCAAACTTGGCCTTGTCGTTACAGATGTGGTGCGTTGCGCCGCTGTCGACCGCCCACATCCCTGGCATATTCTTGCCCGTCGAAAGACCACACTCTAGTGACACAACAAACGCCACTCGATCATGATCATAGTTGTTGTTGTAGCCCTGCCTACTTGATTGGCTCCGCGTCCACGAGCATTTTCGCCGCGTCGAGCTCCTCGATTTTCCTCCTTTTGCTTGGTCCAGCACCGCTCCACTGTGTGCCCCATTTTTCCGCAAAAAGTACACTGGCGGGACTCATATTCGGTGCTGAAGGCCTTGCTTGCTTCTTCAACTTTCACCGATGCCGTCTTCTCACCTTGTCTCTTGATATGCTCATTCGTGAGCACCTTCACAACGTCTTGCGTCCGCAGTTCCGCGCTACTCATCTCCAGATTTAGCACGACATTCTCGTAGCTTTTCGGGAGACTGCGCAACAAGCAGATCGCCACATCTTCGTCTTCCATCTTGGCCCCGATGCTGTGAAGCTTGGCACTGATGTTCATGACTTCATTGCAGTGATGCAATACGTTAGCGCCTTCCACCATCTCCATGCTGAAGAGCTGACGCTTGAGATAAATGCGCCCAGCCTTCTGCGATCCACTGTAAAGTGTCTTCAACCGCGCGGCCATGCTACCCACGCTTCCTCGCAACTGTCGACCACATGATGATAGTCTGCATCCATGTGCAGCAACATCGGCCAAACGCAATGTTGCTTGTCCTGATGTACTCATCAGAGATGCGAGGGTCCGTGAAGGTTGGGGTGGTTTCCCGGTTGACCACGTGCCACGTTGACTTGGTCAGGAACACGCCACGCATGTAGCGGCTCCATGTCGCGTAGTTGTCCCCATTGAACTTGTCAATGGAGACCTTGGTCGTCGAATCTTGGCCAGAGGACATGGTACTTGGGCTCATAACCTGTTAAAAAGGGAATGAGCACGCGAAGGGAAACGAAGCGAGGCGAAGAGAAGAAAAGCTTGAAAGTCGAAGGAAGTCTGCACTTGAGTGGAGACTGGACAACTTGGGGAGAAGGAAGGATATTTGATAGTGATTCATTTATCGTAGCTTATTCTGCCTACTACATGATTTATATGTAAAACACATATAAATCATGTCAAGCGTCCCATCATCCTACGCGTCTAATCATTTGGTAAATACTACTCGTAATTACGCGTGATTGGATTGGACAGGTTTTCAGCTAACCGATACAAAGTATCTTAACCGGTAACCTCCAATAGCCGCAGATGTCGAAGTGGAGCAGCTCGAAAGTGTTGTAGGCACGCTTGTCACGGTTGCTTGGGAACGGCTTTTGGACCATTTTTCCTTGTTGGCATCCGCGACACACACTTGGTCCACTCGAGCTGGTTGGTGTCTTTGCGTTTTTGATCGTGTTGCTGGTCACCATCTTGCGAAGAACATCGACTGGTGCGTGGCCCATGCGCGCATGCAGGTCAACAACTCGGTTGCTTGTTGCCATGTTGGCCGACCGTTGCGGGCTTCGTAGCCGGTAAAGTCCATCCACAAGATCCGCTGTTGCCACGACTTGCGTTGAATCCTTGCGCGCGACATGCATCGTGGCACCATCGAACACGACTTGAAACTTGCCAGTCTTGTTGATCTGCGGTACCGAAAGCAGGTTCTTGTTCATACTTGGCACGAACAGCGCATCCTTGATTTCGATCTCGTATTCTTGGCCATTGGGCAGAACCACTCGTTCCAAAATGGTTCCCACACCCTTGATTGCAGCCTTGCTGCCATCAGCCACCGATAGCTCGCCTTCATCTTGCTCGTTGAGGCTTGCAAACTTGGCCTTGTCGTTACAGATGTGGTGCGTTGCGCCGCTGTCGACCGCCCACATCCCTGGCATATTCTTGCCCGTCGAAAGACCACACTCTAGTGACACAACAAACGCCACTCGATCATGATCATAGTTGTTGTTGTAGCCCTGCCTACTTGATTGGCTCCGCGTCCACGAGCATTTTCGCCGCGTCGAGCTCCTCGATTTTCCTCCTTTTGCTTGGTCCAGCACCGCTCCACTGTGTGCCCCATTTTTCCGCAAAAAGTACACTGGCGGGACTCATATTCGGTGCTGAAGGCCTTGCTTGCTTCTTCAACTTTCACCGATGCCGTCTTCTCACCTTGTCTCTTGATATGCTCATTCGTGAGCACCTTCACAACGTCTTGCGTCCGCAGTTCCGCGCTACTCATCTCCAGATTTAGCACGACATTCTCGTAGCTTTTCGGGAGACTGCGCAACAAGCAGATCGCCACATCTTCGTCTTCCATCTTGGCCCCGATGCTGTGAAGCTTGGCACTGATGTTCATGACTTCATTGCAGTGATGCAATACGTTAGCGCCTTCCACCATCTCCATGCTGAAGAGCTGACGCTTGAGATAAATGCGCCCAGCCTTCTGCGGTCCACTGTAAAGTGTCTTCAACCGCGCGGCCATGCTACCCACGCTTCCTCGCAACTGTCGACCACATGATGATAGTCTGCATCCATGTGCAGCAACATCGGCCAAACGCAATGTTGCTTGTCTTGATGTACTCATCAGAGATGCGAGGGTCCGTGAAGGTTGGGGTGGTTTCCCGGTTGACCACGTGCCACGTTGACTTGGTCAGGAACACGCCACGCATGTAGCGGCTCCATGTCGTGTAGTTGTCCTTATTGAACTTGTCAATGGAGACCTTGGTCGTCGAATCTTGGCCAGAGGACATGGTACTTGGGCTCATAACCTGTTACGATGTAACGAGCACTGGTCGATCTTGGCATCCTTGATCATGCCCTTGGAGACCATCCTGCACAAGACATCAACCGGTGCATGGCCCACACGCGCATGAAGATTTTCGAGTTTTGGTCGCGATACAGCATTCATAGATCGTTGGGATGTACGAAGCCAGTAGAGTCCATCCACAAGATACGCCATCGCCACCGCTTGCTCGGAGCCTTTGCGCGAAATCTTCATCTCGTCACCATCGAATACAAATCTCTTCTTCGAGTAGACCATTTCGAAACGCCGTCTTCACGTTCATCTGGTGCAGTACGAGCTTGTACTGAGCAGTGATGCTCAAGATGATCCGGATCGATGTAAGCTTAGCCACTGGTGCGAACGTCTCCTCGAAGTCCACGCCGTACTTCTGTAGGAAACCCTTCGCTACGAGACGCGCCTTGAATCGCTCAATCGCTCCATCTTGGTTCTCCTTCACCTTAAACGCTCACTTGCTGCTGATAGCCTTGCGGCCATGTGGCAATGACACGAGCTTCCACGTCTCGTTCTTGCAGAGCGACTTGAATTCGGAGTCGCACGCCTCCATCCACTTGCTTGCGTCGCTAGATTCCATCGCCGACTCGAATGACGTCGGCAAATCTCCCACTCAGTACACGACGTGAGCACATTCTTCTTCTTCTATCGACGCGAGTAGCGCCAACATGTCATCAAGTGATGACCTTGAACCTTGTGCTGGCGTCGAGCTTGCTCCACTTGTACGACCCACGCGTCCGTAGCGTTTCTCCACAGTGGCGCTGACAGAAGTTCGAAGTGAGTGCGTCCGAGAGTGATGCTTGGACCCCGGTGGGTACTCGACGTTCGGTTGCTGTAACTGTTGTGGCTGCTGACGTGGCGTTTGCTGCTGCTGCCATTGCGGTCGCTCGTTCGTCGATCTTGGCACTGACGGCCTCTTGCGCGTCGGTGCTAGCGTCGCAGGTAGCTCTTCTATGTCTTCGTCCTCGTCTTGGTTGCTGCAGTCACCGCTGTCTTCGCTGTCGGTCGCATCATCGACATTCTTTAGTCTCGACTGTCTTGCTGCTGCCGACTTGTCCGTGCTTGCCACTGTCGAACGCGTCTTCCATAAACCGCGCGTCGCGACTCACCACAATTCGACTGCTTGACAGTTCCTCAAACCGATACGCTTTCTCATGGTCCGAGTAGCACCGACCGCGGGTCGAGCTTCGATCGTTTCTCCCTTGGTATGTGCACATACGCGTGGTACCCAAAGACCTTGAGGTTCTTCAACAACGGCTTTTTCTGCGTCCATGCTTCATGTGGCGACTTGCCGTTGCCAGTCGCACGCGTCGGACACCTGTTTCGCAGAAACGCTGCCGTCATCACCGCTTCGCCCCAGTAGCGCTTGGACAATCCTGCGTGCTCGATCATGCACCGCGCACTTGCGACCAACGTTCGGGCATGCGTTCGGCGACTCCGTTGAGCTGTGGTGTGTATGGCGGAGTGAACTCCTGTACGATGCCCTTGCTGCGTCAGAACGCGGCAAACTTGTTGGACACGTATTCACCACCGTTGTCGCTCCGAAGCACCCTCACACGCCTCCCAGTCTGGGCTTCAGCAAACTTGACGAACTGGATGAACTTGTCCAGCACTTCCGACTTGCTGCGAAGCAGAAACACCACGCAGAATCTCGACTTGTCGTCGATGAACGTCACGAAGTAGCGCTTGTCGGAGAATGTCGCTGTCTGCATCGGACCACATACATCGCTGTGTACAACGTCGAGCATGTTCTTGGCACGTTCAGGCGAAGTCGACTGGAAACTCACACGCGTATGATTGCCAAGAGTACATCCACCACAGAGCTCCCACCTGTTCACCGACTTAATGTCAATGCCGACGCCGAGCTTCTGCTTCACAATCGTGTCAAGTCCGCCGTGACCGATGTGACCGAGTCGTAGATGCCAAGAGTACGACTTGATCATCTGCGGCACCTCAGTCACATTCGCGACGCTCGCACGTTCAGCTTGCATAGGGTCATACACAGCTTGAACAGACTCTTGCCTGCACGCTCGCCGATCTTCCACTTCTGGCCCCTGAGGTTGACGTAGCAGACTCTGGTATCGAACGTCATCGGAGCAACATCCTTCGTGAATCGGCCAACCGAGAACAAGTTGCGCGTCAGATTGGGGATGTGCCACATATTCGTAAGCGCACCCTTCTTGACGCCGCTTGGAGTCTTCATCATCATCACGATATCACCGATACCGATTGCTTGCACGGCACCGTCATCCGCGAGGTGCACATCGATTGGATCGATGCTTTTGTACTTCGTCATGAAGTGCTTCGAGTACGACATGTGCTGCATCGCGCTCGAGTCGATGAGCCATGTCTTGTTCTTGGTGTCGTCACCACTTCCCTTGCCGACTGCAAACAGGAAGTCACCCGAATCTTCATCTTGATTGTGCGCCATATTCGCACGATGCGGACGCTGTCGGTCCAAATTGTCATGAATCCGCGAGGGACACTCCGCAATCCAATGACCCGTCTTGCCGCAGTAGTTGCACGCGCCAGTCTTCTTCATTGGCCGAGCACTGCGCTTCTTGTCACCAGTCATGAACGCTTGGCCAACCACGGCTCCGTCGCCGCCTTGCTCCTTGCGCTTCATGTCTTCATGGAGGAGCCGAGACGTTACGAGTTCCCACGTCAAAGTATCGGAACGTGATTCCAACGTCGTGATCAGGAACTGGTACGACTCGTTCAGACTTCCGAGAAGCGTGATCACCAAGTCATCCTCGCTGACCTGAGCGCCGACCGCGTCGAGCTGTTCCTCCAGCGTCTTGAGCTTGTTGATATGCGCGAGCACATCATCACCTTCTTCCATCATAGTTGTGAAGAAACGACGACGAAGAAAGAGCTTGTTTGCAAGGCTCTTCTTCTCGAAGTGATCTTCCAGCTTTGACCAGACCACTCGTCAAGCGAACCAACGGCAGTTGCGAGTCTTCCATCGCGAGGCAGATGATCGCCATCGCCTTGCGGGACTCCTCTTGAGCGTCGCTTGGTCCAGCGTGGTCACGCAATGCTCGAGCTTCACTTCGCCGGAGACGACCTCCCAAAGGTCACGTTCTTCAAGCACCATCTGCATCTTGAACTTCCATGCATGGAAGTTAGTTCCATCGAGCTTGTTGATGCGGGCGGGACTGGAGTCCATGGTGGCGATTGCAGAATCGAACGAGCTTAGGCTCATAACCTGTTGAAATGCGCTTGAGTGGTTGGATGCAAAATGCAAAGTGAATATATTATAGGTCCTTAGGCTTGCTACTTCTAAGCCGCTCATTCTTATATACTAGACTCACTATACTAGATCCCTAATTTACCTCAGCCAATCAGCAAGTGCCAATCCGGGCGCAATCATCCTGGGCGTCATCATCCTGGGCGCAATCATACCGGTAGATGAGAACCGTACCAGTGTTCTATCGGTACCTCATAGCTGGTCGAGACGTCTTCTCTTCAACAGTGAAGTCATAGACTTACCGAAATGACGCGAGATCGGATTGGACAGGTTAACCGGTAACCGATACAAAGTACCTTAACCGATTACCTTCAATAGTGCTATTAAACGAGCACGCCAAGCGTCAAGGGGAGAAGTTGACGACAACAACGACTACGGTGAAGAGTGAAGATGCAACCAAGGCATTGAGTATCGAGCGTGAGCCTTACCAGTACACGTGTTGTGGCAAGGTAGGGCACACGGTGGACCGCTGTTGGACGAAACAGAAGAATGAAAGTCGAGAAGCCAGACGCGGCGGCAATGTCCGTGGACGCGGGGCTAATAATGTTCAGTGAGGACAATATGATGAAGGCAACAACTACGATCGAGAGGCGTTTGCAATTTCTTTGAGGTGCGAAATTTCGACGAATAAGGACGTATCGGAGATGTGGGCGGTCGACAGTGGTACAACTCACCACATTTGTCACGACAAGTCGAAGCTTGCCAGTTTGACCGTACGTCATGATGGCGAACTTCTGGTAACTGATGGCAAGAAGGTGGCTATCAAGGGTGTGGGAACCATCATTAGGAAGATGGTTCTGCCAAACGGGGAAGAGCGTGAAATCGAGATCAAGAACAGTGTGCACGTGTTTAGCATGAGCAGAAATCTTCTTCCCAGATCAACAAACATGGCAAGTTCCAAGTGGTGTTTGATGGGACCAGCATGTATGTTTCTCGCTAGGGCTCGCAGCAAGTGGTGGCGACAGCGGATCTCGTAGATGGATTTTACTGGCTTCGCACGGCACATCGATCAGCAAAATACGGCAACAGGTGGAAGTGGTGTGGATCTGCATGGGTTATGCTCCAGTCGACGTGCTTCGCAAGATGGCCTTCACCAACATGATCAAGGACGTGAAAGTCCCTCTTAAGTCGAGTGGATCAAGTGTATGTCGAGAATGGCAGCAAAAGAAGATGGTCCAGAGATCATTCCCAAGCAACTGTGATAAGTGCAGCTACGTGCTGCGCTTTAACATCTGTGGTCCCATGGATCAAGAATCACTAGACGACAGCAGATATTTGCTTCTTATCGTGGACGAAGCCAGTGGTACCATTGAGGGCTTCTGCTTGCGCGCCAAGTCGGCGAGTGAAAAGTATGTCAAGAAGTACATCACGATGTTGAAGACACAGTTCGGCATTAGAGTCAAGTTTGTGCGATACGATGGAGCCCGCGAGTTTGCGACGAGCTTGCTCCAAATTTTCTACGACGATGAAGGTATTGAGCAACAGACTACGGTGCCGTATGCACATCAAAACAACGGCACAGCAGAGCGCGCCATCCGGACTATCGTCAAAACCGACCGCAGTATGCTTTATCACGCTAAGCTGGACAAGTGCTTCTGGGCTGAAGCAGCGATGACAGCTATCTACGTCAAGAACAGTCTGCCGTCACCGAAGTTTGTGCACAAGACTCATTTGAGATCGTCGACAACTCCAAGCCAAGTGTAAAGCACATGCGAGTATTCGGTTGTCAGACGTACATACTGACTCCGAAGGAAAAGCGACTCAAGTGGGATGCCAAGGCTCGCGCTGGAATATTTTTGGGCTACGAGGAAGTATCCAAGGCTTATCACGTTTCTGACATCGAGGCGGGGCAGGCAGTTGGCAGTCGCGATGTCAGCTTCGACGAGTCAATTGTTGGACTTTCGTCACTAATCGAAGATGAAGTCGTGGATGACTTGGACTTGGACTCACTTGGTCTCAATGATGCAGGTTTGCGTCAAGTGGAGTACCGGCAGACAGGCAAGCGCAAGAACCGGCCAACTACTCGTCGAACCAAGAAGAAGAAGAAGAAGAGAAAGAGTCGAAGGATCAAATCCGCCTGTGTTTTGGCGTGCGAGTGTGAATACTGTTAAAACAGTAGCAGATCCGTCGGAGCCGTCGGCATTTGAAACAGTAGTGAGCGGTGTTGAAGGTTACCGGTACAATCCAACTTCAAGGCTTAGTTTTTACGGCAGAGTTGTTACGGTAATTATCTTTGCGCAAGTGTTCTCCGCTTCACTCTCTCCGGTCTCTTCGCTCCCCTCCCTCTTCTTAAGTAAGTGCTTTAAATCTTATCAGGTTATGAGCCCAAGTACTATGCCCTCTGCTCAAGACGTGTCCACCAAGGTGTCCATCGATAGGTTCGATGGGAATAACTTCGCTACGTGGAGCCGCTACATGCGTGGCGTGTTCCTCACGAAGTCAATGTGGCACGTGGTCAACCGGGAGGCGACACCAACCTTCGCAGACTCTCGTGCCATGGACGACTACGTGAAGGCGAGCAACGTCGCTTTCGGAATGATGTTGCTTCACATGGACGCAGATTATCATCATGTGGTTGATGACTGTGAGGAGGCCCGGGTCTCGTGGACGCGGTTGAAGACACTGTACGACGGATCGCAGAAGGCTGGGCGGATTTATTTGAAGCGATAGCTCTTCAGCATGGAGATGGCGGAAGGCGCCAACGTCTTGCATCATTGCAAAGATGGAAGGCGAGGACGTTGCGATCTGCTTACTACGCAGTCTACCCAAGAGCTTCGAGAACGTCGTTCTCATCCTCAAAACGAGCAGCGCGGAGATTCGTTCGCGAGACATTGTAGAGGTGCTAACTAACGAGCACGTCAAGGCAAGGTGAGAAGAAGACATCGGTCAAGACTGAAGACATGGCAAAGGATTTCAGTGTCGAGCGCGAACCTCGTCAGCATTGCACGTAGTGCGGAAAATTGGGGCACTCAACGGAGCGGTGCTGGACCAAGCAGAAGGATGAGAATCAAGGTGCTCGACGCGGCGGTATCTACCGAGGACGCGGAGCAAACAATATCTAGTGGCGAAACAACGGCAACTACGACAACGGCGATGATCGTGTAGTGTTTGTGGTTTCGCTAGAAGCTGGACTTCCAACAGGCAAGAATATGCCAGGGATGTGGACAGTCGACAGCGGTGCGACGCACCAGATCTCTAACAACAAGGCCAAGTTCACCACGCTCAATGAGCAAGATCAAGGGGAACTGCCGGTGGCTGACGGCAACAAGGCCGCAATCAAAGGTGTGGGAACCATCATTGAGCGAGTGATCCTGCCCAACGGCGACGAATACGACAACGAATCAAGGATGCGCTTTTCGTGCCGAACATGAACAAGAATCTGCTTTCGGTGCCGCAGATAAACAAGAGTGGCAAGTTTCAAGTGGTATTTGACGGTAAAATCATGCACATTGCACGAAAAGAGTCAAGGAAAGTGATGGCAACGGCGGATCTTAAGGACGGACTTTACTGGCTGCACACGACACAACGTTCGGTGAATGCGACGACATCGGCAGGCAGCGTGGATATGCATGCACGAATAGGCAACGCTCCGATTGATGTGCTACGCAAGATGATCAACGGCGGCATGGTCAAGGACGCAAAATTACCATCCAACTCGACTGGACCAAGAGTATGTCGCGAATGCCAGCAAGGGAAAATGGTCCAGAAACCGTTTCCATGCAACCGTGAAAAGCGTCACTATGACACGTTCGAGCTTCTGCTCTTCGACATCTGCGTCCCAATGGAGGAAGCGTTATTGGGAGGCAGCAGATATTTACTGTTGATCGTGGATGAAGCAAGTGGATGCATGAAGAGCTTCTGCCTCAGTGCCAAGTCGGAAAGCGAGCAACACCTCAAGAACTACATCACGATGGTTCAGACGCAGTTCAATAAGAAGGTCAAGTTTGTGCGTCATGACGGAGCCCGTGAGTTTGCAACCAAGTCGCTCCAAGTGTACTACGAATACCAAGGCATTGAGCAGAAGACCACTGTCCCGTACGCGCATCAAACGAACGGCACAGCAGAGAGAGCAATTCGAACTGTTGTCACAATTGGTCGCAGTGTGCTGCATCACGCGCATCTGGACAAGTGTTTTTGAGGTGAAGCTGCAATGGCCGCAATCTACATCAACAATCGTCTGCCATCGCCCAAGATTGCAAGCAAAACACCCTTTGAAATCGTGTACAGGTCCAAGCCAAGTGTGAAACACATGCATGTGTTTAAGTGCCGGACATACGTCCTGACACCAAGGGAGAAATGATGCAAGTGAGATGCCCAAGGCTCGTGCAGGTATATTTATGGGGTATGAAGACGCATCGAAGGCATATCGTGTCTTTGACATCGAGGCGGGCAGGTGATAATCAGTCGCGATGTCACCTTTCGAAGAATCAATTTTGGCTTCTCAATGGTGAGAACAAGCGATGACGACGAAGAAGTTGCTCTGGACCTCGACTGCCTCGACTGCCTCGACATAAATGACGACAATGCAGGCCCAACGACGTATCAACAGACTGGAAAGCGCAAGGATCAATCAAGTGTCATCGGAAATACGTCCATCGATTCCCGTTCTGTTCACCGTGAGGTCGGGCTTGAAGAAGCAAGTGCTCCTGACAACACGTTTCAGCGTCAAGTGAAACATCGATCAAGTTTGCACGCGGGACCTGGCCTGAATGAAGAAGAAGAAAAAGAAGATCATGATGAAGAAAATGGCAGCCCCACGCCTCCTGTGTTTTGGTGAGCAAGCGCCAACGGTGTCGAAGCCAGTGATCTGTTAGAACCAACGATATTTCAAGACGCTGCAAATGGGCCGGATCAGTTTCACTGGCGTAAGGCAATCCGGGCTGAATTGGACTCGATGCAGCTTCGTGGTGTATTTCAATTGGCTACATTACCAACAGGACAACACGCCATCGATACAAAATGGGTATTCAAGATCAAGCGCAAAGCGGATGCATCGATTGAGAATACAAGGCACGCCTCGTGGCCAAGGGTTTCAAGCAGAAGTATGGCATCGACTACACCGAGACGTTTTCGCCCGTGGTCAAGTACGTGACACTGCACATGGTGATCGCGCTTACCAAGTACTTTGACTGGCCTCTCGACCAACTCGACGTGGTGACAGCATTTCTCTACGGGGTGATGAAGGGGACAGTGTACTGTATGGTTCCGGAAGGTGTTGAAGTGGACGGTGACTTCAACTGCTTGAAGTTGATGAAGACGATTCACGGCCTTAAGCAAGCCTCACGTGTTTGGAACGAGACGTTCGACGAGTTTGTGCGCTCCATCGGCTTCCAAGTTTCGGCGTATGACCCGTGTATGTACACCATGAGTAAGGATGGTCACTGCGTGCTGTTGCTGGTGTACGTGGATGACGTACTGGTGACCGGAAGCTCAACCGACCTCATTTCACGCACGAAGAATAACTTGAAAATGCGCTTTGAGATGACGGACAGCGGCAAGTGCGCGCTCGTTTTGGGTATCGAGCTGGTGGACAACGATGACGGCAGCGTATCGATGTGCCAGCGACGCTATGTGGATGACATTCTCAAGCGTTTTGGTATGGAAGATTGCAAGGCAGTGATAATTCCAGCCGATATCAGCACCCGGCTGATCCCAAGCGACACATCGGCCAAGGTGAACGCCCCATTTCGAGAAGCCGTGGGGGCGCTTTTGCACTTGACAACCACGACACTCCCCGATATTGCATTTGCTGTGGGTTATGTGTCACGCTTCATGGAAAACCCTCAAGTCGAGCACTGGATTGCAGTAAAGCGTATTCTTCGCTATCTGCAAGGCACCAAGTCTCATGGACTTTGTTTCTAGTCTGGTGATGATATTGACTTTCGTGGGGTACTCCGATGCAGGCTGGGCTGGAGACCACTGTAATCGCAAGTCGACTTCCGGCTACGCATTCATTCTGATGGGTACACCGATCAGTTGAGGAAGCAAGAAGCAGTCAAGTGTGTCACTGTCAACGAGCGAGGCTGAGTACGTCGCGCTGAGTTTAGCAGTTCAAGAAGGCAAGTGGATACATCGCCTGTTGCACGAGATTATGGCAGCAGCAAACAAGTAGGCGTCAGGTCTGAAGATTCTTGAAGACAATCAGTCCTGCATCAAGATGACCAAAAACCCCGTCAATCATGGTCGTGCAAAACATATCGACATCAAGTATCACCACATTCGCGATGAAGTCAAGCATGGTGAAGTGTGCCTGGAGTATTGCGAGACTTCCATCATGCTCGCGGACATCTTGACCAAGGCACTTCCAGGACTGCGTCACAAAGAGCTGACAGCGACGCTCGGCATCCATGTGTATTCACATTGAGGGGGCATGTTGAAGGTAACCGTTTCAACGACGGTTATAATCGTGAGCCAGTTAGCCCGAACCAATTCAACGCTGCCACGTATGATTGGATCGGTGCGTTGCCGTTTTCTCGGGTAATCGGAGCACGGAAAGCGTACCGCTTTGAAGAACTGGTGAGCGGTCGTGTGTTGGTGAGCCGCGACGCGCAGTTCATGGAAGACGTCTTCGACGATGGGTGACGCAACTACTCTCAGAATGAGGTAGTCGTTCAACATGAAGGCGACCTGTTTGATATTAGAGCGCGGGTGGAGCAAATGAGCGGGGAGACCGGAGAGAGGGCAGAGTGAAAGACACTTGCTCTGAAGTTGAAAGAGATTGATCTATCGTAGCACTGATTTATATGTGGACAACATGTAAACCATGTGTCGGAGCGTCAAACTTAATGCGTTTCTCTTTCGGGACCGTCACGTACGCGTGACAGCCCAACTCCTTCATGTTCGCCAGCAATGGTTTCTTTCCGGTCCAAACTTGGTGCGGCGACTTGTCGTGGCTGATGGCACGTGTCGGACCGGTTGCGGCGGAATGTGGCAGCCATGACCGCTTCGCCCCAATATGACTTGGGCAACCCGGCGTGCTCCATCAAGCGCGCGCATTCCACCAAAGTCCGGTTCATTCACTCGGCAACTCCGTTCAGCTGGGGGGTGTACGGCGGCGTGAACTTCTGCACGATCTCGTGGTCGCTGCAGAATTTTTGGCCATTGCACCGGAAGTGTACTCACCGCCGTTGTCGCTGCGTGGATTTTCACGCGCTTGCCCGCTTGAGTTTCGGCCAATGCGACGAACCCCGCAAACTTGTCCGCGACTTCCGACTTGTTCCGCAGCAAGCACACCACGCAGAAGCGTGACTTGTCATCGATGAACGTAACAAAGTAACGCTTTTCACTAAACGTTGGTGTCTGCATGGAATTACACACATCACTGTGAATGACTTCCAGCGTTTGCTTGGCGCGGTTGGGCGACGACTTGACGTAGCTCACTCGTGTTTACTTGCCGAGTGGACACCCGTTACATGTCTCCCACTGTTTCACTGACGCAATGTCAATGTCAACACCGTAATTCTTCTTGACAATGGCATCCAGACCGCCATGACCAATGTGACCAAGTCGAAGGTACCAGAGGTACGACGTGGTGTCCCCTTTGCGATTCTTCGAGTTTGCCACATTTGCCTCGTCCGCCATGATTGGTGTCATGCAGAGCTTGTACAGCCCTTTGCCCTCATGAGCGCCGAGCTTCCACTTGAGACCTTTCGCTTCCACAAAGCATCCGTCGGTTTCAAAGGTCACCGACCCAACATCCTTGGTGAAGCGCCCCACCGATAACAGGTTGCGCGACAACTTTGGGATGCGCCACACGTTCGTGAGCACACCCTTCTTGATCCCGTAAGGCGTCTTCATCACGATGTCTCCGCTGCCGATCGCTTGAACCGATCGCCTGCGATTCCACTGGGTCGAAGCTCTTGTAGTTCCGCATGAACTTCTTCGAGCTCGTCATGTGCTGCGTCGCACCGAGTCGACCAGCCACACAACACTCGGCTTGGAGGCACTCGTGATGCCACCAATCGAGAAGAGGTAGTCGCCAGAGTTGTCTTCACTCTGCGTGACGTTCGCGCGCTGCGACCGATATCGCTCAGCGTCATTCTGGATCCGCGATCCAAATGTCCTTGTTTGCCGCAGTTGTGGCACGGTCCGGCCTTCTTCGCCGGACGTCCTCTGCGCTTGTTGTCGTTGACCATGAACGCTTGACCTTGACCGTGCGCAGTTCTAGCAAATATGCAATGTTTGGACGCACGTCTGTTTAGATGCGCGTCCCTACGTGGCGAGCCTAGATAACTTTAAGCTCGCGAATGAGATTTGTTTATGACGTCATTTGCTGACGCCAGTCCCTCCTTTCAATGTGAATACACCTACATACACAAGAGTGGGTCACATGGTGTACCTCACAAAGTAGCAGGTCTAAGACACACCTTCCCACGTACTAATGAGTACGTGAAACCTGGGCATGTAGCCTGTTACATTGCGGGTACATTTTATCGGTTAGCCCCAGTGGAATGTCGTGACAAATAGGTTACGAGCCAGGAAATCGTCCGGACTGGAATATGACTTCGAGCCCAGCAGTAAAACGGCACTTGCGGACTCAGTCGTTGGAACAAGCGGCGGATATTGCACGATTCAAGCGGCAAGTCGTAAATCCAAGAAAGCATGTCCGCGGTCGTAAGAGACGAAACCTGTCCTTTTATCGTGCCGACATGAAGAAGTCACGTGATGACGGTTGAGCTGACTCAAGCAAAATTGTGTAGAGCTGCATAACTGTCAGGTACTTGTTGCCCTCTTTGTTTCCTCCATTATACAGTGAGAGTACTCTGATTTGTGCGGAAGGTGTTTTGACCCTGCACCTGACACAAAAAGTCGCGAGGGGTATCGCAAGCGGCAGGAAGCAAAGTTGCGGCAACTCCAGCTGTCACTTCTTTTGCTTTAATGGACGATTTTTTTGCAATTTTCTCGATGTCCACGCCTCGCAAGGAGACTTGACAACGTGCAATTTCATCGTCGGTATTCTCTACCATGTTCTTGTGTGGAGCGCCGCCAACGCCAATGAAGATAGGAAACACGCATTTTATCTCGCGCAATGAGAACAATCATTGCTTCCACTGCAAGAAATAGGGCTATCGTCTAGCAAGTTGTTGCGATCCTGACTTCCACGCTTTCTTCAAGATCTGTGACAGCGATCCCAGGGTCCTAGCTGACTACTTATGCTCGTCGCTAAATGTCATTGGCTTCTCATGGGTGTCAGCCCTGGCGGCCACGGAGCTAGAGCAAGGTGTGTGCAACTGGATGGCCAAGCTACTGGAACTGCCGAAGTGATTTCTCATGAGGTTTTCAAGGGGTGATGTGGTTCGGGGATCAGCGAGTGAGTCAGCCATTGATGATTGTCCGCAATGTGATATTGAATGGTGCTGCTCGAGAGGAAAAAGCATCAACACTCGTTGGGAAGATTTCAGACCAAACACACGCTATTGCAGAGAAGAGCTGTATGGTGTTGGACATCCCGCATCTGCGAGTGGTGCCCACGATTCGAGGTAAAGTCGATGCTGACAGCTACGGACTGGCACCGAATAATGTGGCTCGTATCATGGCGGATGATCGGGCGAAAAACTTGGTGCCGTTCTGCTTGATGCCGACGCTAGGCACTACGTCCACCTCAGCCGTAATCCATTGCGAGAGCTAGTCGCTGTTGCACGAAAGCAACCTGAGCATATATTTGGGTCCACCTAGACGGGGCCTACGGAGGGGTGGCAGCCGTATACCCTGAATATCAGCACTGGCCGGAATGGTGCAGAAGGATGTGATTTCATTTGCATTAACACACACAAATGGCTGCTCGTAAGTTTTGACGCGAGTGAAGGACCGTCGTCCCCATTGGCAAGTGCCACTTGGCCGCCGCTTTCAAGCCTTATGCTCTGGTTCACTTTCCGTCGTTTTGGAGCAACTGGGGGCTCCGCGCTCACATCCGCCGCTCTGTGGAGCTCGCCAAGTTGCTAGAAAAGATAACCGGGTCAAGCTGTTTGTGCGAGCGCGCATGGACCTCATGTGCTTTTACGTGGTCTTTGATGGCCGCGAGCTTATCGAACACGGCTCCGCCATGTGAACATCAGTTCTGCTCTCTTTGCAACGAGCTGCAAGTCAAGACAAGGCCATCTTCGTGTGAATATTAGCGCGTGGTATGGCAATCATCACCTGCAAACTCACCTGGTTGCACGAAAACACCCCAAGGCCACCCATCTTCACATTCCGTAGAAAATGCCAAGAGCATTTGAGGTAGCAATGACACAACAGCAAACGAGCTAACAAGACAATCGACCATCCTCACAGCGCAAAAACACCACATCATGCACCAAGATCCTTAGGTAGCCGAATCCGATGCGCACTGCGTCTGCTCTTTAAGTGCGCCGCCACCTTTCCATCTCTCCTGTTGTCGGTTTTCACTTAGTCGACGCTGCACTTCTCTGGAGCGCCAACAAGGAGGCAAGTGGAAGTACTGGTCATATAAGAGACATTTAAATGAGGATCTAAGTTACGGAGGGTGTACCGGAGTAGGCGTACTGATGTTCATTATTAGGAAGCGTCTGCGACTTCGTTGAAACCGCGATTGAGTTGCTGGCGAAACTTGAACGCCCCAACATCGAGTGATTGCCGTGTACGCAAAGGCGCACAAAAGTTTCATGGCCAATTTCTCGATGGATTCCGTGCAACAACTCTTCGCTTCCATCTATTCGATGGTGCAAAAGATCAGCAGCATTTCATGAGCTGGCCAGATGGCTGCAACACGGATGCAACAACAGCAACCACTGCCACGGGTTGTACAACACACGTGAGGTCGTGCTGATGGCATCACCGTGGAAAGATCACCGGGACGAAGGAAGGCAAAGATGACGGCTACATATTGCGCAGATTATATTTTTGAATCGAAGGGCCCTGTAGCTGCGTGGTAACGCAAATACGTTTCGCACGATGGCAACTACTTGCGAAACGGTGACTCAATTCGAGGACCTTGCGTTCACTGCAGAAACATCTTCGCGATCAACTGATGTACCTCGGTAAATAACTTCTGCCTTAAGGAGTAGGTTTCCAGCTTTTTTGATATCGCCTGCAAGATCGAAGACATGGTCCCGACATCAACAAAGTGATGTATTCAGAAGGATCTCGTTGTGGCACCACAAAAATAGCCGCTCTACGTCGCGAAAAATGTCGGCGTAGCTCTGCGGACCCTCGGGACATCCATTAAGCAGCTAAGGCTTTGTAACTAGACCATCTGCGCCTCTCAAAAGATCAGGTAGCAAGTGCCCCCCTCATGAGGAAGTAGTCGCCGTTCTCCGCACCTTCGCGTTGGATCTGGACATCAGCCTCAACTAAGTCGGGCTGGCCGAAGAGCTGCAGTGCTTGGTCTGTCTGATGGCCCCCTAGGTCGTACAATACTCCACCACAGAGTCCAGCCTTCTCCTTCCATTAGCCCTTCATGATCGACGGTGTGGCTTAATTAAGTCGTTGAGATTGGCACTTGGCAGGGTGATAGCGTGAGCTCTCCAGATTTATCTTGACCGAATCGAGTACGAGGAGCTGCTGGGTTTACCTCGATGAGGTGCAGATTCTCGAGGAGCTCCGTGATTGCAGCGTCTTAAAGCTCAACTTTCCTCTTCTCAAATCTCACTCCAGTGACCATGACGTGGCGTTGATATCGCGTAGGGTTCTATTATAGTTTCTCCTGTCAGAAAGAAGAGCTGTTCGATGCTTGTGTGCTGATAGTCGATGACGACGACGACGGATGTTCCACAATGCGCTTTCTAAACTATTAAAACGTGCACGAAAAAGGTGTAAATATTGTAACTAGTCGTTGTCGTACCATTAGAGACGTGCTTCGCAACTACAGAAGGCGAAGCAGTATGGCTTTTGCAACGCTTTACCTGAGCTGGAGCATGCGATGCCTGTAGGTCCGGACTGCTAGGATATGTTCAGGTTTGCTTGAGATAACCGCCTTGGTTAGAAAAGGAATAAAATCACGACGCACTCGTTCTCTACAAGATTTTCAGGCAGTAGTCTGCACGCGGACCATCAAATGCACAACATTTAAGGTAAATAGCATGCCACCTCTGGATTCGTGGTTGTCAACGTCTTCGAGAAAATGAGCAAGCCGAGCACCTGCCAATTTATTGACGTCGTCGAAATAACATCGCTGCTGCTAGAAACCGATGAGCTGGACTCTCGACGGATCATGGGTGCTTGCTAGGTAAGCGGGCTTGTAATGGGTCACGGAAACGGCTGTCGTTCCACTTCATGCGAAGTACGTGCATCAATGAACCGAAGCTTTATTGAGCTGATGCCTTCATTTCATTTCCTACATCGCTTTGATGAACTCGACGGCTGGCTTGACCTCTTCGTTCGGCGACGGAATTTCTGCGGGCCATCGCCAACCATGTCGCTAACAAGAGTTTTTCGCTCGATTGCTGAGTCATCCCAAGACGAACCGAATTGTGCTCTTCGGTTCACGCGCAAAGCCCCAGCAGCAACATTATTCGTGCCTGTATCACCCCCGCTACTTGCATGATGCTCCATGCGCCAGAACCACTCTCGAAGATCAGCGCGCTCCTTACACTTCGATACACAGCGAAACAGGAGACGAAGTAGGTAAAATAATATGATGAATCCAGACAGGATGATGGCACATAGAATGCCTGCTTTCATGGGAGTAATGACCTCGCGCACGATAAGCATCTCATTCTGTTGAACACACAACACAATGACCCCGTCAGTATAGTGCGTTTTTTACCGCTGCTAAAGCCTACTGAGAATTTGTGAACATACCCAAAGAGCAATGTTCTCTCGCCGAACTTCACCAAGTAGCCGACCATAGTTTATCAGGGTTTGTTCGTATGCCAATAGCTCTTTTGTTACGTTTTCCTTCTGCAAATTACAAAACCATTAAATACCCATGCACCAGCATCCCACGTGCAAAGAAATGCCATAGCTACCAAGTCCACGATCATGGTGCGAATCTCCTTCAGCTGATCGTTCAGCGACTCTTGATTTGACTACAAATGTACAGACATAGCACCAGCGAACATCGCGTCAGCGGGTTTGTCCAAAAAAGCAGTTTTATGAACATGACTGTACCTGCAGCATCTCTATAGCTGCCGACTGATGCTTGTGCAATTCCTCGAGTTGCCTTCCCATGACACTCTGGTTCGCTTCCAAGGCTTGGACTGAAGGCATTTAAAAGGGTTCAGAAATAAATGATCACGCACTTTAACTCAGAACGAGCTACTGTCAGTGGACCCTTACTCTTCTTGGTAATACGGACGAAAATACTTTCTAGCGGACCGAGGCCTTGTGTATACGATACAGCACTGCTATGAGCAGTGGGCAGCAGCGAAGCTGATACTGCTCCAGTGGTGTTAGAACCAGAGCCGCCAACCACAGGAACATTCGTCGCATTTTTGTCTGGTACAGGTCTAGCAACCGGGACTGCACCATCAAGTACATCAGTTTCAGCGAGTTCCGGGCTCGAGGTTGGCACATACTCGTTGGCGTTAAAACTAGCGGCAGCTTCTGCTCCAATCTGCTCCGGAGTGTAGTCGACTAGACAACACATTCCATGATTACGATAGTGCTCGATCTGCTGTGCTTTATCATAGAAAACAGCAACAACTGTGTTATTCTTTTCCATCAAGCACTGACTCGTGAGTTCTGTCGGGTCTGGGATGTGAGGCACGGACACTTCGGCGCTATCAGGCAAAGCAGACGGCAAAGGTGTTGGGATTGCCGCCTGCGCATCCAGGGCTTCTACTTCTGCGTCAATGCTTTTTTCCAGCTGAGAAATCACTTGCGTAAACGTTCGGCCAAACACCCTACAGCAGCAGCAGCAGTAAGATACAAGTACTTCAGACTTTGCAAAACATAGTAAAGCACGCACCGCAGTTGGCTCAGTGTGCAATAATACTCGGATCCATAGTAAGATAGAAAGCGAAACTTTATATACCGCACATGCTGTTGTGCGTCGAGCTGAAAAATTTGTTCCCCATTTGTACGTGTAGCCGTAAAATTGCCGAGCACGAGCCACGTATCGGTCGGATAGTTGATGCTACCCAGCACGATAAAGTCCTTGACAGTTGATGAAAACTTTTCATAGTTGGCAACTGCAATAGCATCTGCGTGTATCTACAAGAAACAAGAAGAAGAAAAAAGAGAGCGTCAGTCGTCATCATCATCATCCTATGTCTTTTGTTATTTGCTCACATCCTCTGAGAGACTAATGACGACCCATTTTCTGGAATTAGAGCATGGTGTGAGCATATAACGATCTTTATCAGGTACTAAAAGGTTTGTAGGGCTCTTAGTATCAGGTGCTGCATCAAGAACTGTAGCTCCAGCGTCTAGTGAGGCATAATTCTGACGCTTATGAGTGTCTACACTATCGGCGTCTACCACTTCAAAAAGACCACTGGGAACATCCAAAAGTGGATCAACATCTTCATCTGCAAGTTGAGCGTCTGCTATTGGCTCATCTGTCTCTGGAATACGCTGTGGACTGGAAGAAACGTCGGTATCTGTGACGATTGGGACGTCTCCTGTTACTGTCTCTTTCTGCGTCAAATCAGCGTTCTGAGAAGCCAACGAGTTGATAGAAGAAAGATCGACGTCTTCACGGAGCTTCGAGTCGGATGGGGACTCGGATGTTGCGATGCTGTACACGCTGCTGAGCGCTACAAGCGTTACAAGCTGAAAGAGATCACGCTGCTTTGGGCGCCGCATGATGGAACTGGAAGGGCAACGATTGGACGAAATTAATAAAGGAAGACCCCAAAACTTCATTAGAATATGATTGGTCGAAATGCCAAATCGGAACATCTCAATTTTAGACTTTCTCAGTCTGTCACAACACTAAAGTATCTAAGCCTACAAACCTTGACAATTCCCATCGCCAAACCGCTGCCATTATACGCTGCACTCAGACCTGCTACCGATACCTTTCCCATCACTTCTGACAGCATTGGTTCAAACTGCAGAATGGCACGCTGCTTTGCATCTTGCTGCACAATGACAGCAAGCTGACCTTCACAGACAAGGCGAACCGCTAGATCCACTGATAATCGATCACCTGCAATGAAATAAATCATTAGCAAAAAATAACAAGACGAGAGCACAATCAGCCAACAACTTACCTATTGATACAAATATCCATTTTTGTGTGCGCAGTCCCCACGTAACTTGTGACATGGCCATAATGGCCTTTATGCGCAGGAAAAAACAGCAACAACTTTTCCTTGTACACAAACCAAGTCGTCTCAAGATATCGTATCAAGACTACAAGGAATGCAACATGCATGATTGCAAACTTGGTTCTCATGGCAGTTCCAAGCTTGGGCATATTCTTCCAGGCGTCCAGTGTTTCATAAACTGGTCTCTGCTTGGCTTAGATGTTCTTGCTTTTATGCCAGCGGCAGAGCAAGTAAGATGCATTGGGAACATTTGCCGCGAGCGCGTTCATCTGCGCAAGCTCTCGATCAGTGACAAAGGTGAGTGTAGCTCGTATATAATACTTTTGGAATACTTTTCTTATATGGTGCAATGCTCACACGTAGTTTACCGCAGTTTCGTTCCGCATGCAAACGAAAAGGTGCAGTTTGTTGCTGTGAGGCCAATGTATTGAGAAGAGGGAGCCTATATCTGTTAGTCTTATAGGTCGCACTAATAAGCCATACTGAACCAGCACTGTACTTGCTGCAAATTTCCTCTGCCTATGGTGAGTTGATTGGTAGGTGAGAGAACTGCTGCTGAGAAACGTAGCCGCTAGTACGTAGAGAATCTACGAGAGCTGAAAGCGGAGATATTATTATTGACTTCCTATTTCTGGATGCTGAGCATTCTAATTAATCAAATTCTAACAAATTTGGGGTGGTTGATGGTTACCAAAAATGTGCTGATAAAAAAGACGCCTCCTCTCTATCTACGTAAACAATTTGACCAGCTTCTAAATCTGTTCTAATTTGGATTTACGTACAATTAGGTTTTTAGCTCGCACACAGAAAGATTAGCTAACGCAGGTTTAGCAGTACAGATATAATCCTCTTCGGAGTGATATCCTCCAGAGAGAAATATAGAATACTGAGTTATCGTCGTTAGTAGAAAAGAAGGCCATCCATTGTAACTGTCAGGTAGTATATTCTGGTAAATCGCTTCGCTTGACGAAGCGATTT
Organism: Peronospora destructor; assembly: GCA_011800735.1. NCBI lineage: Eukaryota > Oomycota > Peronosporomycetes > Peronosporales > Peronosporaceae > Peronospora > Peronospora destructor. Next base: position 185,840 of record WBRY01000039.1, on the reverse strand, counting down.
ACAGGCTTTTTCAACACCGAAATCATCCCGTGTTAAATTTGATTATCCTCTGAAGATACCTTGAAAAAAAACAGTCATAAACTGAACGTATCTCAGTCTATGACTGGTTTTTGCAACCTCGAGACAGTTCATTACTAGCAAAACGCGTCGTCCTCGTATTTGGATGATTGCTGAGCATGAAAGCAGTCCGAGTCGGGTCCTACGCTCAAGATATCACTTAAGGCAAAGTTCTTGTAAAGCTATGCAATTTTTGCGTACCAGCCTGCAACGGTGTCCAATCGAAGGTTGCGGTCGTTGTTTTTAGAACAATAATAGCCCCGCAGGTGGTCGACACTGTAAGGACTTTGCAAGAGGCGGCACCGCTTGTGACAAAACGCACACAATTTCATTGCTTGCTTTACCCAACCGATTTTGCTGGTCAAGCAACGAGTGGAAAGACAAGTCGACTTGGATGTTTACACAGAACATTCGTGGCGGCATGTCTTGAGGGCTAGACCCCAGCGCTGACGCCAGTCACCTTCATCCCACAGTTTCCGCTAGTTAAACATGGCAAAGCATCCCGTGCCACTACCTGGCAGCTTCTACAATCACCGTACGTAACGAGTCCATTGTGGCTTGAAACAGATTTGTACGAAATCCTTGAACGCAACACTGAGCAGCACTTGTCGTTAAGTCCTAGAGGTGCAGTGTCGGCAAATGTCGTGCCGCAGAGCTCTGCTTGTGGTTTTGACAAAGCATAGCGGGCCCTTTTTGCCTGGACAATCTAGCGAACGTGGCGCGTATGATCGAGATGCGACGCTCAATTGAAGCTCTATTGGTGTTATGCCGTTGGAAATGGAGACATTCGGAACTTGTTATTTGCATAGCTCCGGCTTAGAGTCATGACTCGACCAAGCGGTTCTGTTAAAAAGGCTCTCCCGTGTCAGCAATCCGTAGTATTGAGCGGGCTCTGGCGTTGTGTCAACAGCGCTCTCCCAATTCCTTCGTGAGCACCAGCGCGCTCTATGTCGACGAGTTGCCGACGATGCAACGCAAGGCTCCAATCCCGAGGACGCTCCACGTCAGTAAAGTGGACACTCTTCGTCTGAATGCCGATCTCTACACGCTTTCATGTCATTGTGAAGCCGCGTGGGTAACTCGCGATCCATGTTGCCGGCCCTTAAAAATACTTCTGATTGCAGAGAACCTTCGCGTGCTCAGCCTCACGTCTTCGGCCCGTGCTTGCATTGAATGAGCTCCGAGCACTGCTCGTCTGAGAGCAGCAACTTGAAGAGATCCGGAGCTGCACACTCATCAAATGCGGAAGCATCGTCTGCAGCGATGGTGGAGTCAACTAAGAGTTCCTGCACATATTTCGTTTGGTTCCTACGTTGGGCAGTTGAGCTTTTGCTGAGTAGCTCGAGGGTCGACCCCTTTCCAGCTAACGCCCGTCCACACCCGTAAAGAAAAGAGATTGATGAGCTTTGTAGAAATGCTTTCCGTCACAAATCCCCGTTCTTCCCAGTCACCGCCACTATGGACAGCACCGCCCGCTACCTCCTGGACGACCGAGGAGATCAGCATGATCCAACAAATGTTTCTTTCAGACGACAAGACCATCCAGATCCAAGATATCTCCATCTACGACAGCAAGCAGCCGGTCGCCGAGGACCTGCTCGCCATATCAGTGGAGCAGGGTGCCGATGCCACGAGCATGCTGCTGTCCCCCATCGGCGCCGACGACGCCTTTCTGCAGCAGTTCATGGTGGATGAAAAGGACGCCATGACTGCGTTTTTCCTTGAGACCATCGACCCTTTCAAGAATGTCCCCGTGATGCCCGATTCCATAGAGCAAAAAGCTGCCTCGTCAGTACCGGCAGTATCAGCTGTAATCAGCCCAAGCGACGATCGGCCGATCAACCACGTGCTGGCCAAGCTACGTACAAAGGTAAACGTGCTCAATCGCATCTATTACTCCCGCTGCATGAACATGTCGGATGCAGATGACTCGAGCGTAAACAAGGCCAAGCTTGTGCTTGCGATTGAAAGGCTGCAGCGCGTCATCCAGAGCCTCTCCACAGAGAATGCCCGACTCAAGACGGATACGACAAGTTGTACGCAGCGCTGTGAGCTGCTTCTGCAGGAAAGCAGCGACGGTCGTGCAGAACTGGAGCAACTGAGTCAGTCTATCGACGAATCAACATGCACTACAGCTGTGACAGAGGGTATGAACCTGGCGCTAAACTACTCCATTGACGGTGAAGTACTCCGAAACCATCAGGGCGAAAACGGTTGGAGATACAAGAGCGTTGTGTCCCCGGATGGCATGTTCACCTACAGTCTGTCGAAGGAGTACCCGAAGGAGGTGAACATGCGTGAGGTAATGCAAAAGTCGTGGACCAGCGTCAGCAGCTCGGAGAACTTCTCAAGCATCTACTATGGCTCCATCAAGGCAAAGCTCGTGAAAAAAGTGGGTAAGGAGGCTATTATCATGTATGATATTGCTAACTACGATGCAACGCGTGTGGACCGCGTAGTTGCTGTGGTGTTCCGAGTGGAGATACCGGACGGGTTCCTTTTGGGCGTGCGCTCACTTGATGTGCCTCTGACCACCACGTCCAAGAACATTCGTCGGATGGACTGCACGGCGTCGCAGCGGTACGAGTGTAAAGAGGGCGGCGGATTTATGGTTACTTCTTGTGGCCAGTTGTCGTATCCGTCGCGAGCGGATATTGACTTTATGGCGATGGAGATCATGTGTTTGCACTTGCGGTGGGAGAGCCGTGTGCTGGGCCTGCAGCTGATAGTTTAACGTAACGATAAACGTCTGTAGACTACCAACCTTCGCCAGTACAAAAACGACGCTGGACTTGTGTGAGCAATGTGAAGATGGCAAAGGATAGACGTTTGACGTGCCTTAATCCTGTCGCGATGGGTACGCGCTACACTACAAACTAGTAGCGCTTGCAGCATTTACCACTTGTAATATTGGTAGTACTTCAAAGTACATTTACTGAGTACTATAAGAGGATTACATGATCATAGCTGTTACATGTGACAGTCGACAAAGACAGTGCTTTGATTGGTGGCCCTTCCTCTTCATCCATTCGAACGAGATTCAAAGCTCAAAAGAATGCGTTTAACTCAAATATACGACATTTGCTAAATGGAGTTCAGTAACTTGTCAGGCAACTTAACGAGTGACCTGAAGGAGATGATGGAGGCTACGGACCAGCGAACCAAGAGCCGTCTTCGAGCCAAGCGATTATACTACAAAAAGCGGGTAAGAATCAATTGTGAAACCGTTTGTTCTTGCTTGTTCTTCTCATATGCTTTTTTCGTCTATAGAACGTGATGGACGATCTCCAGCGCAACGTGAACGTCTTGGAGGAAGAATATGAACGTCTGCTAGCTATTCATCGTCAATGAGACGCAAAGCCGACGTCGGAGGCCGCTACTCTCGACTTCAGCCATGTCGTCCATCACGCGTACGTGCAGCTGACGCAAATGAAGAGCGCGTTGGCGAAAGAGAACGAGAACCTTAAACGTCTTCATTCTGTTAATGTGGAGATGGAGAGACAGTTCAAGCAACTGACTACAGATCAGAAGAAGGCTTTGATGAAGGCTGAACAGGAGCAAGAACATAAACGGAGGAACCCCGTGCTTAAAGTGAACCCGCTTACACAAGACCAGTGTGCGGAGATTGCGCAGACCTCATACTTAGAAATCAAGGTGTTTCGAGAGAGTGACACGTGTTTTTCGTCGACAGGAACGAGTGTGCTGGGCTGGCGAGATCGACACGTTCTGCGTCAGAACAAACTCATGTTCTCGCTGGAAAAGACTTTTCACGCCCGGGCAACGGATTTGATGGCTCGGGATATCTGGGACATCCTGTCGTTACCAGAACCAATTGTGATCATGCGTCGTGACGCAAAAGTGCACTTTCAGGTCGTGCAGCGACTACATGAGGACGCGGTTGTATACTATACTATACACTGGAGCGTGAAGACACTGACGTTCAGATCCGTGCGTTCATCCTGGCCATGCGTGTTGACCTCGGACCAGAAGGGTGCATGGTGATTCTACGCAACCTGGATCCAAAGACCTATCTCCAGCACGACGGCGACTGCACAGCACCAGTGCGCCGTGGACGCCGGAAGATAGAGCCTCACAAAGAGACTTTTTGGCTTGATGTCTTTGTGTGGAGCTTCTATGAGTATGCGGGTGAAGGGCTTGATGACTGTAGGCAAACCTTTGGTGGCGAGATTGAAGGCACAACGCTTGCGAGCACAGGCTGATGGTCTATTGAGATACTTGAGATGGCTCTGCGCATGGAAAGTCGAGGGAGCGGATCTTGGGGACTACTCCAGTGGTAATTTTGAACTGCGCACCACGTGATAATCGACCGAGGAGGGGTAGAAGCACATCCTAACTGCGTTCCGTATCAGTTTACATGATATCCTATTTCGGTGACAGTTCACATGCGTCAAGTGTATAGCTTCTAATGTAAGCTTGTTTTACTGCCATGGACGGAGTATGACAAGATTCAGCCCTGCACTATAGCGGAGCTGCAACTGCATCGGATTTGGATCGAACGTATTCCTTCGTCATTCCGACGGTAGGCGCAACTACGCATCAAGAAGCCCAGCTGCGACGATGGAGCCTAGCGATTTTGCTGAGCGTACCGAGCGTAGCTGCTGGTGGAAGGCTTCAAGTACGAAAGGACCTACTCCTGCGCCACCTCCCGCAACTCAGGCCTACACGTCAGCGGAATCATGGTGGACTCTACACCCAGGGTAGCGGAGCCTCATCGCCCTGGAGCAAGACAGCGATGGAATTCATTGGAAAATTGCCGCAAACAACATTGAGGATCAGCGGATGGTTGCCGACTGCCAGAAGCTCCGAAAAAGCCAGAATTCAGGGGGCATCGTATTCTATGCGTATCCGCTCATCCACGGGTTCCCATGGAGCGTGCTCGACACTATCGCGAACAAACACGTACTATTGGCCCTGAAGAAACAACCGTATCGTCGGTACAAAGGCTCGGAAGGTACGCTGACAAGAACTCTGGAGACGCTGCAGGATCAGCGCGAGGAAGTGCGTGGCAGACAGCAGCTTTAGAGCAGACGCCCACCAATCTATGGGCTAGCTCACCGCGTATCAAGTTGGGTCTGTTTATTGAGTGCAGTGAAGCAACTGAATCTCTTCCATCCAGACCGAGGGCAAGATAAAGTTGCCAGCTACAATGCTGCCACGGAGTGAAAGAAACACCGGAGCACATTTGCTGGACATGCCCGTGTACACAAGCCTGCTGGCTGAAGCTCATCTGCCACTGGACAGGAGAACGATGTGAGCTTGGACGGCTCCAGTGCTTCCTTGCGACCAGTGCAAGCAGACGCGTGTCAGGACTATCCAAGGTGGTCCAGGAACAGTTCACCCGACACTACCTAGACGAGGTGGCTGCATACGCTGTCGTGTGAAAACGCAAAACGCACATGGCACATCCTGAGCAGCGTTTGGATACAACGCAACCGAATGTCGTTCCAGCAAGAGGACGTGACCATCGCCGGCAGTGTTTATGAACTTTGGGAACAGCATGAGGCAACTTCGAGCCGTAGCGAAGCGAGAGTGCCGGCAAACCGACACTATACAAGGAACGCATCTGATGCTATGTCAGCGTGCCATGACCAGACAACCCCGAGAGCCGTCACAGCAGGTGACACGCCCCGTACAACCACTGGGCTCGAACGAGGAACCGGCGTTGCTAACTAGGCGTCGGATCTACCAGACAGCCTACAAACCACGAAAGGTTGAATCGACTTTCTGCCTGCTTGACTTTAAACTTGTCAGACTTGACGTGATGTTATGTGATATTAATCGTGTCTTAACCGTTGCCCGGACTTCATACTCTTGGACACTTATCTAACTACAATTACGCGATTGCATCCGCTACTTCCTATCTGTTAAATATGTTCAAACACACTACTTCAGAGAAGCCATTGCTTCCTCTGACTGACGGCGTCTTGCCAGCGCACCAACCCCGCAATAAACTCGGTGGAAAGTCGGTGCAGGACCCGTTCCGATTTGTGCTGTGTGGATGCCCCCACGATTACCTCGCACATAGGCTGAGCAAACTCGTCATACTTGTCCAGCAGCATGAACCACACCAGAACTGGCAGATAACTCGCCTCATCAGCAGCAAATGCTTTTTGGCCCACTGACAACGGCACGGATCGCATACTTACTAAGTACCCACCGTCAATCTGGCCGCGAGCAAGCACCATGATGCTGTGCACCACAGGAGCGTCGCGAAACGGTGCAATACCAACACGGATGGTCACACAGTCGTCGTTAATGGTTTGCAAAATGGCCAAGTCCTTGGTCAACGGGAAGAGCTTTCGAAAGGCTTCCAGTATAGTGAGGAGGCTCCACGTATTGAAGACGAGTTCGCCCGACACGACATTAGGGAAATCCTGAGTCAGCATCAGCTCGAGAGAGTGCTCATCGTCTGATCCCGCAGACTTTGTCACTTCTCGCTTATCTACACGCCAGCCCAGGACCGTCGGAGCGGCAACTCCTGCGGGCTTCTGTTGGGACTTCAGGGCCATGATATCACTGTAGCTGTCTTTAACCCAGTTGAACGCCGCATTGCTGGTCATTGGCTTGGAGAAGAGGACCTTGAGGTATGACGGAACGGCCTCCATCTCGATGCAGTAACCACCAGCAGGGGTGTCGATCTCACACGACTCGAGGGCGATCCGTTTTTTTAATGAGACGAAATCAATATCCTCGTCGGTCTCCACACATTTGCGCTTGAGAATCTTCTTGGTCCCAACTGCTGTCAGGGATGCCGTGGCATTGATCAGGAGCTCTGTCTGCACCGCCTGAAGAACGCTCTTCTGCGAGTCCAGCTGGTCCAGTTGCTCTTCAAGATACTGTTTCTCGTCCCGAAGCTCGTCTACAGACTTGACAAGATCCAAGTACGTAGTACTGCCAGGAATTCTGTATTCTTCGACACGCTTTCGAAGTACTACAGTCTCGACCGGCCTCCGGTGTGGGAGCGTTTCATCTGCGGCAGCCTTGGCATTACGCTGCACAGTCAGCTTAGTGCGTTGACGTCCGAGCGCCGTGACCGTGTCGCGCATGTCACGGACACGGTCCTTGGCAGCGTTTGTTCGTCGTCGCTCATTGGCATTGTGTCGTTCACGGCGCTGCTTGGCGGAGAACTGGGACATGCGGCCACCACGCTGAGATGGCATAGTGTTGCTCCCTGAAGGAGCCGAGGTGGTGGAGCCTAATCGTGAGGTTGAGATGGTCGTGTTTGTGAACACTGCAGCAGGGAAAGTCTCGACCTCCTTGAGTACCTCGGGGTCCTGGATCTGCTTCATCGTGTTGACATCTTGGTCCGGTATTATCTCGTGGCCGGTTGGGAGTGGGAAGATCTGATGCGTCGCACCTGCTGGAGTGTCATGTTCGTCGCTCATGTCAAGGACACTGTTGAGGTTGCACTTGATCCCATCCGAGTTAGGATCGGCCAGTGTGAGTGGGAAATCCAGCAGATCCAGGAAAAATGAGCTGGTGCGACTTGGACGCGGCTTGACACTGTCACTCGACGACTGGACTGCCGTGAATTTGGCAGATGAGCAGGGCGCAATGGAGACCTCTTGATCTTTAGAGGGTGTGGCCATTATGTTGAGGTCCATGTAGACCGGCGGAATATAACGGTGCACGTAACTCATTCAATCCGTGGATTCCAACCAACCAATCTACTTGTATTCTCTACGTATCTGCTTGTGCACGACAGAGCAAAGTTTCAACTGAGACGGATTCCAAGTAAGTGTGAGCTGGTCCCGTGGCTCATCTGTGGCCTAGAGAAAAGTCATGGGCGAAGAAAAAAGAGTGCTCGACGAAAGCCGGAACGGGTTGCTCACTGATCTGAGCACTTTCGTACAGTGCCGACTGGCTAATACTCAGTACACTAGCGATAGAAGCCCAGTCGAGTCGGGATGTCTTGTGCCCACTGCGCTGGTTGTTGTTATAGCAGCGCCAACACCGGCTCCGAGCCGCAACGTCGCTGTCCAGCATCTTTCTTCTCAGCTGCAATGATCTGCCCGACCTGTCTGGTCAGCCTCGACGCTCCGGCTGCATGGGATCCCGTTTCTATCCCGATATGATGCCCAAGTCCCACACTTCATGACACTTTCTGTGCTCGCTGTGATGAATTCGGGACTAATGTGTGAACAAATCAAGTCATTCTCAAGAGCATGGAAAGTCATGGCCGAAAGATCCGTCTCGAGAGCTGTGCCTGAATCCGTCCTGCACAATATAAAGTATTATTCACAGCAGTGAGCTTCACGACACGCATCCGGTACTGCTACATGTACTGTAAACACGAAGTTCATTTGGTGTTAGTGGGCATCCATGCTGTGGGTGCCGCCGTCTTGTTGATAAATCGAGACGTCTACCCTCCGTTGGAGCTGGCATCGCTACAACCGTGGGCAGTGACTAATCTCGAGCTCATTCGAAGGAAGTAAATGACAGCGTCTGTTGCATTGGATAGTTCTCTCGTGCCAGCGATGTTGATTCCGCCCATGTTCACGGCAGATCTTCAAACACCGACTCATGTGATCAGGGGCTGCTTCTACGTATAATGTGCTCGCAGTGGTAAGATTTTCGACGTTATACAGTCGCGCACGACTCGAAATGGGAAGGCATTCGGTTGAAAATTTCGGGTCGTTAGTCTGGTCGCACGCAATCCGCAAGTACAAATCCTGGATGTGAGTCTCCGAGTGACGTTTACATCGGCTGATGACACCCAACTCGTGGTCCAGGCCGCTGGATCACCGAGGACGAAGTCGTGATGTCTCCAGTGTGATGGAGGTGGGTGGACCTATATGTAGGAGATGGCATTGGCAGTCAAGGGCATTTGTGTAGATTATTGCGATTAATGCTCGACACTGTCGATAGCGAGCTGTAAAGCTGAAAGCAACTTCACCTCGACAATAGAGAAGGAAACAAACAACGTTGGGTGGCCATGATGAGCAAGACAGCTTGAATAGAGGCAAATGTACTTTGCTTCGCAGATAGAGTAACCTCTTTATGGAGTGAAAAACGCGCCGCCAGAAAGGATAGCCGCTTTACTATGACCAGCTCACACACTATTTCGGCATCCAAAGTCCAGCAGATCTTCTTCCACTAATGACTCAACAAACTTCAAAAGCGTCATGACATTGCAGGTGACCAATGCATGTGGGTGACGCAGTCTGCTCTGCAAAGTGTTGGCATGCCACCATATTCGGCGACCTGTTGGATGATGACAAGTTCGAACGGGCTCGACATATTCCTGCTCGCTTCGTCCGATGTCCGCCACTTCTGCATGCATTCGCTTTGCTCTTCAACTGCAGTCTGCGTCAAGTCCAGCGGCAACGTTAAGCGAAAATGCCGCCACACGATACCCAAGTTGATCTAGCAGAGCAAGAGCGCGCATTTTGGTTTCTACGCTCAAAACGGCAGCCACCCAGACGAGCGAGGAGCTCTGCGCAGAGTAAAAACTTCTATTCCTTGCAATTCACCAGCATGAAACTGCAAAAACACAGCAACTTACACTGATTTGACCCTTTACGATATTGTACATGTTCACATAGCAACGTTTCACATTAAGACGTGGGGTTCACTGAAACAGCACTGTTACCCGACAATTACTTGAAGAGTCTCGCCACTGTATCGTATGTGCTCTTCCAAAGTTTCACGACGTATGGAATAGCTTCCGTCGCCTTCTCCTCGTCAATCTCGAGGCCCACGTAAATATTCTGGTCTTGTCGCCTTGTAGCAAGTTTTAAAGTCCTTGCTTCTGACTGCTTCTGCTTTTGTCGATTGGCTTCCGCCACAACAAGTTCCACGACTCTAACCCCGATCTCATTGTCCACAATATTTGTAACTTCCTCCAGTTGGTCCTCTAGCCACGTCACTTGATTCTCCAGGAACTCGAAGCGTTCCTCCATTTCTCGTTTTTCCTGCAGCTGCTGCTCTTTCTGCTTTGCTTCTTTCGCGCGTGTACTAGCAGCTGAGCGTGAATACTCAAGTGATGCAACACCTAAAGCCACTGAGAATACTACTATCTCTCCAATTAAATCTGCACCTTGTTCGACTGCCTGATCCGTAGGAAGAGGTTTAATGGTATAACTCGAGATATCTCGAAAGCCCATATGAAGTTTCATGGTTATACAATGTACTTGTTGACCCAAACGAAAGCATGCAAAGTTTAAGAACGGATGGGCTTTTGAACGGGCTTTGATTGTACGTGCGAGGGGTTTCGTCAATGTACGAGCCACTAGGCCACCTAGTTTGATCATTGGCAGCATGATGCTGCCTGCTGTTATAGTAGAGGGAGATTCAAAACAAGTCAAACATAATAAAGGAATGTGCGGTACATCAAGCGCTTACTTGAGACTTAATATGGCACGTAGTAACAAGACAAACAACAGCTTGATTTGCCATTTAGCATCTCGTCGTCATTGGATGCTACAATCTGTTTCGCTGGATCTAGTAGCTGCTTCATTGCCTCGGCTCGCCTTGTAAGGCGCTTCACTCGTTTGGATTCTCGCTGCGCCGATCAAGACGATCGATCGATAATGGTTCCTTTTCTCACACGAACGTGATCGAATTTGTCAAAATTCGTAGCACCATGACCACTCTTTCCAATGTGCTGCCTCTCTGCGACTCCTTAGACTTCCGAATCGATGAGGATCCACTTGATGCGGCGGAAACACTTCCGCACAATCTCTTCCAGTTCGCCGTAACGTCCGCTGTACATGAGCAAGTTGTGCATCAAACGCAGGCGGTCGCCCACATGACGCAGACGCTTTTTAATCTGGTTCAGCTGCAACGTGCCAAGCCCCTGGGGAATCAGGTTCTCCACGACGGTGCGGAAAACGTATCCGTCCAACGGATCGCTTAGTGCTACCCGCATCCGCAGTTCCTTCGGTGCGTTCTCGCCCAGCCCATCAAGTTTGTCTTGGTATGTCTGAAGCAACGCCGACACTTTCTCCCAAGCATTCTCTTGACCAGGAAGAGGGGCGAGCTCCGCTCCGTGAGCGTACTCCAGGTGAAATTTCTCGCGGCCAACAACACGCAACAGCATGCTAAACAGGGCAAGCTGAAACGAAATATTGTCGCCGGGTTTGTGGTGAAACTCTTTCAGCAAAACCTCCAAGATCCAAAAGATGCCCAGCCCCTCCGACGGATCATCGCGGCACTCCCACACCAGCTTGGCGACGGACAAATCGACCGCGAGACCATACTCCGGTTTGGTCAAACCGAATAGAGTCATCCATTCCACAGACTTGGTCAAATACCACTCCTGCTTCTTTGGCGACGAAGGCGTAGCCTCCTTGACCATGTACTCGTCCAGTGGGTGCGCAACAATGCGCTGCATGATGTCGCTTGTGACATTATTCGAAAGCAACTTTTGCAAAGCAATCGTCGGGTACAGTGACTTACGACCCGTGACATCCGGCAGTAAACCACGCATTAAAAACTGGATACGGGACCACGATAGACCAGCGAACAGAATGTTACCCTGTCTATCCAGACCTCGACGTCCAGCACGGCCAGCCATTTGCTGTACCATCAGCGACGTCAAGACATCGTCCGCCGTATCTTCACAGAAGCAGCACGTTCGGAACGGCATGTTCACACCGTAGGCAAGCGAGTCATCGGAGAACACGACCGCTAGACGACCGACCTGGGCAAGCGCTTGCACAATACGGAGGTACGCCGCGGGCAGATTCTGGTTGTAGATAGCAATACCACGCCGCAGCGAACGCACCAACGCGTGTCCATCATCGGAGTCTTCAGACAGTTCACGACGCAACTGCCACTTAATTTCCTTAAACTCGGTGGCAGTAAGGCGGGAACTAGCAGGACCCAGCACAAAATCGGGATGAGGGGCATAAATATCCGGAGGCGGCTTCTCCTCGAATGCCTGTGATTCGCGGTCGTCTTCCTCTTTGCCTTTCGCCTTCACCTTGGCCTCACGCTTCTTCATGGACGCCTGGTTCTTCTCCCACTCGGCGTACTCAATTTGGACCTTTTCACGAAAGTTTGGGTATTTTGCCGTCTCAGCTGCCTCTATGGACGCCAGGAGCTGATTGAAAAGCTGACGACATCGAACCGAGTCAAGCTGGAACGCAATGGCGGGAACAAGATTTTTGGCGCAGAGTTGGTTCACGAGGGTGTACACGTCCACCGAACTGGAAGGGTTAATGTCCCGTGGGTCGTGACGCGCCACAGTGATGTCCTGCAGACTTGCTGGAGGCGCAAAGGAATCAAGAAGTAACTGAGTTGCCTTAGGCTCCTTCGAAGCGAGATCCTCCAAGCGCTTCTTGATCTTGTCTTCGTACTTCTTAGACTCCATTAACGTGATACGGTGAGTGCGGTTACCGAGGTCAGCAACATAGTTCTCCTCGTCGTCATCATTCTTCAACTTTTTGTCCTTTTTCGACTTCTTGTCCTTCTTTGAATTCTTGTCCTTCTTGTTCGATGCGATTGGGGCTGTAGTCTCAGCTTCAATCTCATCCTCGAATTCGAAGAACTTGTGCGGGTCCACGTCTGCAATCAAATCAGCGGAGTAAAACTTTTTCATAGCTTGCCATAAAGCGAACGCATCGCGAGGAGTGAACGCCAGGTCGCCAGCATCAAAACCGGTTGTCATTAGGTAGTCCAGAGTAATACCGGCGCACGGGTGCAAATACACCATTTCTTGCTTCTTCTTGGCATTCTCCTCTTTGGCCTCCTCTTCGTACCAGATAATACGCTGCAAATTAATAAAACGGCCCTTGTACTCGAGCAAGTGGACTTCACGCGCAAGGTGCGACTGCCACCAGCTTTTAAGCTTCTCCGCATTGCCGATCGTAGCAGACAATGCCAAGAAGGGGCACGTTACGGCCTTGATGATACGTTCCAACGCGTCACCCTCTGGTCCGTTCAAGTCGTGAACCTCATCATACACGGCGTACTGGAAATCATAGCCAATGTCAATGAGCGTCGACTCCACAGCACGAGGAGTACCGACAGCAACGCGGAATCCGGGAGGCAGGAATACTGTCCCCTCGGTGATGAGAGCAACGGAGCCCTTCACCATTGCCTGGAACAGCGCTGCCACCTGCCATGCAAGCGGATCAGTAGGGACAATGAACAGCACTTTGCCTCCTACTACCGACACGTAGGACGATAGCACCGTTTTGCCGGAACTTGTAGGTGCACACACAATAACTGAGTTGTTCTGGTCAATGTGGGACAACACCGTACGCTGCCAATCATCAAGAATGAATTTGTTCATGTGGTGCATATTAAGCGGTGGCAATCGGTCAGACATCTCTGTAAGTTGCCACTCGATCAAGTCTTTACCACTTAAATAGTCATTAACAATCTTGACGTATTTATGGTATTTCTTGTGGACAGCATTAAGCTCCAACAGTAGCTTAGCATCGTCACTGTCATCCATTTTCTTTTGTTTGTCATGTTTTTTTCGTCCATCCGGTCCCAACGTCGAGCGTTCAGGCATGAGCTTAGTCCGTTGGATCTCCCAGAGCGTATCCACTGCATCCGTGTACTCTTTTTTCTTGCTACAATCACGTAAGATCTCATATAATTGTTTTAGACGACCTGTAGGGGTCGCCATCTTCATAATCAATAGATTCTTGGACTTTTTCACATTTGCAAGCTTCTCGTCATCGACTTTACTCTGTTTCTGAGCTTTATCTTTTGCTAATTGCATACGAATTAAATCGGCTTTCTTTACTGTAGTACCAGCTGTTACGGTCGTACTCTTCTTGTCTTCCTTAACAAGGCCCCCTTTCTTGTCCTTTGTCACAAATTGAACTGCTCTCTGCGTCTCTGTTTCTTGCTCTTCAGGCCACAAATTGCGTGGATTAAAGGGATTTGTTGGTGCCAAGTCACGCAGAATCACAGGCATGCGATCAGGCCACACCTTTTGCCAGTTGACATCAAACATACCCGACTTTTTATCTCCCATCGTCTCCACTTTGTCCGGTACTTCGTAACTAGAGAATGGAGGAGGATTGCGCACCAACCGTTCAGGCGCGAGACACCTTTTCTTTTGTATATCCATAGAACGTTTAGCATATCACATGTCACACATATTATGATGTAAACTCCACATCAGAAAGAGATAACTCAGTTCATAATGGTCGGTAGTAATTGTTTGGTTAGATGAGAAATGGCTACAGTCTCTAATATGTGCTGCTATAGAATCGCTTTCGTCTATCAAGCAGCAGCTCAACTTCCCGCAATGTCTTGGCACTGGCTACAGCAGCAGGTATGTTGGGTGTCTTGGGTGGCAGCTTGACGTCGCAATCGGAACTCTCGACAGCTCTCTCGGACGCAGGCAAAGAGTGCCAAGTATCCAAAAAAAGTGAGTGGGGTCCCAACACAACCACTAAACACTGGCATTTTTACAAAGGAAAACTGAACCCCAGTGCTGCCAAGTCCATGAAGCTCTTCAAAGTGGCTGATACACCTATTGCTGACGAGATTGCGAGCTATTTGGGTGTTAAACTCAATGACATGGAAGTCAAGAAATTTAATGATGGAGAAACTAGTGTGGTCGTCAAGGAGAACGTGCGTGGCAAGCGCGTCTACATTGTCAGCTCTACGACGACAGTGGATCGGTGAGCCAGCATTGACAAGCAGAATTGTCAGCTTTTTTTGAGGTAGAAGCTCATTTCTGTTGTCACTGCTGCTAGGATGATGGAGTTACTGTTAGCAATCTCGGCCATGCGTCGTGCTTCAGCCAAAAGCATCACAGCTGTGATCCCGTTCTACGGTTACGCGCGAATGGATCTGATGCACAAGGGCCGTGAGCCAATTGCTGCTGCTGTAAGTACTTCCGACGGACGGACTCTTGAACCATAATATCATGCTGACTGTCGTTGTGTGATACTTAGGATATCGCACTCATGCTTGAAACAATGGGCGTGGACCATGTTGTGTCAGTGGACCTCCACAGTGCGCAGATTGAGGGTTTCTTTAAGCCGCAAATTCCGGTATGACGTGCGATCAAAGCTGACGATCGAGGAGACCACACAAAAAGATTGAATTTTGTTGTCGCTCCTAACATTTGGTTCTTGCAGGTCGATAACCTCCAGGCCTTTCCCGTTGGCGCCGTGTACTTTTCGGAGCAGAATCTGGGTGATCCAATCGTTGTAGCGCCGCACTCGGCTGCTGTAAACCGAGCGGTCATGTTCCGTGACACTCTATCGCGGACAATTGACGAATTTGTCCCGCTGGCATTTGTGATCCGTAAGCACCAGCTTAATGAGGATCAGCCGGGTGAACTGGTGGGTGATGTCAAGGGTAAGGACTGTATCGTCGTTGATACTTTGGTGGACACTGGGTCCACTCTCGTGAAGACAGCCAAAGTGCTGAAGGCCAATGGTGCCAAGACCGTGTCAGCTTTTGCTGTGCACGCTCGTTACTCTGCTCATGTAAGTCGTTGGCTGCATCCATTCATTACTATTGTTACTTGTCGACTGCTTTAATGTCCTCTGACGCATGTGTGACGTGTGATGTATTTATCTTTTCTCATAGGCCATACAGACGCTGCAAAACTGCAAAGAATTGGACAAGTTGGTGACCACTAATACGATTGCTCTACATAATAGCTCGGATGACGTGCCTCCAAAGATTGTGACGCTATCGGTGGCACCTTTTATTGCTGAAGTCATTTCGTGTATTCACATGAAGAGCTCTATTATTCAAGTGTCCAAGACGAAGTAAGGCAATAGGAGGCGGACAGAACATCCTTTCAATTGGTCAAAGCAGTTTCAGCCAGTCAGCCGTCAGTTTACTGTCCCATTTAGAAATTACCGACCTAATTGACGAGCTATGATGATGGCTGAAGACAAGAAGAAGCCGCAAGAGGAGCTAGAGTTTATCAGCATTGATTCAGAGCCCAGTACGTCATCAGCATCAGTAGGGTCGACCACCAATACCTCTGCTAGCCTTCCAATCCATGACAAAGACGCTCTGTACGTTGCAAGCAGCATCCACGAAGTGTCTGCAGTATAATTGACTGGTGTTTTGTATAGACTCACATCCATGCAAAAGACGAGATTGACTGCCAAACACCCCGTGGCGGGGTTTTTTCATTTAGTCTTCAAGGTTTTTTTACCTTTTTTTCTAGCCGTAAAAAAGGGACTAAGCTGTTAAACTGTTTCTTATGCTGCAGGGTCTGGCATTGCTCTTGTATCTCTTTGGGAGTATTTTCATCAGCAATTTTGTCTTTATTTTTGTGGTTTGCATTCTTCTTTTAGCCTTTGACTTTTGGACAGTCAAAGTACGTGATTGTAGTGAAAACAAACGATTTAGTGAATGTGCTGACTTTGATTGAATTGTTTTTTTTCTACTTAGAATGTGACGGGACGATTATTGGTGGGGCTGCGCTGGTGGAACAAGATCAATGAGGACGGCACGAGTGACTGGGTGTTTGAGTCCCATGAAGATATGACGGAGATTAATCCGCTCGACTCACGTATCTTTTGGACGGGACTCTATGGTGCACCAGCGCTTTGGGTCATGCTGCTGATTGTGGCGGTGCTCAAGTTTAACGTCGAGTGGGCTCTCATCGTTGTGGTTGGTGTAGCTTTGAGCGGTGCCAACATTATCGGCTATACGAGATGCAAAAAGGATGCCAAGCAGAAAATGCAGTCATTGATGTCCAAGGGTGCTGTGGGTGCTTTCAGCTCGTCCGCTGGCTCGTCGATCATGTCTACTATTGGTGGATTGGCCCTGGGGGGAGGTTTTGAAGGCGGAAGTGGAAGTGTAGAGCTGAAAAAGCCCATTCAGTCTGACACCGTTGTTTAAAATACTGAGGACGAGTCCGCAAGCATGCAGACAGAATGTCGACATCGAGTGCACTGGTCATTAGCGTATCGGTATATTTTCATTATATGTAGAGAGAAACATGAAAAAATCAGAGGGTCTCTCATGCTGAAGTACCATGTCGTCGAATCAACACAACGCACACTTGCTAATTGCCCTCAACAAATGCCTATTTGCCACCAGAAGTCGCGATCAGATCCTCCATCTGCTCGTTCAACTGAGTGTAGAATTTGTGATACTCGAATATGTCCCCCTTGCCGCGACGCACCTCCACCAGGTGAAGGCTATCCGCAAGCATGAAAATCTGAATGACTACACCAACAGCACCCTTGGGTGTCTGTAGCACGGCCTTCACCTTCGAAGAGTTCTCCACATTGATTTCGCAGTGGAGACTCTCCAAGTGGCTCGTCAGGCGAGTCATGATGCTCGCTGCCGGGATAGTTGACGTGAACTGCGTCGCCCGCTTGACTCGCTTTTCATCATTGTTCTGGAACATGCGATTGAGAGCCATTCCGCCGCACATATTGATCAGGTCGAACGCATTCATCACCTTCAGGCCTCCGTCTAACTTGTCCTTCTTGCCGGAGTTAATCTCATCCTGGTGCTCCAGGATGGCCGCATCTAAATCGGCCTGGCTCGGTTTAATAGTCATGTGATCAACGGGATCTGGCACAGGAGCAGTCACCAATTCCGCACTAATCGTGCCAGCGCCAGCACCTGAACACACCTGCTCGTCGGCACCATGTGCGTTTACAAACCACTCGTCCTGTAGAATGTCCTTGATCGTAATTCGTGTTTCCGGATCAGGAACAAGAATGCTGTTCAGCAGCGCTTTGACGCGCGGTGTGAACCAGCTCGGGTACGAAAATTCGGCCTTTTGGATCTTGCGGAACAGTGCTGACATTGTCGGCTCATCAAAAGGCAGAAAACCAGCCAGCAACACGTACAAAATCACACCCATTGACCAGACATCAGCGGCGCGTCCGTCGTAGCCTTTGTCGGCAAGAACTTCAGGGGCCACGTAGTTTGGTGTTCCACACGTCGTATGCAGCAGCGACGCACGCGAGCTCTCCGGGCCGTCCGGACCGCCACCTTCGTACAAAGCCGAGAGGCCAAAGTCGGATATCTTCAGATCTCCATTTTCGTCCAGTAGCAGGTTTTCTACAGAGAGCAAGCTCAGTCCTTCATCATGCAACCACAGTCAAGAAAATAAGCAAACACCGACCCGGCTTCAGGTCACGATGACACACGCCATTCTCATGGCAGTACTGCACGCCATCCACAAGCTGACGGAAGTAGAAACGCGCTGTTTCTTCACTGAATCTGTTATTCCAGTCACAAAAGAATCACAGATGACAAGTAAGTCACCTGCATTATCTCCTGCACTTCTCCCTCACTAATTATCAACAAACGTGCCTTCCTTCGCTCACAATCTTGTCAAATAGCTCACCACCCGTAATAAGCTCCAGAACAATGAAAATCTACAAAACCCATTGAGTACCTCTCTCCTCTATAAATAAGACATGACACCTGGACAGACCTTGGTACGACTGGCCAGCACTTCCTTGAGCACTACAACGTGCTTGTGGCGCACCATTTTCATAATAGAAATCTCTTTCTTGATCTGTGCACCCATATTTTGTTTCTGAATCTTCTCCTTGTCCAAAACTTTAATAGCTACACGCTCGTCCGTCTCCGTATTCACTGCATATTTGACCCTACAACCACATGCCATTTACAGTAAAAACAACCTCAATAGTGCAAGATAGCACTCTAAAGGGGCGAGAGAGAACTTACTTTCCAAACGTTCCTTCGCCTAGCGTCTTCCCGATCTCGTACTTCCCTATCCATTGTATATTCCACAGTACAACGAATCAAACAGACTGCCACTCTACCACAATAGCAGTATCCAAAATAGAGAGTAATAGCGTACTGCTCCGTAATTACGAGACGTACCAACTTTCTTGACCATTTTCCAAGTCGTTCCGTCGGTGAGATCTCCTTTTTTCAAATACAAAAAGAGCTCTTGGATTTTCGTTTCCGAGTGTGGTCGACACCACATTTACAAAACCCTTCGAAAAAAACGACGTCGATGAGGTTGGACTAAGTACGAAAGGATCATCATTCTTGCAATCACTTGCCAAGTCATGGAGCTAGACGACGTGCCGCCGCTCGAGGAACTGGTCGCCATTGCGTCTTTACCGACGATCCCCGTGACGATCTTGTCTGGATTTTTAGGAGCTGGTAAGACGACTCTGCTCCAGTTTATCCTGTCAGCGGACCATGGCAAGCGTATTGCCGTGATTGAGAATGAATTTGGGGAAGAAGTGGGTGTCGAGAGTCTTGTGGCTAAAGACGGCACGGATGGGAAAGTAATGGACGGATTCTATGAGCTAAGTAATGGTTGTGTCTGCTGTTCTGTCCGTGATGACCTGGTGAATACACTGGAGAAACTGCTCGAGCGTCGAGATCGGTTTGATTACATTCTGGTCGAGACGACAGGGATGGCAGATCCAGGCAAAGTAGCGAGTATCTTTTGGGTGGACAATGAGCTAGATGGAAGAATTGTATTGGATGGGATTGTGACGGTTGTTGATGCACCACGACTTGAGTTTCACTTGAAACATCGCGATACGCAGCGAGAAGCAGCAGCTCAATTGGCTTATGCTGATAGAATCTTGTTGAATAAAGGAGACTTGGTTCATGGACAGGAAAAGAGACAAAAGATTGAGGACAGAGTGAAACAAATCAATGGAATTGCAAGTGTGAGATGGACAGAGAGATCGAGAGTGAATCTGGATGATATGCTTAATATCAAGAGCTTTACGACGAATAGAGCAGAGCAAGTGGAGAAAGAGCTGCAAACACTGCTGCGTGAAAGCGAGAACAAGGACGAACATGGTCACGGAAACTGTGATGATGAGCAGTATGCCTCGGCTACGCACACGGGTGGTATGCAGACCACTTGTGTGAGAATTCGAGATGGACAGCTGGACCAGGACAAACTGGAGAGATGGCTTGGAAAATTGCTCTGGGAACAGGACGAAGATGTGGGTGCTGAGATGGAGCTGGGCTCCGATACGGCCAAGCATCAGAAGATTTTTCGCGTGAAAGGCGTGATTGCAGTTGCAGGCGAACCCCACAAATTCATATTGCAAGCTGTGCACGAGCTGTTTGAGGTCTATCCTTGTGAAGAACGCTGGACAAGAAATGAGCTGGACGGTACAGAGGCCCGAGTCACGCAGGTGGTCTTCATTGGCCTCCACCTTCGCAAGAACGAGCTGCAGGCAAACCTTCAGGGGTGCGTTGTGAGCGAGAAGTAGATATCTGCGTTGCGTTGTAAGCGAAAAGTAGATATCTGCGTTGCGTTGTGTGTTACAACTTCATCATTCCAACGTAATTGTATGATACGCTCATCTTCGTGCTTTCAATGATTTACGGTTGATCATGACACATAAATTGCAAATTCCGAGCACACGAACTCGAAATTGTGTGACTATGGCGCTGCTATCTGTACATGTAAGTAAGTGAAGATCCAGTCGTTACCTTGAAACATCGCTGTCTGGTGAGCACAAGCACGCCCGTTTCATCTAAATGTAATATTCGATGCGTGCCAAACGCCCTTTCGAGCGACCAGAAATGATGATGTTGTTCAAAATCAATCATGTTCATCAGCAGATTGATATGCGATTGCTCCCATTGCCTCATTCGCTTTTGTTTCCGTGACCTCCGTGTAAACTTGGTGGTGCTGAAAGCCTGGCATCTGCAGCTAATCCAGCACCACCATGTGCATTAAAAATAGCAGGTTGTCGCTCCGCATAAATACTACCAACACCACAGCCAAAGCGATCCACCTTTTTGTGAAGTACGACAACTTAATCAGTTTGCCACCACGCAACCACCAACTGCCTTCAATATGAGCCGTAAACACCTTGATAGGCACTCTGGACAATCATTACGCTGAAAGGCAGCAGATAGGTGGATGTAGCTGATACACCATTGGTCCCAGCTCACAACCAGACCTGAGTGTCATTGCACAACCCTCTGATATTGCTCTCATACCCTCGACGCAGGCACGGACTGCAAAGCTGGTCCAATGCAGCGTACTAAATTGATCGCCGCATGCGCCAATCGCACTGGTGATGTTTTCTTAAACGACACCCAAACAACAGCAGACGACATGAAGAGTTGCAGCAAACAGGAAGATTATGCATAACAGTCCACATCAATAAAGCGGTCATAACGATGGCGACGCTTGCGTTGATGAAGACCTTAATCGAGAAGGCGGGGGCGCGACAACAATGACTGAAATGTCATTTCCTCCGCTCTGAACCTTTTTCTGTTGTTGCTGCTGCTTCTTCAGCTGAAGCATGCGTTCGCGAATGCTCGGCTTTGCGTGGCCAGGTTTTGCCCCCTTGCTCATCTCCGAAGCTTTCAAGATGTCCGATAGCGCTGTTCCGCTCAGCTTTTCCTTGACCAGTGCTACAAACTTCTCATTCTGTAATAATAATTTGGCAGCAACACGTTAGCTTCAGTCCGAAAGCATAATCATCAGAAGATATTTTTACCCCAATGACTCGGCGTGTGTGCTGACAGCTTCGACGAGCAGCCGTTTTGCATTCGACGACTTTGCAATTGAGAAGAATCGCCATTTCGTCAAAAAATGAGCTTCGTTTCTCGAGCACAAACGTGCGCAAGAGCTCGCGGTCCATTCGAATAATACACTTTGTCGCATACAGCCCAGCCTATCGCCAATACGTCACGTCAGACAAGACTTCAGCAATCGAAAACAAGAGATACTGTCAGTCATTACGAACCACGTTAACAATCTCTGCATTCTTCTCAGTCATGCTCGTAGCCAGCAGTGTGTTGAGGAATTCCTCATCGCCACCTGCTTGTAGCGCCGTATCCAGCACATCCTTCGCCAAGTCCTTCAAAAACTGCTTTTCCGAGCACGCACGATTTAAAAGCACAGGTACAATCGCATCAAAGTGCGTAAGTGTCTCTGTCTTGAGTCCAAGAATGAGTTCCTGCACACAAAGCAGCGCATTTCGAGCCATAGCCGAGCGCAAGCTCAATGCTGCGGGCAGCACCAACTTGTATAGCACATTGTTCTCCCTACAGCAACAGCAAAAACAAGAGAAAGAACTGTCATGAGCTCTTATCGAAACGGTAGAAAACGTTCTTCTTACAGTTGTCGTCTCGCCTGGTCCTGATGGTATTTAATGAACCGTCGAAGCGAGTCCAGTGCCGCAAACTCATGCCCCCAAGCCACGTTGCAATCGTCTGCTGTGTCTTGTTGCTGCTTGAGTTGCAGTAGCACTTTGTCCAGTACTTGAGCCTCTGTCGTAACATCGGTGCTCTTCTCCAACTCGTCTCTTGTCTTGATCGTCACTAGAAATAGCTCCGTCTGAGGTGCACCGTCGAGCAGCTCTTGTTGCTCTCCAAGTGAAGCATCTGGCTCGTCAGCTGATACGGCTGAAGAGCGCCGACGTTTTACGGGCACGACATCGAGAAACGGCATTGTATGCTGCTGACTGGTCTCGTCTTGTTTCTGTTGCTGATTTCGCTTGCGTGAGGGTGCCGCAGTTAAAAATGGGAGAGTCATGACGCAGCGCTGCACAGCTGCACACAGGAAGTACACACACGTAGCCAGGATTAAGTGCCTATCGATGAGAGAGTGACGACGACGTGCCGACAACAAGGAGTGATGCTGACTGTGACTGAGTGATACGATGGAACTGTTATAACTAATATACGGTTTACTATTATATCTAACAGTATATTAAGTTTCTCACATTTCCAAACGACGTAATGACGGTCGAGTCACACTTGTTTGCGGCGGCATTAGGCGCAATGGTGCCTTCTCTCCTTCTTTTACTGCTATTGGAGAAGCAATGGGATCGAGAACTACCACCTCAATGTAGCAGTGCACTAGATCGCGTCTTCTGGCTCTTGCCTGATGCTATTTCTCCGCATTTAGAGTGTCTCGGCGTGTCAGGACGAGCCCTCTACAAGGATTTCTATGCGTTTGACTTGCTGCTTTTCCCCTTGATCTATTCTACGGCACTACTAGGTCTTCTGCGTCGCCTGTGGCCTGAACGTCACTTGGTGTGGACGTTGCCGGGGATTGCAGCGATCTGTGACGTTGCTGAAAATGTGTCCATCTTGCAGCTATTGAAGCTTTTCCCGGACCGGTGGGAGGCGTTGGAGATCGTCATGAGTGTCCTTACTAGAACCAAGTGGGTCGTTGTGCTGTCTGCCAATGTGTTTGTGCTGGTTGGGGCTTTGAGGCTGCTGACGTATACGACTTTGAAGCTGGTGACGTACAGGGCTGTCAACAAGTTTGGGACAAAGGAAGAACGGCAATCAAGACAAGAATTCTAGTTGTCAGTTCCATTACTCAAGTCAAGAATGCAGCAATTTACAGCACAAGATGAAAAAATATGCCAAAGCTTATTCACTAGCAAGAAGAAGCTTGTACAGAGCCCAATCTAATGGACGTGACATCAATGGTGCAGTGACCGCTCGCCTGTTTGAAATTGCAATGCAGATTGTGTCGCCTTGCTACATAAGGACACGGCGCACATAATTGCCCTACTTCAGTCTGCATGAGTACTATAATGGCATGGTGAGCAGTGAAAGCTACAAAGCTTATAACAATCTAGCAATATCGTGAATCGCTGCCCAAAATACACTGCTATGGCGATTTCGTGGGAATGCAAACGTCGTCAAAACAACCGATAAAAAAAACAATTCTTGGTGAAGTATGCAAATGTGGTGTTCTTTCGCGGCGCAATGTCTTCTTGAACGCCCACGGGTTTCCATCGAGCGTGCCCGACACTACCGCGAACAAACACGTACTATTGGCCCTGAAGAAACAACCGTATCGTTGGCACAAAGGCTCGGAAGGTACGCTGACAAGAACTCTGGAGACGCTGCAGGATCAGCGCGGGGAAGTGCGTGGCAGACGGCAGCTTTAGAGCAGACGCCAATCAATCTGTGGGCTCATAGGAACGAGCTTACCGCGTATCAAGTTGGGTCTGTTTATCGAGTGCAGTGAAGCAACTGAATCTCTTCCATCCAGACCGAGGGCAAGATAAAGTTGCCAGCTACAATGCTGCCACGGAGTGAAAGAAACACCGGAGCACATTTGCTGGACATGCCCGTGTGCACAAGCCTGCTGGCTGAAGCTCATCTGCCACTGGACAGGAGAACGATGTGAGCTTGGACGGCTCCAGTGCTTCCTTGCGACCAGTGCAAGCAGACGCGTGTCAGGACTATCCAAGGTGGTCCAGGAACAGTTCACCCGACACTACCTAGACGAGGTGGCTGCATACGCTGTCGTGTGAAAACGCAAAACGCACATGGCACATCCTGAGCAGCCTTTGCATCGCCACCTTGTGCATACAATGCAACCGAGCGTCGTTATAGCAAGCGGAGTGCCGGCGAACCGACACAAAAAGACAAGGAACCCGTCTAATGCTATGTCAACGTGCCATAGCAGACAACCCCGAGAGCCGTCATTGCAGGCGACACGCCCCGTACAACCACCGGACTCGAACGAGGAACCGGCATTGCTACCCAGGCCTCGGATGTATCAGACATCCTACAAACCACTTACGGTTAAATAGACTCTATGGCTCTCTCTCTACTTACAGTCATAGCGTTAACTCCTTACATTGAAATTAGAGCCCACAATTATCACAGAACTTAATAAATGTTTTATGCATATAAATAAAGTACGTTTTTCGCTTTATCGATCCGCATAATCCAGCACTGCTCTATCTTCGACCTTGGAAGATGAACGCAATGGTACTTCATGTTTTCTTCTCTTCTTATGTGCTTGAGTGACACCTAATCAGTTTCTTTCTTTGATTTGTCATGTCGAATCTGTAGAAAATCTTCCGACGATTTCCATCGCAGCATTCGGACTTTATTCATGACATGAGCTTTGATTTCTACGGAAAACGATTGGCTACGTGCAGTTCTGACCGTAAGATCAAGATCTGGGAAGAATTTGGACAAGAATGGCGTCTTGATCATGAATGGAATGCACATCAAGCCAGTGTGTGGAAGGTCGAGTGGGCACATCCTGAATTTGGCCAGATTCTAGCCTCGTGTTCCTTTGATCGCACGGTTTCCATCTGGGAGGACCAGGGAATGTATTTGAATGGTGGTAATATCTCGTCTACCTCAAACGGGGACGCAGGAAACGCTAATGGGGGACCGACAGCTAGTGTCAATTTTGGAACAAAAGAAGGATGGCGTAATCAAGCACAGCTTGTGGATGCTAGAGACTCGGTGCATGATGTCAAGTTTGCCCCTCGACACTTGGGATTGCGTCTTGTACGTTCGGTACAATGCAGAGATAAGTAGGATATGAACTCGTTGATTGACGACATTTTCGTGCCTATTGTGCTGTTGTTATTGTTGTGGCAGGCGACGGCGTCTGAAGACGGTTTTGTGCGTATGTACGAAGCCATTGACGTGATGAACTTGTCGCACTGGCCGTTGCAGGAGGAGTTCTTAGCGGATAAGGACGGTGTGACGTGTGTCTCGTGGAATAAGTCGCGGTTCGATGTGCCGATGATTGTGGCGGGTGGCAACAGCGAGGTGGCTAAGGTCTGGGGCTACAACAACTCGTACCGCAGGTGGCAAGTCGTTGCGGAGCTCGTGGGTCACACGGACGCAATCCATGATGTGTGCTGGGCGCCAAATATGGGTCGCTCGTCGCATCGCTTGGCAACGGCTAGTAAGGATCGTACGGTGCGCATTTGGCGACTTACGATTCAGGAAGACGATCACCTACAAGCTGATGTTGACGAGGTAGCGCGTAAACACCACCATGACTCGGAAGTCTGGCGTGTTGACTGGAACGTTACCGGCACAATGCTAGCGTCCTCGGGCGATGACGGTACTATTCGGATGTGGAAAAGCGACTTTGAGGGCAATTGGGCGTGTGTGAACACTATTTGCGGAGACTTAGGCCCTGCCGTGACGCCGCCGCCAATGGATTTGCGAACTAGTTGATGCAGCTCACATCACGAAAGTAAAAGATCAGTGTGCTGAATGAATAATGGAGTGAGTTTCTGTTGTCTTGATAGGATCCGAGACTTGCTATGT
Source organism: Peronospora destructor (assembly GCA_011800735.1). Classification (NCBI taxonomy): domain Eukaryota; phylum Oomycota; class Peronosporomycetes; order Peronosporales; family Peronosporaceae; genus Peronospora; species Peronospora destructor. The sequence goes on along the minus strand of WBRY01000039.1, from coordinate 159,833 downwards.
GCATCATCTGTATGGCTTGGGCGCGACCCTGCCGCTGCTATAGTGTTGCCGAGTGCCTTAAAAAGTCATTTGAGTGCGCTGCGATAGTCGGCGATACTTGCTTTTTTACTGGACGATGCAAGCTGATCATCTTGAAGAACCTTCTTCATAGCTTTGGATCACGTTGTTCTGCGAACCTGGCATTGGATACGCCATTTAAAGCAAACTGTCCACACTGTAAAAGGTTTGCGCACTTTTCGGCGTCATCTACTTTAGTTCTGACAGAACGTCGCACTTGCGCTGGAACGTCGCTGTGGATAGTTGGTGCACTAGATAACCACGTAGCTGCAGTGGCATTTCCCAGATTCACATCAGGAGATGCTGCTCTTATGGTGAGCATTTACCTTGAATGCATTGCAAGGCGAAATTGCAAGGTTGTAGGTGGTTTGTCAGCCAAGTGTCTAGGCTTGCCCAAATTCTCGCATTGTGAAAGGACTGGCACAGTCCTTCCTGTGCCAGATGCGACGACCGAGGCAATGCTCGGTCGTTTGTGTAGCTTCTTCTGAATTGTTATCGTCAATCAGCTATTAAGTTTGATCGTTCTCATTTCAGCTTCATTGGTCAAATCCAAATGGCCGCACGATTCTCACGTCCGTTACTGCGTCGCATTGGCGTCACGTCGACTGCAGCCACTCTCCGTAACTTGATCAGTTCTCGAACATTTGCAAATGCTGCAAAGAGCAGCAATGATGCTTTAAAGGTGGATTTCAAGCGTTGGTTGAAGAAAGAGGTTGTGTTGTTGGCAGTTATGGTGACAGCTGGAGCTACCGGTGTCCATTTCTATCAGGTACAGTCGAAATCCATGCAAACATACTGCTAAACTTAACAAAGAGTGAGGGACGTGCTGTCGAATTGAATTGCTGATGTGGACTTTTAGAACCGTGACAATGCACCGGTAAAGCAGGTCGAACGATTGGTGAAGCAAGCAGAACAAAGTGTGGAGAAGGTGACGAGTACTTGTTGTCCACGTCTAATTTTGCTCGAGTTTCGAATGGTTTTAACTGACGTCAAACTACAGGGAGATCGAGAAGAGGCACTTAAGCATTGTCTGCACGCGTACAACGTCGTCAAGAGCACCAATCCGCATGGTGTGTAGTGAATTCGATGGTCACTACCATTTTGAAAGACTCAGTCTTTGCTCTTTCTGCAGATCGCCATTTGTTCGAGTTGGCGTTTGCTATTGCTGCACAGTACGAGACCTTGGGAAGAGGAACGCGTGCAACACAGTATTACCTTGACGCCTTGGAGCACAATTTGCGCGAGACGAATGTTGCCAAGAGGGAGCGGAACTGCGTGGTCACACTCGACCGTATCGCACTATCCTACGAGAACAGGTGACTGCACAAGTTCGATTGTATTTGTGTGGAACGAAGATAACGGTTGCGTCGTTTGTTGGTCTTAGGGGGCACACTATGACTGCGGAGAGGTATTACAAGCAGTCTATCAGCGCCTACGACCAAAATCAAGGACGGCGAGAGCTTTCAAAGGCGCCAAGATGCGAGGTTGCGGACCTCGCAGCACTTGACCGAGAAATTGCCGCTGTGCTTTATAACTACTCGCAACTGCTAATGGCTAACAAGCGCTGGAACGAAGCCAGCGATGCGTTGCAGCGCGCCATGACACTTGCACGGATGTCCTCGCTTTCTGAAAAGTACGTGGACCTCATTGAAGGTGCCATTGCAAGCGTCAGGTCAAACAGGGCCACAGAAAAATCCGATGTGGAACAGGAGTGATGCAGAAGTCACTTGGAGTCGGAGGAGGATTGACGAAGCTATGAAGCGGGGTGTAAGATATACCTAAGCAAGCCTGCTGGTTGCATCAAGTATGCTGTTTAAAGGTAATTGAATACCCGGCGGAGTATCATATTAACTCGTTGGTCTTAACTGCAAACGGAGTAAGCGAAGTTTGAGGGCTGAATAGTGTTGTGTTTCTCCAAAACCTGACGACAAACTATACGCGATTCAACTATCGACCCCGCAATGCCCAACTGAGTTGGCCATGCCTGAGCTGACTGGCGGGCATCTCTTTTCAATGTGATTGATCGGTCACCCCAAGGAAGTTGTAAAGACACCGGATGTCAGCTTGCTACAGCAAAAAATGGTGTCGGCTCGTAATGGTGTGCCGTTCTTTCGCCATCGTAAAGCCAGTTTTAAACGAGCCCTTTTTGACTTGGTCGTCGCCAAATGGATCGAGTTGGACATTTCGCCGGCGTGGGTTGGTCAGACCAGAGACTACGTCTACCTCAAGTGCAGGTGTCTCTTTGCCAAGATGAAAAAGAAGACCGTGCTCGTTTACCTTTTCCTGCATTCGATTAACTTTCCGTAGACTCAAAGCTGTTGGACCGCGCGTGGTGATCTCTCGACCTGCAGCTTCTTCCGCCAAAATGGGCCGAATGTGCACATTCGGCCATGATCCGCAGGCCTGTCATTACGGAGACATTCTGTCTTCTCTGGTATATGTGCTTGTCTTGTTTTCAGGTACAGTTGGTCGTTGACTCATAGCACTTTTGCTTTCCTTGGTGGTGAAAAAGTCTGCGGGGCATGAACTTTCGAAACTCAAGCGCTCGTTCGTGACTGGGTGCGCGAATGAGAGCTTCGCAGCATGTAAACATAGACGGGAGGCGCGGTGATAAACAAGCTCTGGAGAGTACAATGAATCACCTAGGATAGGATGCCCGATATGCTGCATGTGCAGTCGAAGCTGGTGGGTCTTGCCTGTCACTGGTGTAAGGCTTAGCATTGTAGATTTTCGATCTTCTCCAGTTTGAGTTCCATCAATTGCCCGCGATCGCACACAGTATTCGGTGAGGGACCAGAGCGAGCTCGATGGATCAACTTTGCGATCCAGAACTACGCGTTGGACAAGCGGCTGAGTCGGGTGTTTCTCCATAGGAAGTCTCACGGACCTCGGCGACTCAGATTCCTCCTCTATCCATCCATGAACACGTGCCACATACGTCTTCTCGACCGACCGGCCCCGAAATTGCGCGTTCAAACTCTGAGCTGCAGACTTGGTCAGCGCGACGACAAGCAGACCCGACGTCTCCTGGTCGAGGCGATGCACCATCCGCGCTCCCGGATACACGTTGGCAATACAGCGATGGACTGATATTGAAGCATTTGGATCGGTGCCGTCTATGCTTAAAGCATTGGCGGGCTTATCCACTACAATAACAGCATCGTCTCGATACGAAATCATTAGCGGCAGTGCAGCAGTTAGAATGGGGTAGATTGCATCATTACTTTTGCACGTAGCAAATTCACGCATCTGCACCAAAACTCGGTCAGGTAAAGCGCCCAATGCAATATCTTCCTTTTCAGGTAGCCACACGCGGACTATGTGGCGGTATGGCCGTCGACTCAATTCCAACTTTAGTGCATCGACACACAGTGCTGCCAACCTTAGTGGACTGTCAACAATCGAAATCTCGGAATCTTTTGACGCGAAAATCGTAACGACCTCTGCCTTCCTGCAGCTATAAAACAATCGAAGAGCCAAGTCCGAGCTGTGAACGCTTCCTGAGGGCTGCAGTTTGGGTACTCGCTTGAGTTTGTCCAGTCCGAGACTGTGAATTCGATTGGAAGTGGCAATCTCCGAGTTTCCAGTCGATTCGAACGCATCCATCGGTAATTGCAGCGTTTCTAAAGCTGCCGCAATCAGTTGACGTATTTCCAAAGTCGCTTCAGTCGGCATGACGTCCGTGGCCAGTAAGTCGTGCTTCCTCTTGACTTCCATCATCTTCAGTGCTCTTATAAATCCAAGTGAGCTTCTCCTGACCAATCGTAATGAACTTTTCCAAGAACAGGTACAAACGTATGCACAAATGCCGTGACGTCTTCTCGATCTTTCCAGCTGAAGGCAATACTTGCACGTCATCTTGCTCTTGCCCAGTATCCAGTCAGTGGATGATTTGCCGCGGTAGTAACGCCGGTTTGGCGCGCCTTGTAGTAGAACTTAGCGTCCGTATCTTCCATGGTTGCAACAAGTACGCTTCTACTGGCAAACGTCAACAGTGATTGAGCCTTCATGTCTTGAACGAACCATGTCAAGCAGAAACTCTGCTACCAACCCGCTTTCTTAATCTCTGTCGCAATCGCCATTGCCCATCTCTCGTCGCTTAGCTCACGTTTTGCTCATTATCATGCTCGACAACGTCCCTGCCTTCCCTGCCTTCGCTGCACAAATCTGCTGTCCTGAAGCATGATGTGGCTGCCATCATCAGACAAATAGATGGCAGCGGTGGCTGTCCCGTCGACGTCTTCACGTAATGTCGCAAGCTATCTGTTGTTGCTGCACAAAGCGCTTGTCAATACAATCGCTTCGAGGATCGCACATGCCTTTTGGGAACATTAGCTTGGTGACCAAGATCTAGCGCTACTCGCAGCGATGTTATGAAGCCAAACTCGTTGCGATCATAGAAACTTGAAGCGCTGAGCTCGTCAATCCATCCGTTTGTCAGGCGACCGATCGAGCAAAGCTCGGGATCATCTACTAACACCTTGCAAGTTTTCTTGCCGTTGCGTCTTGCGGTTCGGCTTGCAAAGCTACAACCGATACGCCAGGCTGGTCAAAGCGGACCTCCAGCAAGTCCTTAATACATTGCAAGCTGGCTGCACAATGCCAGAGTAACCCCTGAAGCTACTGGTGGTGGCATCATATGCATTAGTCATGAAAGTGTCAGGGTAATTGCAACTAGCTAAGCCTACACAAAAGCGCTGCTACGGTTATCCGGATCTTCCATTGGCGGTAAGAGTTTTTTGCTCACATGGCTGTAAGCAGACATAAGTACGGACCTTTACTACGAGAATTGAAAGCGCATCGATCAGTCAAAAGAAAATTTTAGAGAGCGAGCGAGCGAATAAATGGAGCGATTGCCAAGACTACAGAGTAAATTCTCGCTGCATCGTCCATCCCCTGAAGCAGTAAGCAGGCTTAGCGCATCATGGTCGACACGGAAAGCTTCCAAACACCAATGATGACATCTCCAGGTAATAGTAGGGGCTGTGTCCTAGCTGTCTCCATTTATTGCTGCACGCCAGCGCCAGCCTGATCCATAATTTCCTTTTCCACTTGCGCCATCTTGACACCCAATGAGCTGTAAGCCTGCATGTACTTGCCGGCGCAGCGATCGATGCAGCTCATTTCGCCTACGTTGAGTTGGCCGTCGTTGTACTTGAACTTGCACTTCTGGAAACACACACGTGACAGGCACTCAAACAAATCAGCGTAGGAGGCCATTTCCACCTTCGCCATCATGAACTGGGACTGCTGTGGAGGCTGGGAGGACACGTTCGGAGCGGCGCCACCGCTCATCATACCGCCGAAATTCATGTTGCTACTTTGACAGGTATTGGTGAATGATCCGTTTAAGTACGTACTCATACGTCTGTTGTAAAGCCCATACATTTCGTGAATTTCACGGTCGAAAAAGCGCAGCAGGGCATATAATGGGCACAAGTACGCTTCAATGTATAAGGCCTTTTTGTGATAGTTTCAACCCTGACTATTAAGTTGGGATTTTTGGCCATACTCAAACTCGGATATTGTGATCACTAGTGCCCTATCTCTATTGGTTGATATGGCGATGATACCAACCAACAAGGCCGCCAATCAAGAGAAGGCACGAATTGAGTGGTAAGTAGAGATTAATTATACATTTTGTACTTGATACAGTTAATGTATCGCTTGTAATTGCATAATTTTTTTCTCATTCCCTATGGTAAGCATGTTTGGTCTAACTAAAACGCTTCCTGCGCTACAGTGCTACGTGAGATGTCGGAGCAAGCACCCTTCCACTGTTAGACAGTGAAAGTGCAAGCTAGCCCGTTACACTTTTCATCATTAAGCTGTTGCAACGCGACACAATTTCATGCATCTGTTCTTTTGAACGTGACAAAATGACACCTTGGTTCATTCCGCTTGTCTCATCATTCGGACGCAATCTCATTTTTTTGGAAGCAAAGGTAGTCATTTTCATACTGCCACGCCGTTTGGCGTCTCCGCGCTCACTGCGACTCAAAACACCAGACTGAATAACGCTTCAACCGACAGTCTTCCAAAGAAACGCTGGTAAATATCGCTACTCTTAATTTGGTCGAAGGATCGCTTGTGTTACACAGAGTTGAATTGGATAAGTACGCAGTGTTAGAGGAAATCGTTTCTGATAGGTCGTCGATGTTTCGAGGTTCAAGTGCAAGTGCAAGACCAGTTACAGGTAAATTGCGACCTCACCTGATCGGCTGGTGGATGACATCTTGACAGACGGAACGAAGAGATACGGACGCCACATGCAACTTGACATGGTCAAGTTGTAGTGCGGCTGGGAATGCATGTTGTAGTGTTGACGAACGAGAAGAAGTTGACACTGAATATATTTTACTTATTTGCACGAGTGCAACATCCAACTTTCTACCCGCAGAAGTCAACGGTCCGGGGAATTTCTATAAATTTAACGGCTGCATTTTTCCGCGGACGTCAGCCTCATAGAGGCGGCGTTATCCGCGGGAAAGGAATGTAAGCCCAATTCGTATGTACGTGAACGGGGCGAAGCAGCAGTGTGAGAATCGTTGCTAAGCTTAGTAATAACCCGTGACGTGGAAACACGTGACATGAAAGCAGGAGACGTGAGCAATAGGTGAAATCTATAGACAAAAGAGGAGAGCAGGATTAACAGTGTTGGCAAAAAGGCGATTTATCGATCAAAACATACTAAATTTTATAAGCGATTTGAAATGCATGAGTTGCAATCGCCCATCAAAGCACCAAAGGATCTGACACGCACTACCAAGCACACACCTTCTTGCACCTACGAGGAAGCGGTTTATCGTCTTCTCTCGCGTTAGCGAGGTAGTTGGCGGGTGCGTAAGGCTGTCTCGCACGAACGCTAACGATCCTTTAGGTGCGGTTTGAAACGCATTTCGGCTCAAACTGTCGCGTTAGTTGCAAATGTAAGACAAATTTGGACGCACTTGATGATTAGACGCGCGTCCCTAAGTAGCGAGCATACAAAACTTAGTCGTTCCGCATACACGAATGAAACAGCAACAGCCTTAAAAACAATTCAAAATTTAGAAGAGCTCCGCCAAGCCATGTTTGTTGCAGGCTGAATAACGGTACGCATACCAGTAATTTCCGACACTCCTCTTCCTGTATCTTCAAACCGTCCCACTCTTTATATCACGTTTACCATTACAATACCCGCATTTTTCACCAGCACCCACGGTGACAATTTAGCTCCTCGAAGCCATTTCACGTAGCTCAGTACCGCCCGTATTTCGATATGCCGTTTTGTACACTGCAATACCATACATGACTCATCACGTCATCATCACACTGAACTGAAACATCATTTCGGTTGTTCATCGCAATCTCCGCAAGAAAATCGATGTGACGCTCCCTGTACCGCAATTAAAGCGTTACGTCCCGTATTTTAGCCTTCTTAAACTAGACGAAGCCAATCTATTTTGCATGCGTAAAGCAGGAAATGTTTTTGTAAGCAAATCAGTTGGATTACGTGACGTCTCTCTGCACTCGGGTTAATCACGCCTCGTTTGGCACATTCACAATAAACTTGATCCTGACGTCAATGCATATCGCCTTTGCAGGAGCCTTTTTTTACTTTCGAGTTGCCTCAGCGCTACCTGATTGTCCACTTTCTAAGCCATAAAAAATACCATATGTACCCTCAGTTCCATGAGCAGCTCACCAACGGTCAAAAGCACCTGCGCCATCACAGATGCAGCGGTATGCTTCTGCTTCAATGGTTGACAGCGTCTTACACATCCAGCATGTCATCAAGTATCAAGAAACCTCCAATAATCAATTTTAGGGATCTCTTTGTCGGCTGCGAAATTTACATCGCTGTAAGCGGCAGGCTCTATTAGCTAATCTCTTCTTTCCATTACCGCACATCCGCATTTTCGAATTTTGCGCTATCGATAAATACCGTAGGATTCCCAATCTTTAGCAATCACACTGTGCGTCGCCTTGTGTACGGTAAAGGCAATGTCAGGCCTCGTACGTCTCGCGATTGATAGAAAGCTACCGACAAGCGACTATAGGCTCTTAACGGTCGCCATGCTATTATGGTGGAGTTCACAAAGTTGCTGATATAATTCCGACTTTCTACTAGCGCCCAGACGATCATCTAACGGAAGGAGTACTCCAATTCCGTGTACATAACCTTCTTCACCTTGTGAACCCGTCGGAGTGGATTGCACTTTTCTAGGTGGACTAGAGTCGATCTTAATTATAAATTTTTGAGGGATAGGTGAATCGCGCGGAAATCTTTATACGATCGCAGGTTACTTGAGGCGCTTTTGTTGAGTCGCCGCAATCTGCCGTTCAGATCGTTCTCTTGGCCACCGACTTGCCTTCTCACCACTGACTTGCTTCTGACCACTTACTTTCTTCTGATTATGTGTCGGGGTCTTGCTTTCACTTGCGTACTGCGTCCTATCGCATTTGGAGTTGTTGTCTTATTGTCTTGAGTTCTTGTAATCCCTGGCTTTCTTGAGACGTCGGGTGGCCAAAAAACCCAGCCACGGAAGAGAAGTCGACACGTGTCTTTTTGAAATAAATTGAACTTTGTTTAATGTTAGTCAACCAAAACCAAACCTACGACTAAAACTATCTCTCCGAATATCGTCCCTTGTACTATGTGGCCCACATTAGGATCGCGGATCGCTGATTGCAAATTGCGTTGTGTGGTCCACACATACTTCACAGCCACACATCTTTCAAGCAGTTCAGAGTGAGGTGGTCCACTCCATCCAGATATCCACGTCACAAAAGCTTGACGCCCCGATCGGTCTCCTGCGCGGATCGCGCGACTGCTGTTCTTTCACAATTACAAGCACCTTCTTCCTCAACTTTTGGCATGTCCTCCATAATGGGTCATAGTTTACGTTCTTACCAAATGCCCAGAGATATCAGTGTATCATCCCTCTCGCGATCGCGGTTACGTGAATCGCGGTTACTAAGTAGCGAACCGTGAATATGTCCACCACTCACCCTTGTACAGTCAATTATCACGAGAGGATGTTGGAAAAATAGTTCATATAATGGGCATAAGAACGCTTAAACACAGTCACTTATATGCTTCAATGATATAAAGAGCTTCAACGTGTAAGGTCTATATATCATGAAGCCTATTTCATGCATTGGTTCTTTTACACGTGACTATCCGAAATGACTCTTTGGTTCATTTTGCTTGTCTCATCATTTGGACGCAATCTCTTGTTTGGAAGTGAAGCTATTTTCATACTCACATGTCAGCAATGAAACGTGCGCACTCACGGATGTATCATAGCTGTCGTTGCTAAAATGGCGAGCTTTATGCAGTTCCGTCGATTCAAATGTGAGCTATGACGATGACAAGAAGGTTGACCTACGATATACTAACATTGATTCCAATCCGCTTATCCACTTCTCAGGCACTAAGCGAATGCGTTAGGGACAATAGCGTTTGGTCGATAAATTTGTCATATATGCCATGCAGTTTTCTCTGAACAAAATGCTTAAGTTAACTATTGTGCCTCCACTCCCAATGAAGAAGCTGTAAAGGCTGCTGCTAAATGGTTTGGACTATCACCTCTTTACATCAGCTCCGCTTTTGGAAGTCAATGTGACCGAGAGAATGAGCAATCCTAAACCATTTTGTCTCGTGTCTGGAGGCACACCGCAACTGATAGAAGCAGTGGACAGATTTCAAAGTTACGTGCAACGGACCAGACCATGATCACATCTGAGGAGGTTTCCAAGACATACCTCGAGGCGACGTCTAGTAAGGACTTTGACGAGTGGAAAAAGGCAGTTGCGAGTGAGTTGGCAACCGCTCACTGCAAACAAGATGTGAAAGTCAGCGTCGATCGTTCGTGTTGAAGCCAGCGAGAAGGCAAAGTGACTAGTGCAAGATTCGTCTCGTGGCCAAGGGGTATTTTAATGACACGGCATCGATTGCGAGGAGACACACGCCTCGGTATTGGAAAGTGTTGTGCCAAGGGTTTGAGATGGAACAGTGTGACGTTAACACAGCGTTTCTGTACGGTAGCTCGACGAAGAAATTTACATGGCGTTGTCTGGAAGCTTTGCGAGCTCATAACATCGGCGTACACTGAGGCGAAGAAGACGTCGTCTGCCTACTGCTCCAGCAACTACACGAACAAGCGTCTCGTGTTTGGACTGAGACCATCGACGCACTTCTCAAGAATATGGCGTTCATTTAAGGCTGCCTCTATCGCCTTGAAAGCCCGTCAGCTCAAATTTGAGCTGACGGGCATTCACACTTGGACATTGCACCCGCAGCCATGATTAGTCCGTTACTTTTTTGCAAAGCAAATTCTTCCGTAAGTACTTTTCATCCGCAACACTGCATCATCGCCGAGCCTTGACACATACTCACTTGAGTAGTCAGCGTGTTGCTCTATGATAACAATCTTTCGTGCTTCAGTTGGCACAGCAAAGCTGTAGACATGACTAACGCCTCCCACTTCATGCTATTAATATCGCCTCAGCTTGACATGTGATACGAAAGGGTCAAGGGCTTTCCAAAGTGTCGCAAATATCTCATTCTCACTGATAAGATACGTGGTTCGAAGCGTCATTTGCGCATCGTGAATCCACGGCATGACGATATCTGGGTGAGCCACCTACTGTAATACATAGCCGTAAGTATATTACTTACTGTTGATGCAGTAGTTTGACGACCAAATTTGGTGATGAATAAGTGAATCGAGGGTGACTAAAGCTCTTACGCAGATGCTTCATTCAATGCACGCAGTCCAGTCGTCAGTCTGGTGGCGGGTATCTGCCCGATGGCCTTACCACTGGCAAGGCTATTACAAACGTTGCAGCATATCATTTATAACACCATGTGAATAAATTTTGTCTGAATCTTCCAGCACTGCATTCATTAAACAGAATGTAATTCATTCCGGTCGAAGTCACAGACAATCTAGTAGCAACACTAACAGCCAAATTGCCTTAATTGATCCGCATGGCGTTGATTTATGCTTCCCAAACATATGGCATACAAGTATCTACCCGATACATGCACCCATGTCTATGTCGTGCATCAAGGACAACTTTGCATGAAGGAATGGGTTCTAGCGTTTTCGAGCAATCTGATGGCCAGCCGACCATAGACTCGTTTCGCTTCTGCTGCAACCATGTAATATTTATTGGGACGCCCTAGGCTTTCCGCAAGCATGCGTTATTTTTGACGTGCCCTACGGTGACCGTGTGGCTACTGTCGCCTTTTCCCCGGTGGAGGTGACCAACGTCAGCAACATCGGCTGCATTTCACGCGCACTCTGCATCCCTCACTTGCCGATTGCACTCCAGCGCAACACTCGACTACCAATTTTCCTGCCTCAAAGATGAAGACCGCCTTCGTGTCCGCTGCCGCCCTCGTCGTCGCCGCCGCCTACTCGAGTGCCGCCAAATGTAATCTCGCCAAGATTGAGGGCTTGCTCTTCTCGAACGCCACCCGGGGGCTTGCCAACTGTGAGAGCGCCACGGGTATCAATATCTTTGCAGTGGCCGAGTTCCCCACATCAGAGCAGGTCACGGACCTTTCGCAGAACGTCGACTGCGCCAACTACCTCAACCAGATCAACCAGGTGGCCAACGCCGAGACTCAATGCAACGTCACCATTGAGGGCGTCGACATCAACTTCGGAATGCTCATCGCTGAATTTCTATCAGGTAGGACCGGCAACGAGTCAGATTCCGGCAGCGGCTCCATCGAGATCCCGAGTGCCAGCGCCTCTGGATCGACGGAGCTCGACAACGCGGCCGCCAATTCGGGATCGACAGCGGCCTTTAAGTCTTCCGCCTCTGGTTCCCATACTTTGGCGCTTGTCTCCAGCTGCATCGCTGCCGCCCTTGCGTTGGCATTGCAATAAAATGGCATTATCTCAATGACAATGATAGAGCTTAGAGAAGCAGCTTTTTGTATTTTCCTTTTGACAATAGATGTGCTATTCTTCAATCAGTGACCCAGCATTTCCATGCATTTCATTATCCCGGCCCTTTGGACAAACTTGCTCGTCTCAAACCGATACAACAAGGTACACTTTTCAACGACAAATGTGGTCAGTTGAAGAAAATAACCACCAGTAAGACGTCTACGCAAAACACGGCTTGCTTGCAGAGAACATTTTTACTTTTTGCATAGAGCTAACCAAGCGACTTGCGAAAACCAATTTGCATCTCCAGCAAGTTGATTACATATGAAGACTGTTTCTTTATCGCTCTTGCTGTCACGCGTGGCGTTCCCTATGCTGCCACACAATGCTAACCAGCGGTCATTAAGTCTTACAGAAAAGCAAATAAATGAGTACTGCTCCAGCCAGGATATTGTCTCTGTCTCACTTTGTCGTTCTTTCTGCGGCACTTGACCTTCTAGTGTCCAATAGAAGCACTTGTCATTAGAGTGACATTTGCCCTCGACGTCCTTCTTTTGTTTTCAACGTCGTTTCATGAGCCGATGACGATGTATCCGAGGCCTGAACTCCAGAGGGGGCTTGCATCGTGTAAGTGACGGGCGGTTTGTACGAAGTAAAAGGCAGAGCTGCAGTATACTGAGCTGCTTAAAGATTAATCGTAGAACTATATAGCTACTGAAAATATTGTTGCAATCATTTTGATTGCCATCATATCTCCTCAAGCTTTCAGCTGGTCGAGCAGTCGCATACGATAGAATCCATACCGTCGCATAAGAAACGGCTAGCATTGTCTCATTAATAAGAACGTACAAAAAGCTGTGTGGGTTTATGTGCTAATTACTACTCCTGATGGTGACACCCGACGCTGCCGTCGAGAAAGCAAAATATACAAAAGGTACATGCAACGACTCCATCTTGTTTCGCTAAGCTCTATCATCGTCATTGAGATAATGCCATTTTATTGCAATGCCAACGCAAGGGTGGCGGCAACGCAGCTGGAGATGAACACCAAAGTGTGAGAACCAGAGGCGGAAGACTTGAAGGCCGCTATCGATCCCGAATTGGCAGCCGCGATGTTGACGTCCGTCGATCCCGAATTGGCGGCCGCGTTGTCGAGCTCCGTCGATCCAAAGGCGCTGGCACTCGGGATCTCGATGGAGCCGCTGCCGGAATCTGACTCGTTGCCGGTCTTGCCTGATAGAAATTCAGCGATGAGCATTCCGAAGTTGATGTCGACGCCCTCAATGGTGACGTTGCATTGAATCTCGGCGTTGGCCACCTGGTTGATCTGGTTGAGGTAGTTGGCGCAGTCGATGTTCTGCGAAAGGTCCGTGACCTGCTCTGATGTGGGGAACTCGGCCACTGCAAAGATATTGATACCCGTGGCGCTCTCACAGTTGGCAAGCCCTCGGGTGGCGTTCGAGAAGAGCAAGCCCTCAATCTTGGCGAGATTACATGTGGCGGCACTCGAGTAGGCGGCGGCGACGACGAGGGCGGCAGCGGACACGAAGGCGGTCTTCATCTTTGAGGCAGGAAAATTGGTAGTCGAGTGTTGCGCTGGAGTGCAATCGGCAAGTGAGGGATGCAGAGTGCGCTGAAACGCCGCTGCTGTAGTCAGTTGTCTCTACCAAGGCTAGGTAACAGCAGCCATACGGTCACCAGTATGGTGCGTATCTTGTGGAAAGGCTAGAGCGTTTCTACAAATGCTCTCATATAGTATCGATGATTGCAGTAAAAGCGAAACGGGTCTATGGTCGGCTGGCCATCAGATCGCTCGATAACACTAGAACCCATTCCTTCATGCAAAGTTGTCCTTGATGCGCGCCATAGACATAGGTGCATGTATCGGATCGATACTTGGTATATCATATGGAAGCATAAATCAACGCCATGCGGATCAATTAAGGCAATTTGGCTGTTAGTGTCGTTACTCGATCGTCTGCAACTAATGAATTACATTCTGTCCAAACGAATACAGCGTTGCTGTTGTAAGATGCTAAGAGCTAAATGACACGCTTACACTCAGACAGACTACTAAGTCGAAGATTCCAAGGTGTTTCCTATGTGTTCTCAGTCTATTTTAATGCTTCACTGTGTCTGCATTATGTCAACCACAAGTCCCTTGCATCTGCAACTAAATGCAAATTCCGCTTAATGCTTTGGTCTTAAAGTCCGCAGCAACAAGCAAATGCTCGATGACAACTTGATTGGAAATGTCGAATGTCGCTCCGCACTATCGCAAAAATTAATCTTGAGAACTAGCAGATTGACACAAGTATAAATGAAAGCTTTTCTTCACGCTAACCGCCGAAGTGGTGCTATGACGCCAAACGGTATCATACCACCGCTTCTTCTACGAAGTACTAGCCACCTACATGGTGATCTTCCTTTATTATTATTCAGATTATGGTGCACTGTAGTATAATATTGGCCGGTAAGACGTTATAGCAACAGTACAGCTTCAACAAACTTAGCGAATTGTAACAACGCACAAAAATCATTTGATGAAGGAGTATCACTTGTAGCCACGGTGTTAAAAAGTAGTCCATAAACACGAACAGTGCAAGTCGTCTACAGTGCAAAAGTGAGCACGGAAGTCGCCGCAGTCGCGACAACAGCGAAAGAAAAGGTAACGGAGATGCTTGCGCTGCTGTCAGGCTCGGCGATACTGCTGCCAGGCTCGATGATGCTGCTATCAGGCTCGGCGATGCTGCTGTCCTGCATGTCGGCGGACGCGCTTGACAGATTCTCCGACCCTGAACTGACCAGACCTGATTCGCTGCCTGAAGCAGAATTATTGACAAAGGCAGAGGCGCTTCCGGACATGCTGCCGAAGCTGACCTCAGTCTTGTTGCTCGACTTGCCCGTTAACAAGTCCGTAAGCAGTGTAGCCAGAACGACAGTCTGATCGCCCACCTGCATCTCACACTGAATCTGCGTATTGGCTTGCTGGTTGAGCTGATTCAAGTAGTTGACACAATCGCGCGACTGAAAGATGTTTTGGGCCTCCGCTTCCGTCGGTAACGTTCTCATTGCAAACACGTCCATACCAGTAGCCTCCCCACAATTATTGTGCCAAGTTGTACCATTCAAGAGCAGGGTGCTCTGAATGATGCCCATGTTGCACGAGTCCGCAGCATACACAGAAGCAACGGCGCCAGCAACAGCGATGAGAGAGAACGTGCAAGACTGCATGGTGGTTAAGAGTAAGAGACCGAGATGAGCTCGAGGAATCGTAGTAGTTTTGACGAAGGAAGTTCCAGAATGAATGGACGACGCCGCATTGTCGAAGACGGAGTACGGTAACCACAGGATTAATCGGAGCGGTGATGGTACGGATACTAAGTCGTTTTGTCACCATGCTTCGATGGTAAGCCATCGTGCAATACCCGCCACCAGACTGACGACTGGACTGCGTGCATTGAATGAAGCATCTGAGTAAGAGCTTTAGTCACCCTCGATTCACTTATTCATCACCAAATTTGGTTGTCAAACTACTGCATCAACAGTAAGTAATATACTTACGGCTATGTATTACAGTAGGTGGCTCACCAAGATATCGTCATGCTGTGGATTCACGATAGCGCAACGACGCTTCGAACCACGTATCTTATCAGTGAGAATGAGATATTGAGAAAGAATGAAGGCATTCGCGACACTTTGGGAAGCTCTTGACCCTTTCGTATCACATGTCAAGCAAGCTAAGGCGATATTAATAGCATACAGCAGAACACATTGTTGAAGTGGGAGGCGTTAGTCATGTCTACAGCTTTGCTGTGCCAACTGAAGCACGAAAGATTGTTATCATAGAGCAACACGCTGACTACTCAAGTGAGTATGTGTCTAGGCTCGGCGATGATGCAGTGTTGCGGATGAAAAGTACTTACGGAGGAATTTGCTTTGCCGTATTAATAACAATATCTACACACGACTTTCACGCCGGCACCTGCATTGCAGACAAGCGCGATAAAAAAGACGCTTCAAACCCCTTTTAATACTACTTGGCTCACTTACTCAGCGTTCAAACTGCTCTTGTCGATGTTGCCGTCATTGTGTATGACGACGCTAGACTCGTCATTACGTAACGATAACAGTGAGTGAGAAGGTGAGGTATATTTAGATACGCGTACGACCCGCTATATCCTGTCGACCGGCAACATAGGTACCGTGGCGACTTCTACTTTATATACTAGGTAATACTAGTCCTCGACAGCTGACCGACGTTGCGCAAAGTCTTGTCTCGAGACTATCCGGTCCCTCGTTGTCATCGCAGGGCCCTGTAATTCGTAGTGTTCGGCTTGAGAGGCCTCTAGCCAGTGGTTGACATCATTGTCGGTGTTGTCATGCAGCCTCCATGACAACACCGCGCGCATAAGAAGCCTGCACTTGAATGGAAGCACCTGTATCCATAGCGATATTCGCCATTCGATCCGCCATTTTGTTGTAGTTGCGATAATGATGTCCCCAGCTGGCGACGTCAATATCGTCGGCTATGGCTCGTGCTTCTCGAAATAGAAGCGCCAGGCGGGGCTTGCGTGGAGGGTGATGGGTTCGAAGCTGTGAGAGCACGAGCGAACTGTCCCCAATGACATGCAGAGGTGAGTAGCCGCTGGCTTTCGCTTGTCAGAACCCATGCACAAGCCCCCAATATTCAGCAATATTTTTAGTGGTTTCGGCAGAACCGTACGCCGTGCTCGATACCCACAAGACGCATGCAGCGTGCGTCGGAAGATGTAGTTGGACGATGACGGATCCAGTTCCGCCCGGGCCTGGATTTCCTCTTGACCCCCCATCGAAGAAAAGCAGGTAGTAAACGCCAGAAATGCTGTCGACTGGCAGCGCTCGCAAGGGGGGTGGTTCATCGCAGCAGAGGAGAGTATCGGCAAGCGCCGACCGCACTCGTGCGAACAAGTGTCCGTCTTCCTCCATGCCAGGCTGGTGTGTTGATCCGCGAAACCGTGTAACCGCTCTTCGAAATTGAGTTCTGGCCCTGGCTGTGTGTACCTCCTGAGGCAAAGACGAGTCTTCCATGCGCCGTAGACGCTCTGTCCAGATGGCATGTAGTGTCGTAGAAACTACAAAACGCCATAGCTCACGAGATGCTGGGAAGACCGCATCCTTTGCTCTCGACGAAGCTAAGCTTGGCTCGATAGCGTGTTTGATGGCATCCCATGCAGCACTTGGAATACCCGGAAGGTCCATGCCAAATACCCAGACGTTAAGGTCCGCATCCTTCAAATCGCCGAGCTTTCGCCACCGATCAAGTAGATACTTCCAATATCGCCGGGCGCTAGGGCAGGTCCAGAATACATGACTTGCCATCGCCGGAATAGCAGGCGGACACTCTGGGGTGGGGCAAGACAGATTGTGGGTTGCCCAATTCCAGAGCGGAAAGCTGTTACTCTTCAGACGATATAGCGTCTGTGCGTTGGTCGGAAAGGAAGCTCTTATCCGTCGGACGTCTCTCCACTCGATCATAAATGTACCTGCTGCAATCACTTGGAAGTCCGGTTTCGCTACTCGCTCACCGCAAATTCGTTTGCCTTCAACACTGCGCCGGCTGGAGATAACCTGTTTGAGTTTTCGTCGTTGCGGCCTCCATCTCCGATGGCCAGCCCATAGGTGCACCACACGCGTAAGCGTTGGATGCGCGCCAAAGTGGACAGTAGTTCCACTGGCCATAGACGCAGTGGTATCGCAAGCCGACATCGATGTGACTGGTGTCACCCCCCAATCCATTCCCGTATCGAAGTGAGACAGCAAAGTACCGTCTCCGTTGAGCAACCAGTCATGATGACGGTGTACTTTTGCAGAGTACGCAATCAATGCCCCCGGCTCAATTGTACGATACACGAGCGACGGGAAGTTGTAAATGATGGCGAGGCAAAAGGACCCAAAATGCCGTCGCTTCGCCATCGATTGGGTAGCCATAGCGCGCTTGGGCGAGAACCGGATGACACCACTCTGAACCTTCAACCAAGACATTTTGTCGCCAAGGTAATTGTGTCCCCTCGCAAAATCCGATCCGTTCAATTTGTATGTCTTTCCTCTGCGATCCCTAAGCACGACATGTCCTTCAGCGTAGCGTGTACGTCCATCTGGTGTCAAATTGACCTGATGCTGCAGAGTCTGCCCTCATCCCGGCCCGCAGTTTGTCATCAAGTACTCGTCGGACATCAATTGTGACACAACCGTTGTCATCATAGTCGACCGTGTCTCTCGATGTAAAAAGGAGAGCTCTTTGGCAGACCTCCGTGATTTCACCTTGGCGGGCATGTCGAGCAGCGGAGAGACCAACAATTTCAGAACCGGTCAACCATAAAGTCGCCCGATATCGAGGGTGCTTGTCTTCGGTCCAACATGGCGTGATATAAGCCGGACCCGACTCGGGAGAACCCCATAGGAAGTCGCCAATCAGTAAATCTCTCGAGGAAACCATAGCTGCCCAGTGACCAACAGCTGTCGCCGCCATGGTCATCAGTTCCGTTCGAATACACGGCACCGCAAGTCCACCTTGTTGGATCGGTAGTGAAGCCATCTCGGAGGGCACCCAAGGTCGGGACCTCCTGCCGTCGCGGGTGCCCCATACAAAATCCATAATCAAGCCTTGCAATCGGGTCACAGTTGCTGGAGGAGGCCAGCAATGACGTGCTAAGAAGGTAATTTTTGGCACCGCTATGGCACTCGCAAGGCGAGACCGCTGCTCGACAGTGTGAGTCTTTTCTCTGGCGAGGACAAGCCGGCTCCATAAGGATCGGATGCATTTCGTCCAGTTTTCGGCCACCACATCCTGTTGCCCAACCAGAACACCAAGGTACCTGCAGGACTCGCAGGAAGCTTGAAGAGTGAGGCCGCAGGTGTCCAAAGGCAGTGCCGATCCGCGAGGGTCAAGTTCAATGACCATAGACTTCGCGCGATTCGTCTGTAGGCCTGAAACCCTAGCAAAATCATCGAGAATTGTAACAACAGGCGTAACCGCAGACCGATCGCGAAGGTATACCGCCGTGTCATCGGCGTATCCCGACACTTTGAACTCAGTAGTTCGTCCCCCAGAAGAGAGAGGTACCCCGCGAATGTCGACCCTCTCTTGGATCATCCGATAAACACTATCAAGGGCGAGGATGGATCGAGCAATATTTGCGGCCCTTGAGACGGCACAGATTGCAGGTAATGACACCCATTCTGTTCCGCCGTCGGACCATGCCACAGCCCGAGTCTGGCCGACTGGTGGGACGAATGGAAGATAAGTTTACGCAAATTTCTCTTGGCGACTACCAAGAAAGCTCGCCAAGGTCTGACAAGGAGATATCAGCAGCGGTTGAGTCGCCTATACGTCCGACTAGATGCGGTGCTTTTAGAGGCTGCGGATGACTCGCCAGCGAGGGCTCCAGAGCGATGCGACCAAACTATCCCTGTCGATACCCCGGGGGAACTTCGACGAAATGTTGCGGACTGGCAAAGAACCAAGAAAGAGCGACTACTCACTCAACATACGTACTCTCCGGGCGAGATATCCCGAAGATTTTTTGCCCGGGTGTCGACTAAATTTCAAGACAACACGATTATTTCCCTGGGTGGCAAAGCTGCCTACGGGTCGAATCGGTCTCAGGAATTGGCTGATGAAATGGCAGAGGCTGCGAGCACATTATGGCTCGTTCTTTCGATTGTCCCGATGCTACCGACGCATTTCTTGAAAGGGCCTCCACACCAGACCGGATTGATGACTCTACCGTGACGTCAGCCATCTCTCCAGACGATGTGAGTGCGGCTTTGAAGAGGCTCAAACGTGGGAAAGCTGCGGGGCCGGATGAAATCAACAACACTTTCTACCGCGATTACGCAGATGCGCTCGCGCCTATTCTCGCTGCATTGTACACCAGATGGCTGGAGTGCAGCGTGTTACCGGCGTCGTTTGGAGAAGCGAACATCCAGTGCCTTAAGAAAACGGCGGCTTCCGCCTTGCCGCTTGACCATCGTCCGATTGCGCTGCTCAACAGTGACTACAAGTTATTTACCTAGATTCTTTCTTTTCGGGTGCGGTCGATCCATACGGCACTAGACATTTTTACGGCCGCCCGCAAAGCAGCGAAATTGAACAGCGATCTGTATGGTGCCGTTGTTCTGCTTCTTGATTTCGCCAAAGCGTACGACACGTTGCAACGTCCGTATTTATTCTCGGTGCTGAAGTGGCTCGGCTTCTCGCCTAAATTTATTTCAGTCGTGGCTGCACTACATTGCGAAACGACATGCCGATTTATCGTGAATGGGTACCGCTGAAGTCGACGTGAAGTTCAATGCGGTATCCGACAGGGGTGCCCCCTTGCGCCACTACTGATGACGACCGCTTGTGCACATCCCCGAACGGGATATACTCGCCGGGGCTTACGTACGCGCACGACATGACGTGGCGCCCCAATCTGGATAGTTACGCCATTATGGTCAGCTGCTGGAACAGGTATCGAAAGATCGACGTCTCGAACCCAATCAGCATGAAGAGCACTAACATACCACCGATCAAGCCGAGAACTGGCGGAGCCACCGCCTGGTAAAGTGTAGAAATAAGTGTGCGCCGCCGCATGAAATGCTGATATGGCCCGCTCTTCTTCCGCTCGCTCCATTTCATCGTCGAGCACATCGCTAAGCTGCGCCCGTCCTAGAAGCCGTCTCAATGCCAAAGAATCATGTCTGCCGGGTGGTGAGGCGAAAGAACGGTCAAGCCGTGGGACTAACGTGCAATTGAAATCTCCTCCCATGAACATGGGTCCGTTATATCCCAGAAGGTGATGGCGAAGCATCTCGAAAAACGCCTCCCGTTCACTCTTTTCACTTGGGGCATAAACGTTGACGACGAGGACGGTTTCGCCCATGAGGGCAATACGAGCGGCCATCCAGTGCGGTGTCCAATGTTCCTCTTGCGAAGGCTCCATCTCAGTAATCGACGAGTACGGATTCAGCAAAATGGCAACCCCTCCACGCCGTTCCTCGGACTCTGTCCACATCGTGCGACCGGGCTTGTCCACGAAGCCCCATGTAGTGTTGTACAGCTTTTCCATATTTGCTGCTTCACCACGAGTGACCCGCGTTTCCTGTAGAAGGATTAAGTCAATGGATCCCCTTGATTCGCGCTGCCAAAAATGGCCGAACCAGTCTGCACAGCGTTCCGGATGCTTGGGGAAGCCAGCTACATTTTGCGAATGCAGACCGAGGCTGTTTTCGCGTGGCCTCTGGGAAGCCTTCAACAAATGCCGCCGTCGACGTCGAGGCGGGCCTGGTGGATTGGGAGAAACGTGAGCTGTCTCTCTCCCGTCTATCGAACGAGCTCGCCCTACAGGGATGGGAGAAGAGGAAGGCTGAACCGCGTACCGCGACGAATCGGCTCCTAAGGCAGCCGAGGTGCCCTCAGTACCGAGGGTCCAGCAGTTGACCATCGCGGGCGATAAGGTCAAGCGCCGATTGCCAGTTGGCAGGTTTGCAGATAATGCTGAAAACTGCCGCACGCACCTCTTTGGAAAGGTGGTATATCACAGCCCTGGTCTGTGGCATCACCACCTTGGTCTCACCATCCACTGGTGCGAGCTTTGGCAATAAGACACATAGAACATTGAGGACGCCCCAGTGATCCAAGTCCGCCAACGGTTCGACGACGGTCACGCTCAGCAACTCCGGCTGTAATTTGCTGAATCGTCTCCAGCGCTGGATGTTGTCAGTCGTTTTCCATCGAATATGTCCAGACTGACCGTCGGCCGTTGCGGCCCAACCCGTGCACAGCTCTCGAAGCTTCTCATCTGCGTGTGTGATATGTTGACGTATCACAGCCAGTTGAGACTCGCTGTTGATGGAATGTCCAAAGGCTTTAAGGGTTTCACCAGGCATGGAGGCTAGATAAGCAACCGGGTAAGGCAGCTCCCTGACGAGTGCCGCCAGTTCCAACGCACAAGAATGAACCCACGTTGTTTGGCCCTTCGGACCAACTGGCAGAGTAGCAGGCACCGCGGACACTGCTGTGCGCTGGCGACCCACCGCCGAATCGCGGCTGTACTCGCCGAGATTTGTTTCGTGTTTTCCGGCACCGCTGCGGCAGCTATCGCAGCCGATGCGGTCTCCAGGATATTGCGAACTCTGGTAGCACGTAACGTCTGATCGTGATTATCTTGATTGCGGATGTGGTCCATCGAGGATCTTACTGCCACCTGTGTACATGGATCCCCCCGGAAGTCGGTAGGACGGGTCATCGGACCATAATTGCCCACGGCTGGGTCTGATAAAATGCCTGAAGAGGCCTTGATCTCGTCCTCAATAGCCTTAGCTAGCTCCACTGGTATGGGAACACTAGCGGCGCAGGGGGGAGGAGTAACAGCCCCTTCACCCAGATCATCCATGCACATGGTATTTCCAAACGAAAAGGTACTTTCCACCATAGTCACATCCATATTCCGTGTGTCCAGCCCGTCTGGATCTCGGGGACACGTCGGTGGCATGTCTGATGGAGCCGGATCGTGGGGTACCGCCACAGTAGGTACCGCACCAGCTGGTGATTCAGAAGTCACACCGGAGATGACCCGTTTACGGCGGACATAAGACGTCAACAAGCGTTGAATCGTCGAGCGACTCCGCTCCCTAATCTTTTCCGCCGTCGCAGCAGGCATCTCGCTGGGCTGTGTCGCAATGCGCGTGACCGCAGTCTCGCTCTCAGATTTCTCTTTCGGTGTAATCTTCGCCAACTGGCGTGTCAATGTCTTAAGTTTGTTCGTAGCATTCGTTGCTTCTTCCTTCGCTCGGTTTGCCACTGCACCAGCGGTGCGGTATTCGTACTCCAAACTAGGCAGATGCCCCTCCGCGTCTTCAAGTGAGGTAGGTTTTCCCTCACCTGCGGCTTCACGAGCGATAGCCACTTCCAGCGCTTGAGCATGGGCCTCAAAGTAGCAAGTTTTCTTAAATTCGGCAGCGCGCTTCTTCTCCGCGTCCGTAGCGGTCAGCACATCGACTTTCCGTTTGGCTTCCTCCAGAGCCAGTTCCTTTGGGGAGATGCTCTTTGTAGGGGCAACACTTCCCCTTTCTGATGGCGAATTTGCCGCGGCGGCCTTAGATTCCCCTTCTAGTAGTTGGTCAAGTTCGTTAATCGCCGTCGCACGTTGTTTGGCTGCCTTTGACAATGCTGAAGTAGCAGGTGGTTGTGCGAGCGCTTCCAGTCGTCTGTTCGGAGGCACCTTGGCCTTAGTCGGTGGTGATGATTTCTTCGCGCCTTTGATCGAGGTCCGAGCATTCGGTCGACCAGGAGGTGTCGGACCCGGAATAGGCGGTTTGCCTGTTCTACCAACTTGGTTCAGCTGCGATCGTCGGGGCGGTTGAGCCGTGGGGACAGCAGGAGAACTCGTAGGAGCCGTAGTGGATCGTGACTCCCATTTTTTCTTGTTTGCACCTGGGTCGAACCACCCGTCAGTCGAAGGACCGGCGGCACGTGCGGCACCGCCACTCACTGCTGGCTGTCCACGGGGAGGGGAGGGAGAGGTTTTCTCCCTTGAACTGTCCCGCGGAGATGACTGGGAGACCTTGGTTACAGTGGTGCCTTGCAGGCATCATCCTTTAGCTTGGCTGTAGCTGCCTGTAATGTCTCTGCAAGTCCAGCAGCATGCTGCATGCGTCCGGACACGTCGAGGTGCTGGAACGTCAGTCCACTGACTTTTTTGGCAACGTGGTGCGTACCGATGAACGCGCGGTGATGGTCAAATAGGAATTCACCCTTGCGGGCCGCGCATTTCGCACTTGAATGATACGGCGAGTAACATGAGAAACAGGGGACCCGTTGGAAATGCCGGTGATGATGGATGAACAGTGTCGTGTTGGGAGCCGTGATATGCGTCACCAACTTGATCTCTTCGGGGCATGAAACGGTATCAAAAGTTGCGACGAAGAAATTGGAATCGTACGCCTCAGCCCCATCGAGACACCCCCGAATCACCGACGTCACCAAGCATGACACACTCGACGAGAGAATAGCTTGGACAGTGCTCGCCGCCACGCCATGCACCAAAATCCTCACTTGATACTGCAGAATGTTGCGAATCGATGTAGTACCGGAGGTCGAGGAAGCAGCGATGTCTTCTCTCTCCATGGTCGCTGGACACAATAGTTGAAGTCGAGTACCACGAAACGAAATGAATTTTGCATACCAGCTCGCCGCAGCCGCCTGATCAGGCAGGACAAAGGTGAGACGTCTAGTGTCCGAATCGTAACGCGTGCGCTTTGCCCCCTTAACTAGTACCGACTCAATGGATCGGAAACCGTCTCCCCTTCGCGGCGTTCCAACAGTTGTAGGAGCAACGTTTTCTCAGCGATATGTTGAGGCATACGCACGGAAGGAGGCACGACCGCGATGGCCTTGTCTTCGAGGTATTCCTCAAAAAAATTGAGCATCACAACCCGTGTAGCTCGCGGGTGCGTGCTTACCAAAAAACCTGGCGGCGACTGGAGGACAATGCCGCCCATCATCCAGGCCGCCAGCGCCTCTTCCTCCAGAGGAATCATCGGTCGCAGATCATCGTCCGGCTTTTCGTTCCACGCCCTGATAGCAGTGCGGACCAGTATAACACTGCGATCGGTGTTTGCCTCGACCCCCGCATCAGCAGAGGCGTTGCGGTCGCCGGGGACGTTTCTTTCGCCGGGACCGTTAGGTTCGTTGGGGCCGGTTCTATCGCCGGGGCCGTTGGGTACGCCGGGGTCGAGACATTCATTGAAGCCGTTAGGTTCGTCGGGGCTGGTGCGGTAGCCGAAAACTTTGACCGCAGCCGCGAACGAAACCCGATCAGCCGCCGCGGTAAGTGCGATCCCCGGACCGCCTGTCCCATCCGCCGACAGACCAGGACCACCGGGCAAATTCGCGGTCGTCGGTCCGCACCCGCCCATCCCTTGTCCGATGCGCGCCTCCCCCGCGTCCTCGGCACACATGGGCTCGGCACCGCCGCCGCCGGCAGGGCGCCCCCGCTCCACTGGGGGATCCGGCCCGTGTTTCCACCGCACGTGCGCACCCTGTCTCCCGGGTGGCGGGAGAGCATCGCTCTGCATCACACCGCCTTCGGCAGTGCTCATGGTTAAAAGGCATCCTTCCCAGTGCCAAGTTAAATCGTCTGCGTACTAAGCCGCAAATCTGGAAGTGTACGTAACGATAACAACAACGAGAGCACGTAGAGAAAGTGAGCTTGCCGGAGCCTGCCGATTATAGTATAATAATATTTAATTCACATGATACAGATAAGTAGAACAAGCTCCCAAAGCTGAGAGTTATGCTGAAATCTGCTAGAGGCTTATGGCTCGAACGGCTCTGCTGGTATTGCGGTTTCAATCTAGTTTGCAGAAGTATCATATAGCGAAGTGCAACAGCACTTAATGACCGCTGGTTAGCATTGTGTAACAGCATAGGGAATGCCACGCGTGACAGCAAGAGCGATAACGAAACAGTCTTCATGTGTAGTCAACTTGCTGGAGATGCAAATTGGTTTTCGCAAGTCGCTTGGTTAGCTCTATGCAAAAAGTAAAAATGTTCTCTGCAAGCAAGCCGTGTTTTGCGTAGACGTCTTACTGGTGGTTATTTTCTTCAACTGACCACATTTGTCGTTGAAAAGTGTACCTTGTTGTATCGGTTTGAGACGAGCAAGTTTGTCCAAAGGGCCGGGATAATGAAATGCATGGAAATGCTGGGTCACTGATTGAAGAATAGCACATCTATTGTCAAAAGGAAAATACAAAAAGCTGCTTCTCTAAGCTCTATCATTGTCATTGAGATAATGCCATTTTATTGCAATGCCAACGCAAGGGCGGCAGCGATGCAGCTGGAGACAAGCGCCAAAGTATGGGAACCAGAGGCGGAAGACTTAAAGGCCGCTGTCGATCCCGAATTGGCGGCCGCGTTGTCGAGCTCCGTCGATCCAGAGGCGCTGGCACTCGGGATCTCGATGGAGCCGCTGCCGGAATCTGACTCGTTGCCGGTCCTACCTGATAGAAATTCAGCGATGAGCATTCCGAAGTTGATGTCGACGCCCTCAATGGTGACGTTGCATTGAGTCTCGGCGTTGGCCACCTGGTTGATCTGGTTGAGGTAGTTGGCGCAGTCGACGTTCTGCGAAAGGTCCGTGACCTGCTCTGATGTGGGGAACTCGGCCACTGCAAAGATATTGATACCCGTGGCGCTCTCACAGTTGGCAAGCCCCCGGGTGGCGTTCGAGAAGAGCAAGCCCTCAATCTTGGCGAGATTACATTTGGCGGCACTCGAGTAGGCGGCGGCGACGACGAGGGCGGCAGCGGACACGAAGGCGGTCTTCATCTTTGAGGCAGGAAAATTGGTAGTCGAGTGTTGCGCTGGAGTGCAATCGGCAAGTGAGGGATGCAGAGTGCGCGTGAAATGCAGCCGATGTTGCTGACGTTGGTCACCTCCACCGGGGAAAAGGCGACAGTAGCCACACGGTCACCGTAGGGCACGTCAAAAATAACGCATGCTTGCGGAAAGCCTAGGGCGTCCCAATAAATATTACATGGTTGCAGCAGAAGCGAAACGAGTCTATGGTCGGCTGGCCATCAGATTGCTCGAAAACGCTAGAACCCATTCCTTCATGCAAAGTTGTCCTTGATGCACGACATAGACATGGGTGCATGTATCGGGTAGATACTTGTATGCCATATGTTTGGGAAGCATAAATCAACGCCATGCGGATCAATTAAGGCAATTTGGCTGTTAGTGTTGCTACTAGATTGTCTGTGACTTCGACCGGAATGAATTACATTCTGTTTAATGAATGCAGTGCTGGAAGATTCAGACAAAATTTATTCACATGGTGTTATAAATGATATGCTGCAACGTTTGTAATAGCCTTGCCAGTGGTAAGGCCATCGGGCAGATACCCGCCACCAGACTGACGACTGGACTGCGTGCATTGAATGAAGCATCTGCGTAAGAGCTTTAGTCACCCTCGATTCACTTATTCATCACCAAATTTGGTCGTCAAACTACTGCATCAACAGTAAGTAATATACTTACGGCTATGTATTACAGTAGGTGGCTCACCCAGATATCGTCATGCCGTGGATTCACGATGCGCAAATGACGCTTCGAACCACGTATCTTATCAGTGAGAATGAGATATTTGCGACACTTTGGAAAGCCCTTGACCCTTTCGTATCACATGTCAAGCTGAGGCGATATTAATAGCATACAATGTGCAGGACGCATGTTGAAGTGGGAGGTGTTAGTCGTGTCTACACTGGCAAAGTCGTTACCAGCAGAGTCCTTCACGAAGCTGAGGATGCCCAGTTGCGTTTGCCCACATCACTTCGCAAGAAAATGTCAGGCGCGTTCGCACTTGCAGGGCGCCTAGTCCAACTTTGCTCCAAAGTTTTGACTCCACTTGTCGAAGCAGGCACGGTGGACAGCGTTGCACTGCGCAGGCGTCGATAGTCAGGTGGGGAAGCCGTTAATGGTGTTTATGGCATCCACCGATAGTTCCTAAGCAGACAAGCGGGACACCAACGCTTGAAACCCATTTTCGGTGCTATATAGGATAGCAGAAGACATTGTCATCATCCTGCGCTGCAAAGACAAATGCTCCACTTCAGAATGATTTGACTCAGCTGAAAACAACACTATCGAGTGACGAACGCGTAGCATGCAAACTTCATTATCGTCATTCTCGTCTTCTTCAGGAATGTTGTCGTGGTCACACCGTCCACTTGTTACTTCGTTATCATCCTTATTCGCATCTCGCAACGCGTATCGCGTAGCATCATCGCGTAACACCTTAGCAACGAAAGCCTACAGAAGCAGCGGGCTGACATTGGTCCATTTATCCACGTAAATTTACTCGAGGGCACAGTACAAAAGTGTTTATACTTAGACATGCATGGCTTAATCTTTGAGACGCGTATGACTAGTGGCAGGATCAACCAGGTTTATATCATCCATACTAATCAAGACGAAAACTTCGCTATATCCTGCCGCACACTGCACTGTAAGCATGTCCAATCGTGACATGCTGCGTACCGCCGTTTGAATGCATTACTTAATACATTCAAGATACATTCCACAGCGCCTCTCACCATCACGTGGCTCATGTACTGATGTCGAGGGCAGTCGTCTCGTATACACATAGAGACAAAAGACGCTAAACAGCGTGCAAACAAGCATCGCATCTCAGTAAAATCATCAAGAGCACCACTGAGTAGTCAGTGACGATACACGGTGAAAGCAAAACCTTTTGCCGTACATCAAGGCCGCCTTCTTCCACCGTTCATGCCAACTTTTTAGTCAGCTACACGCTCGTACATTCTCAAGACTCAATATCGTCTCGACAATACTTTTCCGCAATTGACGTTGGCAAACCCACCCGTCCCACCTCCTACATTGTTACGTCCTTCATGAAAAACCTCGACCTTTCCATTTCGTAGCAAGGAACACAAGAAGATTTGCCTCAAACCACCAAACGGTTCTGAAATGGCGGACAGAACGGGAATGTAATAAAGTGACGCAATCGATAGCCTAAGTTTACACCTGCTCGAGAGGAATGCACGACTCCTGCTGCCGCCAAGTAGAAAAAGTTTCAATCTTTGAAAACGAGCTCTAGCAGCGAGTTCCCGACCCAATATCCACATGCCCCGTACAAAACGTCCTCTAAGGTTTCGTGCACGCTGCCGACGAATCTTATCGCCGGTAGATTACACTCGTTGACGCATTGACGACCTCTCACTCGATCTATGACATCTTCAGGCTTCGATTCCAGCAACTTCTTCTTCGTTTAGGCCGTTGACTGGAAATCTTCACGCCTGCCCGCTGCTCTACGAGCTTCCAATTGGACGACTACGCATCGTCTGAGTGCGTGCCGTAGCTGACTAAATCGACAAAGAGAAGATGAGCTCTTACGCATTGCCAATCGTGTGCTTCGGCTGCAGAGAGACGCACGGGCTCCAAGAAGTCCGCAGGTAGCGATAGCCGCATGGTCAACAGTTACAGTGGTCCTTATTGGGAGTTACAATTTGACTACCCGAAATCACTTGACAATTATACTGACTACCGTATAACAAGCTGGCAATTTATAACAACCAAGAGGTGACGCACAGTATTACTGTACATATACCGGTACTGATACTACGCTCCTTGATAGGCATTTTCCTGGGCAACATGCTGCCAACGAGTATATACTTGACCGACCTTGAGCAGGTCCTGGTGTACATCCTTCACAAGACGCAAGCGCCGGTTTTGATTAAAACCGTCGGGACACATCTTGGTCTTGAAGTCGACCAGCGCCTGGTTCAATACCTTGATACTCGTGCACACACCGTACGCTTCCAGCATCCGCTGTTTGTTGAGACTCTGCTTGGCCCGTGTCCAGACGCTTGCGGGCGGTGGTGCCAATAGCCACGAGTCACATGTGAACAAATTATTGGGCATTAGCGACTTGTTAAACACCCACTTGAAATTGCGGTCGTCGTCGGCCTCATACGAGTGGTAACCGTGAAGCAGAGGCGGCACCTCACCCGAAATCATGGGACTGATGGGGTCCTTGCACGGGTTCCCCTTCATGATGCTAACAAAGTCAGTATAGTCATCAACCTTGTTGCCCAGTGCCAAGTTGTCAAACGTCGTGTGCTTCACTCCGTGCTTTGCCGCTGCAAGTAAGTATCCCAGCATTTCACTCATCCTCAGCTCGCGGTTCGTCTGCTCACGCTTGAGCACCGTCATGTTGCAGTAGTCGTCCATCAATTGCATCAGATCGTTGCGCGTGATGACGTACGGAGAGCCAACAGCAAAATACTCAGTAGCATCCGCTTTCGATACCTTCGCGCACTCGGGGCAGATTGAACTGCTGTTCTCAAAGGCTGTCGTACCCAGATAGTTCGACCATCGCTGCGCCACAGCCACACCGTCCGTTACTGTATCGCTTACATTTTCACGTGGGCCAGTATATACAAAAAAGGGCTTGTACTGCCGCATGCCTTCGATAACTTCGGCGTCGTGCGCGTAGTTGCCCGAGTCCACATTTCTGGGCGATGTCACCCTTCCGCCAGTGTTCACTGCAAACCGCCGCATGAACAAGAAGTCTGGGTCAAGCACAACGACAAGTTCCTCGAGCACGGGAGGATTGGCAGATTCTAACCAGTCCCGAAGTCCAAACGGCTTGTTGTATGGCGCATACTCGTCCGCCGTCGTGGCCTTCTCCACTTCATCGGAAACCTTCTTATAAGCTGGGAGCGAGCGGAAGTCGCGAGTGACATGAATGCGCAGGTGTGGCGAAGACTTGTGCATACGACGTAGCAGCTCCTTCACAGCGTCGTCCGAGCAACCGCTTACAATGCGTGTAAGTGCCCCACGCTGGCCGACTCGTGCAAAACTCTGGGCAAGAGCCTCGCTCTGCCAGTCTTGGTGCGGCTCACAAGACGTCGTGAATACAAAGTGCAGTTCGTCGCTATCTTCTTGACCGGGTTTCACGTCACTCTCGTGTGAAACGTCAGGACTTTTCTTCCTCTTGTAATCACCAAAGTAAACAAGCGGATCTTCCTCCATGTGAGTGCCATCTGCAAAAGCCACAGCAGTGCTCCAAGCCTTCTTTTGAAACTCCATGGAAATACGATGATTGCGGTTGTAGCCAGTGGGGCAAAAATCAGAGCGATAGCTCTCAGACGCGCTGTTGTAGGCCTCCACGGCGAGGCACACACTCATAGCGTGGCGGCGACGTAGAATGCTAGGTACACGCTCGTATCCACTCGTATGAGAAGCCAGATGCCACAGATAGTCAGTCGGCTGGTGAATCATCCAGGCATCGCAGGAAAAAAAGTCCGATGGTACCTTGTCAGCGAAAAAACTCCATTCACGACCGTCAATCCACTGAGGCAGTGTGAAGTTAAGCGCCCGAATTGAGATTGGGTAGGATGACAATGCCAGATTTTTTCCTTCAGCCTGTTCCTTGCATGGGTTGTGCTTAATGTCGTCAACAAAATCCCAGTTCTGGTAGCGAGAAAAATAGTGGTGAACGCTAAGTACACTTGAGATGCCAATAAGTGTCTTCTCGTGAGCTGCAGTGATAGGGATAGCCAGGTAGCGCTGCTCGTGTGCCAACTTACCCCATACGTCAACAACAGTGGGTAGGAATTTCTGCCATGCCCTTACTTCAGCTACAAATGGTGCAATGGCAGCGTATTCACGCCAGTCGGAAAGGAGTAGCGCACGAGAGTTTGTCGGCACAATAGTCTTCAGCTGTTCGTGCGTAAGAGGGAATTGATGTGGCCAGTACCAAGATGCATCCTGACCAAAAATACGTAGTTCAGTAATGCTTTTCGCTTCAGTTATGAGGTTCCACATGTCTAGCTTCTTGGTAAAGATTGCGTCATTGTCAACAGCCATGACAAAATCATTGAATGCTAATGCATAACGTTCTTCAAATACAGCAGCAGGATTGCCATTGAGATCTCCAGTGTCTGAGCCCAGCATCCATTTGGACAGCACCAATGGGTTCACCGTTGTCTTGAGCAACTTCTCACCAAACGTTGTGTTTACTGCAAACACATCAGGATAATACCTCGTCTGGACATGATGACGTGGATCTTTTCTACGCATGAGACTCAAAGCTTCCTCTGCCGTGCAGCCATAGAGCAAATGAGTGACGTTGCCCGTGTATCCTGTCCGTCGTAGCGTGAAGGAGAGCACCTCTGCATGCACAAAGTCGAGATCACGACACGTGGACGTGAACACCAGATGCTTGACTTGACGCGTAGCTGAAAAGGCCGCTAGGGCGTCGTTGGAGTTGTTCGGTACATCATTGAACGAATTCCAGCCTTTACTGGTCACGTCAATGGAATTTATGGATGCCGTGGATGTCGCAAAAAAGTGCAGATTGTAACATATATACAGCGCAAAGAAGAGGCTTAGCACAAGAAGAAACGCATTACGCTTGGTAGCATTAGGACGCTGAAGGTGAGCAGCTACGGCACGATTGCTAGCCTTGTGTCGCTGTGGGAGCATCCTGACTCAGAAGAATTTTCTTTAACGAGTGACCCACCCTCGAGCGATGATTCGTCAATATAAATGAGATCACAGCCAATCCCGTGTCGAGACTTGAAACGTACTTAATACAAAGCGGTAGAAATTTTCGAACTTACAAGAATGTTCCTCGCGTCGTCGATGTCGGTTTCTAACCCCGCAGTCATCAATTGTCTGCATCCCGTGTCCGTGATAAATGAGCTGGATCCCGCATTCCTGTGAGCCAATCGTTGTGAACGTGGTCGCCAATGAAGACGCCGAGCTGTTGGAGAATGAGCTTTTGGGTGCCAGTGAATTTTCGGCAAAGGTGCAATCAGCCAAGTGCAGTATCGAGACACCGACGACAAGTTTCCAGACGTCAACGACGCCGCACAAAGAAGAGCAGCGACGGTCAAGACACAATGCCAATGAACGTCGTCGGACCAACGCGCTGAAGGTGAGTGTAGCCATGACCTCTACGCAGACCAATGGCTAACTAATCAACTTGTATTTAGACGCGGATCTCGCAGATGCGAGAAGAGGTGGAGGCGCTGGAGCGACAGCGTGCGAGACTCAAGCGAGAGCCATTCGTGGACAAGTCAGCACTATTGGACACTATAACGCTGATTGATCAGCTTCGACAGGAGCAGCAAGAGATTTACAACAAAATGCGCACCTATGACATGCAGAACAGCACGTACCAGACGATCATTTCCGAGTACAGAGCCGACTCGTCGTTTTCTGGGGTCGCCGATGGTCACTATGATGCCCAAGTCATGGATTTGAATGAGGATAAGTTAATAGAAGCGCCGATCTTCCTGCGTGTGCTTTTCCATCGTCCCTTGTCCCTTGACGTCGTCATGACGTGTGTGAAGGAGAGCTATGAATCGATCATGGCATTCCGTGTCGAGCGCGACTTTGAATCGCTAGACACGGAGGTGTTGGGTTGGAGGGATAAGCGTATTTTGAACGCCAGGTCACTGCGGTTTATGCTGTCGCAGCAATTTGAGTACGTGCCGCCGTCGGAGCTCGTGTACAAGACGTGGAATTTGCTTACGGACCTCAAACTCTATCGGCACATGCAACCACGCACTGTGGCACTGGAGCTGCTGCAACACGTGACGGAGGATTGCGTTATTGTGCGGCTAAGTGTAAGCAATGGCAACAAGGTACACCACTCGATATTGTTAATTGCACGCGGCCGTATCGACCGTGGCTACTTAATCACGTACCGTTCGATTCCGCTGTCCGAGGGGCAGCGGCAATTTGCCTCCACAGAGAGCAACTACGTCAATCTTTTTAACTGGTACATGTTCCTGGAGAAGGTAACTTTGGAGGGTATTCCGGCGTGCGAAGTGACCTTCGGTGGTGGTGTAGAGAACCAGTCAATGGAGTATCTGCGCTATCTCATGATGGAGGTTGTGGCTGGTGTCGTGCGATGGCAGACTGCGGTTGGGCACAACAAGTTTCGTCTGACGTCAAATTAAAGTGGCGAAGCTGAGCTAGCAATGGTTCGATTGGCGTGTTCGGTGGCGTCGTTACTACTCCCAAGTGAAGGTTTGTTTTTGTGATAGTATTTAAAACACTTTCTTGATCAATAATGAAAAGAAAATATTTGTGAGCAACGTCCATCGTAACGTAATGCATTCCCAAGTTTTAATCTAGCCAACGTGTGACCTGTTTCAAAGTGCGGCATCATAAGTGGACTACTGTTTATCCTCAATGGACAATACCCAACATCGTGCTTCAGAACACTGAAACACGATGTAGAGACTTCAGGCAAATACCAGCAATTCAGTGCGTGTTTTTCCGTTGTTTTGTAAAGCGATGCTTAGTCTTAGACTGTCATTTGTTCGACAGCAAAAACCCGACGTCAAGGGGCGAACACTCAGCGAGGTCGCCAGGTGACGTGCGCACGGCGAGATCGCTCAGCGGCGTCTGGTTGCGCGGCGCCATGAGGTAAAGAACGGTCTCATAGTCATCCGCGACCGGCAGCAGCCCACTCAAAAAGTCGATATCGCACACATACTTGATAATCTGCTTGTTGGAGGCGAAGAAAAAGGTGTCTTGGATAGGATAACAGATCTCCTTACCGAGCAGCTTGCTGCAAAGCTCTTGGTTGTCCGCAATGTGCGGAAAGAGATGCTCAATAGTCGTTTGCGAGACGCATACTCGTAGGTTCGCCTTAGTAATCGCAGCCAGCGTATCCTCAGTGTCCAGGACGTCAATGCTGACAAGATCAAAGGTTAGAGATTCGTGCCATGCCGCCCAGGCTGTCCAACCGTTAAGTAACGTGCTGGTACCCAGTACGAAGCGGCCGCACCAGTCAAACACCTCTACGTATGGATCCATGATGCAGTTAAGAAAATCATGCTGCGCATCTGATGTCGGCTGATAGGCAACCGCTCGCTCGCGCTTCTTCCCAGCGTTGACATCTTGCACAGCGACAGCAGGCATGCCATGCCGGAACACAGTCATGTACTCGCGGATGATCTTAGCCAGCGACCCAGTAACGGAGCCACGCAGGTTCACGCTTTGCTCATGGCGCAGGTTGCGCAGAATCTCGAGGTCATGCACATCGACGCGCAGCGCGCGCACGACGGCCTCCAAGTTCTCCGAGTAAATCTTTTGGCGTTGGCGGCACTGGCGACTGCGCTCCGTGGAAAGCGTACGGACCTTGCATTTTTTTTTCTGCTTTTTAAGGGGTGTCGGCTGTTCCAGCTCCATAGTAACCAAGAGACCCGAGTTATCTTCACTACTGCAGGGCGACGTGGAGCAGTCTTCGATAGAGATGGCAGCGATCTGAGATGAGGTTCGGCTAACCACAGATGAGTCCGAGAACCAGACATTGGCGGACTCGACAATTGGCACCACGACCAGCGCCTGCTGATCTCGGGGTGCGGCGTTCCAAATCAAGTTGTTGTCTCGCAGTTTCTTTACTTTTACTTCACCGCCATGCTGGTCTCTATTGGGGCGTTCTTGGTGATACATCATCTCCGCGAGAGAGAGACTGCTTGGGTCATGGCAACTGAGTGAGCAGCACAGGCTTTTCTGCGTGCTTGCGTAGGGTTACTAGCGACAAGACGAGCCAACATGCACATGAAATTATTTAGTTGTGTTAACTGAACCCCCCAGAAGAAGCAGCGGTCGGGTTAAGCAACGAGTTTAACAAGCGCCAACGTGCGGTTATTCATATCCATCCAAGCTGGTAAAAGAGCTCGTCAAAGTGAGCCGTTGTAAGAAATGAGCTCTTGAGCCCGTATCAACGACATTTTGATGCTGCGTCAGATTTGTCTTGCCAGAAAACGTAAGCAAGCCCATCCTCGAAGCGTAATCCTAGAACTCGTCCAGCGGGCTGCTCATCAAAAGTACGTAGACACGCGCATTAGGAAAGAAAGGCAGAGGAGCCATTTGTCCGGTTACGGGTTGCAGGATGTCTGGTAGTACGTAAGTCTGGTTCGCAATGCGATCCGGTGATTGTACGAAGCCGGTGATTGTGCGGCCACTTTGTCTGAAGTGCGCGGTCGCTGGAGCGACGACGCTTGTCGTAGGGTGTAGCCTCCTTTATGACAGCTTGCGCGGTCCGTCGAGCTAATTTGTGCGATTGCCGAAGCATTGACGCGTGGCGCGGGGACGCCGCCAGTCGTAGTATCCTTGCGCGGTCCGACGAGCTGCGCTATCGCCGAAGCGATGTCGCGTGGCGTGAGGACGCCACCAGCCGGAGTATCTTCCTAGGTCTGCTGTCCGCACGATCGGTGGCCGCGCGAGATGCATGCCCGAGACATGACCTTATTCATTTCGGCTTCCGCGAGGAAGGATTTCCGCCGAAGAGGGTGCCCGTGATGAGGGGCTGAGGCTTGGACTGGCTTGAGCTTGACCGCGAAAATTTGGGAATGCAAACACGTACATTCATGCATTGTCAAGGCAAGCGACGAAGCTTCAAGTCACTTTACTTCCATCGAAGAAATGATCATGTTATAACTGGGTCCGGTATCGATCGTGGCACCCCCATTTCCAGCTATGGGGCCATAATGCTGACTTGTTGAGGCCATCATTCGTGTGCCTATACATGTACCGCTTGAGGGCGGAGAGTTGACCGAGGGCTGCGTTGTGGGTCGCGAGCACGTTTCATGAACGTTCGTCTGAATGCTGCTTCACTGACCACATAATACAAGCTAAGCTACATTCATGTAATTGAATCGCTTGGTGCTACAGTCTTGAGCCTTATTCATCCTAAGTTGGTACTGCGAAAGAAATAGATGTATTACCTACAGACTCTGGAACATCTCTTCTACGCCGTCGTGCTTTACGATCTGACAGCAATAGAGTCTATCTTTGTTAGAATCACGTCATGTCGTCCGAATCGAGTACAGATCCGACTAGCAGACACTCCCAACTTTTCGCGGTCAAGCTCCAGTCAACCCAACCCAAGCCTCAGTCCTCATCACGGGCATCGCGCTTCGGTGGGAAACTTCCCCGGCGAGAGCCGAGAGTGGGTGGGATTTGTCTTGAGCATGCCACTTGCTCCGTTGTTCTTTCTCATTGCGGTGGAAATCCTTGCGATGGCACTGCACCGAGATCATCGGTTTGACAGTACCAGGCGGAGGTGGTAAGTATCATAAGTTTTCGGCTTTCGTTGACGATTCCACGGTGTTTATGTAGAGGCGCAACATTTACCCAGAGTGATGACCGTAGTGAAACAATTTGGACGGATGTCAGGCTTGACGATACAACCGACAGAGTATAATTGTCTTTTTCAACACAGCAGTGGACAGGGAGGATCTATATGGGATACCAGTGTTACGGCATGAGGATACTTAGGCTACCAGTTGGAACAGGGGAGCTTACAACTGCAAACTGGGCTGTGCGTATTCGCAACATATAACGGCGACTGGCGACAGCGACTGAGCTCGCAACCAGCGTCGAGAACAGAGTATTGACTCTCATCGTAATCTTGCTGCCAGCCGTGTTGTTCACTGCAGCAGTATCGAGATGCCACCATGGGCAGAGCAACAGCTAAGGAACCTTCAGATGCAATTCTTGTACCAACACGGAGCCCAGTCGCCATAAGATCAATCCAGCGCTTTTGTACACGCCCAAACACACAAGAAGAATCGGCCTCGCCTCCATACTGATTGCATGCAAGACACAGCGGGTGAAACACGCCACACTCCTGCTCAACTAACGCAAAGCCATCGATTTTCTGGCCTGGCAGACGTGGGCTCTCCGCGGAGCAACACAGGACTGGACGGCAGGTGTATCTCCGCGCAGCTCTCCAAGGATCGCAGGACCCCTAGAATACTTCCCAGCAGTTGATCAAGCCGTTACTGTTGCCAACGTTCCCGGGCCATGGGGATAGGCAGCAGCAGCACACAACGGAGCTCGTAAGCCTGGCATCGGAGGCGACCAGCTGGACGACACCGGAGGAATGGATGGTGGAGCTCTCTCGACAACTCCGTCACTCACCCCGGGCAATGACACCAGAGGGGGAAGCATTCTTGCCCACGTACTCGTGCGCCGGAAACCCATAGATTGTGGACCAGCAGGGAAACGATTTAATACCACGGAAGTATGTTAAAATTCGGC
Source organism: Peronospora destructor (assembly GCA_011800735.1). Taxonomy (NCBI): domain Eukaryota; phylum Oomycota; class Peronosporomycetes; order Peronosporales; family Peronosporaceae; genus Peronospora; species Peronospora destructor. Next base: position 122,264 of record WBRY01000039.1, on the reverse strand, counting down.
CCACACGATTCGGCATAGCGGAACTGCAACTGGAACGTATTCCTTCGTCATTCCGACGATAGGAGCAACCACGTATCAACAAGCCAAGCTGCGACGATGAGGCCTAGCAATTTTGCTGAGCGCACCGAGCGTAGGTACAGGGCTTCACGAACGAAAGGACCTACTCCTGCGCCACCCCCCACACCTGACACAGGCTACACATGGGAATACTCCGCGACGGCTGAGTCAGCGGCATCATGGTGCGACTCAGACCCAGGTTAGCGGGAGCGTCAGCGCTCTAGAGCAGACAGCGATGGAATTCATTGGAAAATTGCCGCAAACAACATCGAGGATCAGCGGACGGTTGCCGACTGCCAGAAGCATCGAAAGAGCAGAATGCAGGGGGCATTGTAGTATTCTATGCGCATCCGCTCATCCACGGGTTCCCATGGAGCGTGCCTGACACTATCGCGAACAAACACGTACTATTGGCCCTGTAGAGACAACTGTTTCGTCGGTACAAAGGCTCGGAAAGTACGCTGCTGCTGATACGATCTCTGGAGACGCTCCAGAACTTAGCGCGGGGAAGTGCGTGGCAGACAGCAGCTTTAGAGCAGACGCTCACAAATCTATGGGCTCATAGGAACGAGCTTACCGCGTACCAAATTTGGGTCTGTTTATAGAGTGGCAGCAAGGCAACTGAATCTCTTCCATCCAGACCGAGGGCAAGATAAAAGTTGCCGCAAGCTACAATGCTGCCACGGAGTGAAAGAAACACTGGAGCACATTTGCTGGACATGCCCGCGCGCGCACTCATCTGCCACTGGATAGGAAAACGATGGAGCTTGGATGGCTTCAGTGCTTCCTTGCGACCAGTGCAAGCAGACACGCGTCAGGACTATCAAGGTGGTCCAAGAACAGCTCACCCGACACTACCCAGACGAGGTGGCCGCATACGCTGCCGTGTGAAAACGCACATGGCACATTCTGAGCAGCATTTGCATGACCAACTTGTAGATACAACGCATCCAAGCGACGTTCCAGCAAACGGACGTGACCATCGCCGGCAGTGTCCATGAAGTTTGGGAAACCAGCATGAGGCAACTTCGAGCCGTAGCGAAGCGAGAGTGCCGGCGAACCGACACAAAAATACAAGGAGCCTGTCTGATGCTATGTCACGTGCCATAGCAGACAGCCCCGAGAGCCGTCACCGCAGGCGACACGCCCCGTACAACCGCCGGACTCGAATGAGGAAACGGCGTTGCTAACTAGGCTTCGGATCTACCAGACATCCTGCAAACCACAACAGGTTTAATCAACTTGTCTGCCCTCTCTCTCTTTTAGTTGATTGGCTGCTGGCTCTACAAATGTTTGTCGTCATGCACAGAACTGTCCGTGCAGCTTTCTTCTCTTCCCGATGCTCTCCAAGCACTTCTCGTTCTGCAGCATCATGTCTAGCTTTTAAACCTCGTAGTAGACGTCTTGATTCAGTTGCGTTATGTCGAAACTTGTCGTCGTCCGCAAAGAAGACAACAGCAGCGGACCTTTGTCACGGCCAATTTCTGGTTCGACTTGAATTGCTACGATGCAGCCATTTGTGATTTTAACTTGATGGGTGATTCCTATTGTGACGATGCTGCAGGATGAGAGCGTTCGGACGACATTCAACGGGGAGTTGAACTCGCGAGTGGAAGAACTGCTAGAGCTGATCGAGCAGAGTCGGGATGAGGTGAGTCAGGGTGTTGTCAAATGGGATGTATGAAGCAATTGCTTACAATTGAGTGCTGTAGGGAAACACGGAGCGAGAGCTGAAGCAATCTCTGCAACTCTACGACGTCCTCAAACAGCGCAAGCAACAAGGTAAAATTGTATGAAGGCGTTACTGGTATAGACAAATGTCATTTTGATGTGTCTGTGTGAATGCTGCGGGCAGATGCTGACGTCTTTGAAGTCGCCTTCAGTATTGCGCGGATATATGATGATCAGCTAGAAGACCGCGGTACCGCCACGATCTACTACAGAGACGCGCTTGCAATTTTGGAAGTGATCTCGACTGTACCATCGGTCGAGGGTGCGTACATGCGCGTAACTACGCTCGGTGCTCTTGCAATGTGCTACGAAAATCTGTACGTCACATTTGCCTGTTGTATATTGGTTGTAGTAACCCACTCTCATTTGTTGCTCCCACCAGCGGACAGTCTGAGGACGCCACAGACTACTTTAACGACGCTATCAGTGCGTACGAAGAGCATTGCGACCAAGTGTCGGAAGTAGGCTCTAGCGAAGTGGACGTGTCCGACTCCGATATCTCACTTCTCTTAAACCTCAACGCCACGGCTGCGATGATCCACTATCACTTTGCGGGTAACTTACTTGCTCAAGAACGCTGGGATGAGGCTAAAAACGTCACGAAGATTGCGCTAGAGCTGGCAGAGAATTCCAGCATGTCTACAGAAGAGCTGGAGGAACTACAGCATTGTGTTCACGAGTTGTGGCTTGAATTGGAGTAAGGGCCGCACTACTGATGTAGTAGCATGGCTGCACAAATTTATTAGCAACGATTCGTGTTGTGTGGCAACAGAGAGCGGTGGCAGCTGTACTGTTGCGCTCTAATAAAGTGTCCTCGTCATCAATTTTCTGTGGTATCACATATGTATATGCGCAGTTTAGACTTTGACTGCGAGAGTTCAGGCTTTATTTAGTCTTAGCAAACGCTCGCCCAAACATGGATATCCAGGTGTAGGTGGCGGCACAATGCGGTCAGCGAGTCCTCGACGAGAAACTAATTAGCCAAGTTCAAGTCGCTTCAACAATCTGAGCCTCTTTTTCAATGGCGGACAGCAGTGCTACTCCTGCGTGGTCCTAATTGTTTGGTAAACCACTAAGCTAGAGAGAGAGGGCAGACAAGTTGATTAAACCTGTTGTGGTTTGCAGGATGTCTGGTAGATCCGAAGCCTAGTTAGCAACGCCGTTTCCTCATTCGAGTCCGGCGGTTGTACGGGGCGTGTCGCCTGCGGTGACGGCTCTCGGGGCTGTCTGCTATGGCACGTGACATAGCATCAGACAGGCTCCTTGTATTTTTGTGTCGGTTCGCCGGCACTCTCGCTTCGCTACGGCTCGAAGTTGCCTCATGCTGGTTTCTCAAACTTCATGGACACTGCCGGCGATGGTCACGTCCGTTTGCTGGAACGTCGCTTGGATGCGTTGTATCTACAAGTTGGTCATGCAAATGCTGCTCAGAATGTGCCATGTGCGTTTTCACACGGCAGCGTATGCGGCCACCTCGTCTGGGTAGTGTCGGGTGAGCTGTTCTTGGACCACCTTGATAGTCCTGACGCGTGTCTGCTTGCACTGGTCGCAAGGAAGCACTGAAGCCATCCAAGCTCCATCGTTTTCCTATCCAGTGGCAGATGAGTGCGCGCGCGGGCATGTCCAGCAAATGTGCTCCAGTGTTTCTTTCACTCCGTGGCAGCATTGTAGCTTGCGGCAACTTTTATCTTGCCCTCGGTCTGGATGGAAGAGATTCAGTTGCCTTGCTGCCACTCTATAAACAGACCCAAATTTGGTACGCGGTAAGCTCGTTCCTATGAGCCCATAGATTTGTGAGCGTCTTCTCTAAAGCTGCTGTCTGCCACGCACTTCCCCGCGCTAAGTTCTGGAGCGTCTCCAGAGATCGTATCAGCAGCAGCGTACTTTCCGAGCCTTTGTACCGACGAAACAGTTGTCTCTACAGGGCCAATAGTACGTGTTTGTTCGCGATAGTGTCAGGCACGCTCCATGGGAACCCGTGGATGAGCGGATGCGCATAGAATACTACAATGCCCCCTGCATTCTGCTCTTTCGATGCTTCTGGCAGTCGGCAACCGTCCGCTGATCCTCGATGTTGTTTGCGGCAATTTTCCAATGAATTCCATCGCTGTCTGCTCTAGAGCGCTGACGCTCCCGCTAACCTGGGTCTGAGTCGCACCATGATGCCGCTGACTCAGCCGTCGCGGAGTATTCCCATGTGTAGCCTGTGTCAGGTGTGGGGGGTGGCGCAGGAGTAGGTCCTTTCGTTCGTGAAGCCCTGTACCTACGCTCGGTGCGCTCAGCAAAATTGCTAGGCCTCATCGTCGCAGCTTGGCTTGTTGATGCGTGGAGTAGGTCCTTTCGTACTTGCCTTTATTAGCGAGCTTGACTGTACTAAGATGTCTCATTACGCTTCGTCAAGTCGATAAAGCACTTCGCCTTTTCGGACGCTATCCATCGCATTGAGCTGTAGAAGATTGAATCACGGAACGGACTAAGTAGCAATCGTGCGTATATGTTTCCCGATTGGTGTGGTAGGCAATGCAATGGGGAAGATACGTTTGTTGTTTTTTTGACGAAAACTTAATGGGTAAGAGCTTGGCTTGCTTAAGGAGTGAGTGAGTGAGAAGGTGAGGTATATTTAGGTACGCGTACAACCCGCTATATCCTGTCGACAGGCAACATAGGTACCGTGGCGGCTTCTACTTTATATACTAGGTAAAACTAGTCCTCGGACAGCCGAGCGGCGGGGTGGCACAGTCTTGTCTCGAGATTATCCGGTCCCTCGCGGTCATTGCAGGGCCCTGTAATTCGTAGTGTTCCGCTTGAGAAGCCTCTAGCCAGTGGTTGACATCATTGTCGGTGTTGTCATGCAGCCTCCATGACAACACCGCGCGCATAAGTAGCCTGCACCTGTATTCATAGCGATATTCGCCATTCGATCCGCCATTTTGTTGTAGTTGCGATAATGATGCCCCCAACTGGCTACGTCGATGCTGTCGCCCGTGCCTCTCGAAATAGCAGCGACAGGTGGGGCTTGCGAGGAGGGTGATGGGTCCGAAGTTGGGAGAGCATAAGCGCACTATCTCCAATGACATGCAGGGGTGAGTAGCCGCTGGCTTTTGCTTTTCGGAGCCCGTTCACAAGGCCCCAATATTCAGCATGACTTCGGCAGAACCGTAAGCCATGCTCGCTACCGACATGACGTATGCAGCTTGCGTCGGAAGGTGGTTTTGGACAAGGACGGATCCAGCTCCTCCCGGTCCTGGATTTCGCTCTTGATCCCCCGTCGAAGAAAAGGAGGTACAAAACGCCTGAGTAGCTGCTGGCCGGTAACGCTCGCAATGGGGGTGGCTCATCGCAGCAGAGGAGAGTATCAGCAAAAGCTACCGCACTTGCGCAAAGAGGTGCCCGTCCTCCCCCATGTCAGGCTGGTATGTTGATCCGCGAAACCGTGTAACCGATCGTCGAAAACGGGTTCTGGCCCTGGCGGTGTGTACCTCCTGTGGCAAAGACGCGTCTTTCATGCGGCGGAGACACTCTATCCAGATTGCACGCAGCATCGTAGAAACTACAAAACGCCATAGCTCACGAGCTTCTGGGAAGACCGCATCCTTTGCTCTCGACGAAGCTAAGCTTGGGGCGAGTAGTGTCATGGTCACAGCTCGAGACATTTACAACCTACGCCATTTAAAGCGTAACAGGATGCTGGCTTGCCGCTCTCCGCTTTCAACTCTCAAGAATTTCCTACCTACCAGCAGCTACTTCATTCAGGTTGATGCGCAGCAGTAGCTTACGCATCAACCTAAATGAAGTAGCTGCTGGTAGGTAGGAAATTCTTGAGAGTTGAAAGCGGAGAGCTCACCATCTGCAAAGAAAATTTGCAGCATGTACAGTGCTGGCTATGGCTTATTGACGCGACCTATAAAACCAACAGGTATGGACTCCCTCTCCTCCATATCATTGACGTCTCAGCAACAAACTGCATATTTACCTTTGCATACTGTTTCATGCGAATAAGGCTGTAGTAGACTATTTGTGGGCATTGCGCCATATAAGAGAAGTTTTTTCAAGAGTATTACATACGAGTCGAACTTACTTTTGTCACGGATCGAATGCTTGCGCTGATGGACGCGCGCTTGCGCAAACGTTCCCCAATGCATCGTGCTTGCTCCGCCGCTGGTATATCAGCAAGAACATAATTTCCAGGCAGAGGACAGCTTTTAAAACACTTGCATCAATGCATGTTGCATTCCCTGTCGTCTCGATACGCTACCTTTATACGACTTGGATTGTGTACAAGGAAAGGTTTGTTGCTTGTTTGCCTACACAATAAGTGCCATCATGGCCATGTCACAACGTCTCGTGTGGAGAGCGCCCATGCCTCTCTCATATCTGTGATAACAGGCAACGTGTTGGCTAATTGTGCTCTTGTCTTGGTTATTTTTTGCTGATTATTGGTTCAATACAGGTGATCTAATATCAGTGGATTCAGCGGTTGGGCTTGCATGTAAAGGTCAGCTTGGTGTCATTGTGCAGAAAGATGCAAAGCAGTGAGCCATCGTCAATATGCGTTTTGAACCAATGTTTTCAAAAGTGATGAGGAAGATATCGGTAGCAGATCTCAGTGCAGCGTATTAGTAGTATCATCTGCGGCTTGGCGAAGATGGGAATTATCGAGGTTTGTGTGCTGTAATTGAACTGCCTATCACTGTGACTGATAGCTAGTCCCAATTTTAGGCTTGATGAAATTTACGATGAACAATTCTTATGGTCATGATGCTTGCAGCCGAATGATACCACTATCAGTCAATGATTTTGATCGGCATTGGTGGCTGGTACAGTACCGCAGATGGATGTTGAGGATCGCAGACGAATACGACAATGCTCCAAACCATCGCAAGCGTGTACTGCTTGACTCGGTATTCGCAATCCTATGCAAGCTCAGACACGTGGCCGGCCAACGGAATCAACACAGCAACTTATTACAATTTGAGCATGTGGCCGCTGCTTTGAAAGCTCATGTGCGACGCCGACAATGTTTGATTTGCCAACAGACAGGCCACAATGCCCGAACCTGTCGTCGTCAAACACCAGCAGCATCTGCAGCAACAAACGAGAGCACGCCGCTGCCATCACTTTAAAGTGATGATGAGTGCATTCTCATGAAGCAACCTACCAATACAAAACAGAATAACTGCACCGTGTTAAGCCGCATTCAGGTGCAGCGGAACAACGGTCGCAGCGAATTAACTTTGCTATGGTGCGTGCGAGATAAGCCATGGGTGGTAGAGTATCCCCTGCTCCTTCTCGCTACGCCGCCTACGCAGGTTCATCCGGATCTAGTGGACTGGCTGTAGCTGGTGCTCCTGCTCATAAGTGGACATCAGCCTCAGTACGTCGACGCGCAGCGCGTCAACCGGCTCTCAAGAGTCGAAACTCTTTGGGTGTCCTCTCCATTGGACGAGGATCTGAAGCTTCTGCTTCTCAAAAGAAAACGTTGGTTCCACCCGCATCCATCAATGCAGGTGGCGCCTGATAGGAGCGGTGATTACGCCCACCTACTCGCGGCTGCCTATTCTGCTGCCGACCAGATGCAGGTGCAGAGCGCTGCTGTCGACAGACGGATTGTGCATCTCGAGCATCAAGTCTTTACGACTGACTTCGGATCTGCGCGAAGGATCGCCAGAGCTATGACCGACTGAGACTTCGTCTGGACCTTTGGAGCAGTTGTTGATGAAAGATTTGCGTCAAATGCAAAGTCCTCCTCTCTCTCAGAGTCCTTTGCCAAGCGGGGGCCACTCGATGCCTGGAATCTATACATCTTTATCGTCGCAATGCGGCAACGACGCTCGACTCACTGTCGGCGTCATCATAGGTCACGTTAGACCGATGTCGATACGTGATCTCTTGAGGATCCACATATCGCTGTAGACGACCACGTAAATACGGGTTGCGTCTTTATATATGGCGGAAGGGTGAGCTTATAGTTTAGGTCTCCAACCTCCTCGACCACCGTAAATGGTCCAATGAATCAAGGCGGTGGCTTTGTCGTATCACAAGTTAGTACGAAAACTGCATTTTTAGGTAGGGTAGCATTATGTGAAAGGACTTTATCCCCCACACTAAAGCGTTCATTGTTTTTGTAACCATGCTGGTCTGCATATTGTTTTTGCTTGTTCTGTGCGCTGCCGTCGCGCCACGGACTTTTCGTGTGATGCCAGGTCGCTCACGCTTTTAGCATCCAGCTCGCCAATGACACCGGTCGGTCATGGGTTCGACGCTGATAACGATACATCGTTATCATCAAGGAGCACAGACATTTCTTGCTATGGTTTCGCACTGAAACCTACATAGATGTCGTAACCACTGCTGAACTGGCAGGGTCACTAGGGCTAGTTTCTACGGTAAACTGATGCTCCTTGTGGGTATCGCCACTCTTACAAAACTTAGGCCCCCTTTTGCATTCACTCCGACTGTAGTGAGAGCCCTCCCTCATAAGACTCGGGTTGCGCACAAACGGCACAGTCCATTTATATAGTATAGTGTCTTACCGTAGTGGCGTGGACACTGTCATTTATAGCAAGCTCCACGAACGGCAATCGCTTTCTCCATTCCTGAGGAGTCGCTACCGTGCCCAATACATCCGCCACACTTGATGGGCTCGTTCCGTTTATCCATCGGTCTGTGGATGATCGGCTGTTGACATGTGGAGTTTGCTGTCCAGCAGCTCAAACACATAACGCCAAAAAACCGACGTAAAACGCGGATCCCGGTCCGATACTATAGACTCGGGCATCCTGTGTAGTCGATACACGTGATCCAGGAACAAGAGAGCTGCCTCCTTAGGGTCATCAGCCACGAAATTGACCTGGAACCTGGGCCCTAAGTATTGTGTGACCAGGTAATGGCTGTTGCGGAAGGAGTAAGTCAATTAAATCAATGAGTTCTTCGACAAGCGAACTAAGGCTGTGAAGGAATGGCCATGTGAAGGATCCGCCAATTCCTTGATCTTGCTAATTACTTGCATAAGTACAGCAAGAACTATGCGGAGCGCACTAAGCCATTGTCTGACCTCCTCAACAGGATGCAGAATGGATTTGGTCGTAGGAGCAAGTAGATGCGTTCACATCAGTGAAGTAATCTCTTGTAGTGGCACCGGTCTTGGCATTACCAGACGCGGATAAGCACTTTAGTCTGCAAGCAATTTTGCAATCGGCAGTGGCAGAAGGAAGACGACGGCGTTAACCGTGTCATCTCGTACCAGTCCCGGCTTTTGAAAGCTGCAGAACTGAATTACCCTGTGTATGACAAGGAGCTACTCTCGATTATGTATGTTCTTGTCAAGTTTTGAGTGTACCTGTGGGCATTAAACCGTTTGTGGTTGGCACGAATCATGTATCACTGCGGATCGCAATAAAATCACCGCGCTTTTCGCCTAGAATAGCGAGGTGGCTTACATTCATCTCCGGAATTTAGTTTTAGAGTTGAATACAAGCCGGGTAAAGACGAATGTCTTGGCTGATGCGTTATCGCACCGACCAGACTTCGAGACAAGACACCAGGAAAATGTGTCTCGTACTAAGGTACAAGTTGAGTCGTCAACACTGACAGCCATAAAGGCCTACCATGTGACGAGCTCTTTGGCCTCTGATATAGACGAATGGTGTCGCCTACTGTTGGATCACATCAGTGGACGCAAGCTTACCCTTCCGTCGCATCAGCAAAGCTAAGTCGCTTTAGCTACAGCGATGGTCCATTATGGAATCAGCTGTCACCTTGTGATCCCTTGGGAATTTATGTCCCCCATTAAACACATCTCAAGCTGATGATTCTTCGCGAGGGTCATCTGGGCCGTGAAAAGGCATTCTTGCGAGTGTCAGAGCAATTTTGGTGGCCCCACCTATATCGGTGGGTAGCCAACTATATTCGATCCTGCGAACAATGTCAGCGCGTTGAGCCTGCCCGTCTAGCAGTGCGCCTTTGAAGCCACTGCCGATATCAACTAATTGTTGGAAATTGGTCAGTTTGGACTTCATGTTTGGCATGCCGCCTGAGCACAAGAGTAGGACAGGATTCGCTGTCTCTGTATACAGACTGAGCAGGATGGTACATTTGCACCATGTAGCACCAAGATCTAGGAATCGGCCAGTAGGCGAATCGGCACTTCTGCTGGAAACACAGCACGGTGTTTCCACAGAACATCGTAGAACGGACTATCCTTTAAAGCTAGCCAAAGCAGCACACCGTTTCTTCTTGTCGGTCTCCAAGACGCTTTCGTCCATCGTGGACGTTAAGCAACAGTTGACCAAGTTCTCTTCTGAACCGGCGCGACTATTTCGTGGATCTTTCATCCTTTAGTTCGGACAGGAACAGATTCCATGTCATCTCTGATGGATTTACTATCTCCTCGTCAGATCCCAAGACATGCTGTAGCATCTCAACTGAGTATGCCTCCGGAATCTTGTCTTTGACGGCCTCTAATATCTCGGTTGTAGGTCCGTCCTCTTGGACCAAGACTGATCCAAAGATCACTCTTTTCGACGTGCCTTTGATCGTCCTAATTCATCTCGTACTCTTTTTTTGAGTCACCACGATCTTTGACCTGGAATTGGGTGTCGTTGCTATCGCAGCTAACGCACCCCTTCCAGCCGCAACAGGCTCTAAGGCTCTGTGCCGGTTCTTGCACGCTTAGCTTCTTGTCAGCTCGCCATCAACTGCCACCGGCTCTAGGCTCTGTGCAGGACCATTGGGCGCATGACTACATGTCATCGTCCTATTCTCTACACCAGTCTCTTCGAGCTGGGTTCATCTGACCTCCTGCTGGGATACACCAGGCTCAACGAGCTTAGTATTCGGTGACGTATGACATACCGTCAACTCACCCTCGACTGTGTTTGACACAGCATCAGTCACATAGACCTCTTGCAGGAGCACATCCTTTCCGGTGTCCTGCGTCGAGTTAGCGACTGTGCGTGTACGCCAGTCTATCCATATTCGTTTTCTCAATTACAAAAGTCGCAAACATCATTCAACAAAAACTGGATACAGGCGGTTTTCTCTGGTCAGAGAGTTTGCTTGAATCCGGAAATACAGAAGATAAGCAGACAATTGAGAATCCATTGTATTCAATGGATTCTCAATTATTTACGATGAACGATGTGGTTTCGTGCGAAAAGGTCTGATTTGACCTTTTCGCACGAAACCACATCGTTCATCGTAAATAATTTTTGTCGTCGTTCTTATTAAGACACTTGGACCAAACAGACGCATCGTGCTCTCTCCTTCATCAAGAACCCTTCATTTCGGGCGCCTTTCATAGCTTGCGCTCTTTTTAGAAATTTCAGCTCGTCCGATATATTCAGACGAGGTTTGACGCCATATTCAGCATGATAAATGTGGCCATCCAGATGAAAGAAGGGGGTAACACGAACATCTCTCCTGCAGAGACGTTACCGCACACCACGGCTAGCTTGCAGAGAGTGTTTTCGTTTTTTTCTCTAGAGCCAACACCAAAGTGACTCGCACAAAACAACTTGCATCTCCCCAGTAAGTCGATTATCAACTTGACACCTATGAAGACTGCATTCGTATTTGCTCTTGCTATCACGCTTGGCGTTGCCTACGCCGCCACGAAATGCGACCTAGCGGCCATAGAGTCGTCACTCAAGTCCGACAGAGAAACCAAAATCGCTATGAGAACTGCTCAGACAGAATGCTTTGAGGCTACGGGGTACGACATCTTTGACATTTTCGTCTTTCCGACGCCTGAGCAGTCCAAAGATGCCCAGCTAAGCAGCTCTTGCTCTCAACTCGTCAACATTGTCAATGTACAAGCCAATGTCGCCAGCCAGTGCACGATCGAGGTGAACGGAACAACCATCAGCTACGGCAAACTCGTTAACGCCTTCCTAAATGGCAAGACCGGCAACGAGTCCAACTCGGCGAGCGGATCTGTCGAATTCCCAAGCGAAAGCGACTTGGGATCGTTTGAAGACGAAACTAGCTTGTCATTCTCGTCCTCAACCTCTACGTTTGGATCGGCTACCACCGCTTTTTCCTTCGTCACGTACGGTGCCATCGCTGCCATCGTTGTTGCACTTCATTAGACCTGCCTTGGTAATGCTCTAGCAATAATAAGAACTCATCAGCTAGAATGAAAATTGGTAATAAGTCGTTCGAGCTTTTAAACCCTAGAAACTTCAGCTTTGAGAGCTTGTTCTTGCATAAGTTATAAACCTACTATCGTAGCAAAAGATTTATGCTACGATAGGAGAAAATCAATGGTCAAGCGACTACTGGTCTCCTGCGGACTCACTTCCTCAGCATCCGATCCGCTACTTTCGATGCGGTCTTTGCTGCTATTCACACCAGTTGCCTTCTCACTGGTGCCATGGCTATTGTTACCGTCTGGGGACGTGATCTCGTCTAGGTTGTCTTGCTCTAGCTCTTGTGCCCGATAGTTATTGTCCCCAAGTCTACACTCGTCCGCGATCCGCGCCTGCTGCATCAGCAATGCGATATCCGAGACATTAACTCCAGCTTGGACCAAGGCGTCAACGAATCCCACGTTGGTTTCGTAAATGAGGATCTGACCCTTCGGTGAGAACTGGAAGTGATTCGTGCTATGGTAGATGACTTCACGGCCAATAAACTTGTTCATAAGCTCCTCGTTGTCCGCCACGTGCGGAAAAACATATTCAAACGTGGCGCGCGAAAATACCACGCGCAGATACAAGCGCCCCGTCACAATAGGGTCGTTTTCTTCTCCCGACACTTCGATGCTGAGAACTTCCACATGAAAACTTGAGTGGTAGCTCGTGTATCTCTTCCATTGATCCAGTAGATATTCCGGTCCCCTCACCCCACTGAACCTCATCTCCGAGTCCATCGAGCTCTTTAGGAAAGCTTCCTGCTTTGCAGCGAGAATGTCACCGGTGCTGTTTATACCCAATCCATCCATGAGCAGTGCCGGTCGTTTCTGACCGACACTTCGAAGCGACGGCATGCCACGCTCGAACAGCACAAAGTATTCTCTCACAAGCCGCACGAGCGAGCCGCCCATACTGTTGCGACTGCGCAGTACTTTATCAGCACGTACGCTGAGCAGAAAGTCAAGATCTGCAACCTCTTGACGTAATGAGTTCACAATCGTTTCCAGATCGTCCTCGTACTTCTTGCGACGTGCACGGAAAGCTCGACCACGTTCGCTATTTGTCTTGGATCGCTTAGCAACCGCCAACGAGAAGACATCCGTTTGATTGAGGTCACAGTCTGTGTCCAGCTCGTCGTCTTCTCGATACTGAATCCGCTGTTGGTGACAATCGGACGGCGATCTGGAGCTCGTAAGACCGCGTATTATGATGTCCAAAGGCTGGTTATTAAGATTGAAGCGTGTCACAGGCACTAGTCGACTGAGTTCATTTTTAAGATACGCTATGTGCGCCGCATCTGAGGAGCGCCGAGAACTTGGCAGCTCGGAGTGGAAAATGGGCCGATGCATCGTCTTGTCCATTTTGTTGTAGAAATCTGTTTGAGCCTAAGAAATTGATTCCTCGGTATTCCTTCACAATTGTATGCATAGCTGTCTGAACTTTGATGAACGACTGCATCTTTTTTACTACCTCGGTCGTCATTTGGCTACAACACGGTTAGGAGCTGTACCCAAGCAGCAATCGTTTTTCTCATGATTTGCCTAGTGACGAGGGGCGAGTGGTTAAAAACCAACGAAAACCATCATGATTTCTTGCAAAAAACATGCGCGATGACCTGTATTCGACTCAGCTTTTTTCATCGTGAGAGAGAAGGCAGAAGAGATTATACAGCAGGAAATTAAGGCTTGGTTGTCGCTAGATTTTGACATGATATCGTTCGCATTGGAAATTATGAAACCGATTCTCTCATTGTACAAGAGAAAACTTTCGGTATCTGTGCTGCTCGTCACAAGAGACATCAACATGGGGACGCTCATCGCTGACTTTCTCACATGAAGACCGGCAACAAGCTCCAAAGGACCGACCACGGAGAAACGCTGCCTCATTACTATCTCAACTTCGTAGCGCTTATCGCTGACTTTCTCACTGATAAGAACGGCAACGAGTCAGACTCCGGCAACAAGTCAGCAAGATCTCGGGTGACAGCGCTCTGGATCGACGGAGTTCGATACTCGGCCACCAGTTGTGAATCGACGTGACTGCAATCCAGGATTTCATATCTTTCAACACGTGTATCAATATTGTCAAGACCGTGGGACCACAACAGACACAGACGTGTCTGACCCAGCTGCAGCGTCGCGCTTTGGCTGCTTGGTGCTTGGTGATTAGCGGCAGAGAGATTATCCTATCGCTACTGCTTGGTGTCCTTGATCCGGTAGCTGACGAGCTCGTTGAAAAGAGCTAAAGCTTTCGTGTGGCTAACACTTATTCAACGTTTTGCCTTTTCTTAGCGTAACGGTTTGTTGCGCGTTCAATTCGCTACATGACTGAATGGTAGCCAGACCTCCCCGGTGTGCACCAATTGCACTACTTCGGCGAACGAAAGATCTGCGAAAACAGTATACTCTGCAAGTCTTTATCTTCAGCTGGATGGAGGATGGCCACAGATGCTTAAAGCGTTTCGACAACAAAACAATGATACTTGGCATTCTCCAGTGCTTCACGCACTCACTTGATTGTCCATGTAACTGCCCGTGATAAGGCTTCATGCCTCGACTTCTTCGTCGAGTTTTGCTCGCGCGACAACAAGTAACTGATCTATTGCTGCTGTAACTAACAACCTAAGAGTGGATTCAAACATCAAAGTCAATCCACCCCGCAAAAGACGCACTATCAAAGCATGACTTACTTGTGAAAATCTTAGTACCAAGGGCGCGGCTGTCGTTTGTGCCACACATTCCTCCTAAATATGCACAGGCATGTAGCACCAAACAGCGACTTGAAGTTGTTAATGAATTTGTTGCATCATCGCTAAAAATAACGATTGCGTCATATTAACGTAAAGACGTCCGTACGGCGTAAAGGCCATATCTCTGACAAACTGCTCGAGTTGTACAAGTCAATGCTAAAGTTTGAAATCAGGTCCCAGCCCCGCGTCAACGTATTGATCCTGGCGTCCTTGAAGTTTTTAAAGATACACCGGAAAAGCTATCGCTCAAAGCTTCCGCCATGATTTTGGGAATCGTCAGGTTTTGGCACGCGAACGTGGTACATGACACCTTTCAACTAAGCCACGATTTTTGGCTTACGCACAATGAGTCCCACTGCCATCTCGTAGCGGTGCGGCTTGCACTGGAACGGGTGCAATAAATGGACCCAACAAAACTGGTACTACTTGTGGTCAAGCTGAGTAATGTAACCGTAAAGGATTCATTGGGCGCGAGGTGCCGTGAAGCGCACACCCATACGTAACTTGTCGGAGCTCGTAACGTTCGCCGGCATGGACTTGATCGTCGAGAGACCCGTCAAATTCAGCGAGTGCATCGTGATCGTTGTCTCGAACTCGTTGCCGAGGAACGTGAGATTAATAGTCGGCATCTATGCTGAGCGGGTCGCTTATGTACGGCTTACTTAGTTTCGGTGTTCTGACAGTGCCACCATTTTGTTCAGCGCAATGAAGTCGACCGTCGCAGCCTGGAAGTCTGCGAGTCCGCACGTGTTTTCCACTGTAAGACCTTTTGTGCTGCTGTCAGTGGGAATGTGGGGCTTGTGGCTACGAGGCTTTCAAAGGTGGTCTTTACGGTGGAAGCTAGCCGACACATTGCCGCCGTTTCCAGGGAAGGCAGCGCCAACAGCGACGGCAATTGCAGCAAAGATTCTGGAAAACTTGACCATCCCTGGTTGGTCAAGTCAGATACACTGAGGCGGCTTGGATCTCAACCTGCGACGCTGCTTGTTTCAGGCTGCCAAGTACTGTCTCTCGAGTACATTCAATTGATGAAGCCGTGACAACGCGTTACCATCGTCAAGGCACTTCTCTGATCCGGATGGAGGTAAGTGCCAAAATGAGACCTTATTGTATTTTTTCACATGAACCCTAAAATACGGTACATTTGCTATATCTCTAAACATCAGCGATCGTTCGTTAAATACAGCGATGTAATTTAAAATGTGATACGAAAAAAACGGCACTCGTATGTCATTTATCGGCCTTAACATGAGTACAGCACCAAATCATAACGTCATGCGCTACGACGTGCCTAACGGCGACTTCTGTGCGTACTTGAAGGGTTTCTGGAAGCGGAACCTCGAGTGGCGTCACTTTGGTTCCAGTTTCAAGCATTTGCGCTCGACAAACAATGTCGTATTCATCGAGGAAGATCTTGACGCTGCGCGACAGCCCAATACGCAGTGCGTTATTGTCTTTAGTCACTATGTGATATTGAATTGGTATAAAATTAATATACTTTATTGTCATTGTAAGGTTCCTTCGATGGTCGTTCGGACGAACTCACAAAAAACAGGATCTTGCTAGAGCTTATACGGTGCAGGTCCGAGCTCTCTTCTCTCTTCTGACTTGTTAAATTGTTATGTAGTTGCTTTTTTGCTTTATTAAATGCTGTCTACAGTTTATTCCGGATGAACAGGGCACATTCATGGAGTGGAGTTTTGAAGGAGTGACATGTCATGGAGTTTTCAAGCCTGAGGCCAGTGTAGCCATTCTCAACTTTTGTCTACAAGAGTCGATGGTGACTATTACATACCGAGTCCTCGATGCCAACAGTGCGTCGTCATTTGTTGCTGCTAGTGGTAGATTACAGGTTTTGACGTTGCTACTGCATGTTTTGTGGTAGCCATGGCCGTGTGCATCGTAGATGTTGACAATGAGCATACGCCTACGGTCCAATACGGAAACATGTACGTGGTAGTAGCAATCACTATACCAAATATATTGCTATGACTCATCTGGTGTTTCCTGATGCAGGTATCGCATTAATCCGTCCAAGTATGAGCGTGAACCAGAGGACTGAGGCATGCAAGTAGCTTGTGCAGATCGCACTTAATTGAAATTGCAGTTAATACGAGCCACCTTTGATGAGTTTTATTAGAGACTATGGCCCGCAAACATGTGGCAATCGGAGGAACCTTTGCGTTCGACGAAGTACTTGCTCTGCCGCTACAGTATCTGCTAAAGAAGGTCGGTATCGTTCTTAAGTGTTTGCTCAAGACCACATCGGTCTTTATTGCCAACCAGTCATTTTTGATCAACGTTGTATTACTGATCATCTATCTTAGATGAGGGTAAGCGTACTCTTTGGGTGGCTAACTGTAACGGCGTGTGCTATGTGCAATGCTATAGGCTGTGTGGAATGTCGATGTCGACTTACAATGGCTTCGGTATGGCCATTTGACAAACTTTGACGAGTGGTCCAACGACGTACTGCATCCTGCATGTCCAATAGACTTGGTGCTATTACTCGTTCGCTTAAGTGACCTCGAAGCTCCACATCCTGAGTTACATCTCTCCAAAAGTGGCGAAGACGATGCCAGCGCGGACGTTCCAGAAGATGGTATCGCTGGAAGCCCAATCAATCAATTCCTCCGAGATCTTGAGCGGTACGACAACATGGGGAATACAAAGTCCGCTGCCGCCTCACTGGTGGTTTTGCTGTGCCCTTGTCCGCCGACTACAGCAGCAAGGTTCGATACAATGGAACACGAGATTCAGAGCAAGACGGAGGAAATGCAAAACGTGACCGTGCAGTCGGCGAAGCGACTTCTGGCGCTCTTTCAACAGCAATACACGACTACGTTTTACGACGCTGTCGCCGACAAGCGCCAACATTCACCTTACACTCAAGCCATGTTGAATACCATGAGTTTGTCAATGTGCAGACAGATATGTCGCCTCTTCCGTTCGGATAGCGACCGAAAAAAAGCAATTGTACTTGACTGCGACAACACGTTGTGGGGTGGTGCAGTAGCTGAAGTTGGCGCCAGCGAAATTAAATTAGCGCCGCGCTTTCTCGCGCTTCAGCGCTTCGTTGTTGCACAGCAGAAGCGAGGTATGCTGCTTATGCTTTGCAGTAAAAACATTCTCGCGGACGTGACGGAGGTGTTTACACAACGTCGAGGTGACATGGTACTCGACCTGGATAGGCACGTGACAGCCGCCAAGATTAATTGGCAGCCGAAATCGGAAAGTATTGCACAGCTCGCCAAAGAACTTTCTCTTGGTAAGTAAGAGACCGTACCGCGGTTGAGCATCACGTTTCTCCGAGCCGTTTTAACGCTGTGTGGATACGATGTCATGTATGAGTAGACCTGAACTCGTTCATTTTCATTGACGATAACCCTCTTGAGTGCCATGAAGTCGCAGCTGCATTGCCCTCCGTAACGGTCATTCCACTCGGAGCAGAGTTTTCGGAATCAGTACTAGAAGATGAATGGGTTTTTGACGACAGTCTGAACGCACAGGCAAACATCAGCACGAAGGAAGATAGTCAGAGAACGCTGCTTTATCAGCAAAACCTTGAGCGCGAACATCTTCGTGAATCGTCATCAACGCACAGGGCATTTCTGGGTGCTCTTGGTGTGAAAATCGTCTTCGAAGAACTTGGTCGCGAACAAGAACTTCGAAGAAAAAGCTTTTCATTTGCTCGAGTGCTGCAGCTTCATCATCGTACAAACCAGTTCAACACGGCAACAACATTTGCGAAGCGCCTGGAAGAAGAATCGCTATTGACATATGTCGCTGCTCCAAACCACGCAGTCGTTTGCGCTCATGTGACTGACCGATTCGGTCATTACGGCCTCGTTAGCGTTGCTCTTTGTCAGCATGTGCGCGACAGCAATGTTTTGCGTATCGACAGCTTTTTGCTCAGCTGTCGTGCACTGAACCGTGGGGTGGAACATGCAATGATGCGAAGACTGAGTGAGACCGCTGCAAAGACAGGAGCGACATCTCTCGAGTTTATCTGGGAATCAACCGAGCGCAATCAGCCAGCGCATGCATTTTTCATGACGTTGTCGTATGTGAGCTTTGCAGACAAGAGTATTTATGTGGACAAGACAAGTCTCAGCAGCTCTGCCTCTGGTACTTGGGTAATTACATCCGACAAAGCGAGCGAAGTGTATTTTCTCAAGTCGGAAGACAGCTTCCATCGAAACAGTGTTAAGACGGGTGGGGTGACAGAAGGACTTCTTCTCCTTCAATGTGTCCTATGGCTTCGAACTCTCACGCTTTCAGTCATCCGGTGGACACTGTCTTCCATTATATTGCCGCGGTGGATAGCACATTTACTCAAGCCATCCCTCGTCGAGCGGCTTGGTGGATCTGGTTCCGTTGGCTTGCTGCGCGTACCCCTCCGAGATCGTGGCAGCTTGGAGCAGTTCTTCCATCCAGTTTTGGACAAACCAAGCGTAAATGATTTTGTGAGCTCTGGTGCCAGCGGGGTAGATGGAAATGACGACAAGTTTCGAAGGAAGGCACGTCACTTGACAAAGCTGGCTTTAGTTGACTACACCCATGAAAGAGGCCAACGCGTGATCTGGTCTGCTAACAGACTGTATGCGGAGGAACAAGCCGAAGCTGAGGGCAATCTTAGCCGGGAAACTGCCTCCACTAACCCAAGCGGACCTGCCAACAGCCTCCAGCCCATTTGTGAGTCCCCACAGTGTTTTTTGATCATCCAACGTGATAGCCGATGTGCTTTCCAGCGATGCCGCAACTGCTGCTACCGGACCCAGCGGCTCTTCACGCGATCAATATATCACGAGAATGCTGAGGCCCGACAATCGGCAGCAAAACAGCTCCAAGCAGAATTCGTTGATGACGCAACGCACATGTCTAGCCAAACGTGTAAAGCGCACCAAAACAGGCGGCGGCTTGGGAAGATGCACAAACCCAAGCAATGAAAAGGATCTGTACAGCGTAGTAATTCGTTGAATGATCTACGTGTAGTCGCTTTCGCTGCTGTCCTGTTTTTCCTCGTCCAAGTCACCGCTCCTGTCGCTGCTATCTTGATTTTCCTCATCCAAGTCACTACTTCTGTCGCTATGGCTATCGCTTTCGGTACTGCTATCGCTGGCACCACTGCTGCTGCCGGTATCACTGCTGCTGCCGGTATCACTGCTGCTGCCGGTATCACTGCTGGTGCTGACACCACTGCAGCTGCTGGTATCGCTGCTGCTGCTGCTCGTGTCACTGTTACTTTCTTCGACACTATCTTCCTCGTCGTCAAGAATGGGGCCATATAGAGCTTCGTATCTCTCCACCCACAAAAGCGCTTTGACTTCTTTTGTTGTTCGCGGCGAGTTTACTTTTTTCAGTTTATTGAGAATCTCTTCAAGTGTATTACAATCCTTTCGAAACTCGAGCGAGGTAAGCAATCGCATTGAGCGAGTCGACATATTTTGAAGTACCTTGTAGTAGTGCATTGGTAAAATATTTTGCAGCATTTGCGCGATATCGGTGCGAGTGACCACTCCAAATAGCCCGTTTCGTTTACAAACCGAGTATACTGCATCGACGAAGGTCTTTTCATCCACGTATACAATCTTTTTAAGAACCGGTCTCAGCATTTGCTTGAGATCCATCAGTCGAAGTCTGCGTTGGCGGACAAACATTGCTGTTTTAATGCGCATTGTCTCCTCCACGACATTCACATCAGGAAAGTGTGGGTGCGAGCTAGGTAAAACACATTGCATCGCGTCAACGGCTGCCTTTGCGCCGTCTTTTGTCACTTCAAATACGCCCTTTGCTCTCTGACGACGTATATACGTAGCAATAAATTCATCGTACCGCATCATGAGGCCACCGTGGCCGTAAGTCTCTACGTTTTTTTCCAAACGACTTCGGAAGTAGCCCACACAGTGCGCTACGACTATTGATGTTGGCACTAGCATGTCCGAACGACGCAGCTTTTGATGTATCATCGAGTAGATGTGCTGCACAGTGGCTTGCGGGTTGTTGTAAACTTCTTCTTCGACCATTCCGACAAAACCCGGGATCAATGCTGGAGCTGCAGAGGTAGAAATAGCATCAGCTTTTCGCTTTCTCTGGGACCGCCGGTCATTCATGTTCAAGAGTCCGACTTCAGATTCCAACGCTTCATAGAGTTCTTCTACAAATTGTTGGTCGACTTCTTTCGGTGTGCCCGTTCGTGTCGCCAATACTGTCGCCTGCTCGCTAGCTGCCTCTCTTTCTACAATACATTTCCGGTCCATCACGTGCACAGTGTCCGAGCTTCCTTTAAAATTGGGTAACTCTTTTTTCTTAACATCCTTAGCCACGAGCATAAATGGCATGTCTGAAAACGATGTGTGCGCTACCTTATTTGCTGTCGTGCTCGAGACAGAGGGGAAAAAGCTACAAAAGAGCAGAATATATTAGCGCTTGTCAACCACACAGAAATTGGCATGTTCAGATGGGCAGTATACCTTTTAAATAAGCGAACGTATTTGTCACTGAAAGCTACATCCGGCAAAGCCATTGCAGAGCGCAAAGCTTCTACCATTAGAAGCTGACCAGGAAAAAGCCGATGTGACACAGCAGCACGATAAATAGACACCTCCAGAAAAATACTGTCACGTTTTGCAACGGCTATTACATCCTCTATCGTGCTTGGCCTGGCAAGATAGACACGTTTCCACCAAGCATGCTGCGTTCCCACATCTGCAATTTTTTCATGGTTCAACGGATCCGCCGCTTCTCCTTTAACCTGATCCATGAAGTATTCAGCCTCATCCATTGCTACAAGCAGTTCTGCCAGATTCCTCCACGACGCCAATGCCATGTCTGGGTTCTGCTTAACATACAAATCGCTACCACAAGTATCAAGCACCTTAACTAGGACTTTTGTGAGCAGAAACGATGACACCACGCCAGCGCTAGACAGCTCCAGCATCTTTTCTAGCGGGTAGCGACATGATGGGTCATTGTTCATCCATCTACCGATAAACAATGGTTAGAAAGTGAGAAAACAATGCAAATAGTAGCATCACTTAACACCTGGAAAGCGCAGTAACCTGAGCATCCACCGAATCTGGATAGTAGCGCTCCAGAAACTGTGCAAGCTATCGAATGGAAGAAGTAAGTTTTCATGTTTTCATGTAGAACCAAACAGCGTAATGACAAGGGTGTTACATATCGTACCATTCTTGATCCATGAGGATCATCAGGATTCATGTAAAAAAAAGCCTCTAGGTAATCACACGCTGGTTGGACGTCTCCTACCAGCACAAGGAGCTGCACATAGTGCTCCACAAAAATTGCCGAATCGGGGTTCTGTGCCACGGCACGCCTCAATGCATTACAAGCGTGTTGATACAAAACGTGGACCCCGATGGGCGTTTTGAATAAGTAGTTGGACTCAATCACTGATTCAATATCTTCGCTTGTGTCGAAATCACCACACACAGTGGCATCCAAGTCATAATCGTCTTCTTCCTTGTAGTCGGTGTCTTTCCGCTCGAATCGTTCACGAAGTTCTTTGGACTCGATAAACATGAGCCAGTAGCATAGAACTCCAAAATTTGCGAGTAACCTGGTATCCTCTTCAGCTTCCTTCATCTGAACAAGTAGCACGACGCAACATTGAGCTTTTCACAATCGCTAGCATAGGGGTAACCTCAGTGTTTATTCAGATAAATTAAGTATGTACCTGCTCAATTTTGTCTCGGTACATATGATAGGCTTCATAAAACTCTCCATGAACGATGTAAAAAAGCCACATCTCCTTCAAAATCAACATTTTCTACGACAGACACAGAAAAGGCGTTATTCTATATCCACTGCAGTAAAACAAAGGTCGAACGGGTCAATGCTTACATCGACATGTCGACTGTGAAGTTCTAGTGCAGCCTCGTAGAAACTCAACAGCTCACTACGGTAGTCTGATCGCCTGCGTAAGATCTCAAGACTGGCCTAAATTACATTAACAAAGAGGTGAGTATCACATGCAACGCGATACAACATTGCTTTTGTTAGCTTTTGGGAGAATACAGCCAATTTCTGAAGTGTATATAAACCTTAGCACTCACCTTAATGCACAAAGCTGGGGTCAGCACGAATCGATGATACATGACTCCTAGCACTTTTGCGGCACCTGCATAATCTCGAGCTCCCAAAAGCTGCAAAATTGAAAGCGATCACATACGTTGTCAATCGTTGCTCTATCCGCCAATAACATCACTACTTACCCTTGGCAGCAACTGCTCGAACGCCAGACGAAGCCGCGTAACTGTGCTTTTACCGTTAAGTTTGCGCTTCCACTGATTGAAGTAGATGTATGAATGCGAACTACCTATCAATACCTTAACTTGATGGTCGTAGGACTTATTAGAAGGCAGGGAACCTTTGACAAGCGGATTTTTAGTGGCACCACTTGCCGTCTCCTCATCGTGCACCATCCCATCATACACACTGTCGCCAGTCAAAGATAAAGATCCTGCAACGTCATTTAGAGCGTCGTCGTCGACTTCTTCAAGTAATTCTTCCTTATAACTCGCCTTGGTACCTGCAATCTTGTCGTCATCGTCTTTCGCCTCTCCTCGTCCATCAGTTCCTGATGATGCCTCGCCAGATTCTCCGTCCGATGCATCGACGTCGTCACTTTCGTCCGCGTAGTCACACTCTTTATTCGCGTGTGCGTCTTCATCCACGGAATTTACCGTATCGATCGTCACCTCTTCACCTGCCATTTGTACGTTGCGAAAAAGTTCCTAACGTGATATTTCGGATAGAACTAACGCCATCTAAAGAAATAACCTGAAACGTGATATTTCGGGTTTCATTGAAGTTGCCTTCCCCCTACTCAAGCTCTTGCTCGTTGTCATCCTCACGAAGGAGAATTGCGGCAATCATTTTAAGCTTCTTGTCCATCTAGATAAATACGAGCAGTCACTCTTTAGTCTCCTCGATCGGTAAAATAGCAAGGACAATGAACAGCAAGTCGCACGAACCCGATTATGCTCACGCAGACTACGTGAAAGTTTAGTGTCAGTTGCCTCAAACTGTGCGTGTGACGCAGCGTGACGTTCCTGTAATCCCAGCATGATTTCCTGCATAATGATTTCAATCTGTCCAAAAGTTTCTATCACGGTACAAGACCACCGTATCAGTTATGTCAACCCTATTTGCTTCAGCCTATTTAATTCCTTGCTCGGCACCTTCAACCAACGTCTCGACTTGTTCCTCCTGCTCGCGTTTACGCTTCCTCAATGTCTCGAGATGTCCATAGCATTTGGCTACATATGATGTCAGCTGCTCACTACCTTCAGCCCCTTCCTCACTGATTAAGTCGGGCGTCTCGTCGTCGTCATCATCTTTCTTCCTCGTTGAGTTGCGCATCTGAACAACTTCCTCCTCTTCCTCTTCTTCACCTTCAGTTGCGACGCCATCGCCACTTGACTGCATCCCGTCTTCATTCTCCTATAGTACACAAGACTAATTACATCTTGTTTTTCCTCGTTTTGCTAGAGATGCAACACTGACGTGGATTGGAGGCATCTCGTGCGGCTTTTTCCTAGTCATTTGCTGTGATCTTCCGCACTGGTAACACCTTGTCGATACTCAAGTCAAATACAATAGTGAGGGAGGCGCGGAATCTACTAAAAAGGAAACCAACGGACCATCATTCCTGCTTTTTACGTTAAAAGACGTTGCCTTTGCGAATGGAGTCATTTTGCATTTGGCGTCGCGCCTGATGCCTCACCAGAGACACTTGATTTTCTGTTCTTTCTTTCTGTTTGTAGTCATCGTCCTTCTTGCTTTTTTCTTGTAGAATCACTCCACGTTGCTCTCTTGTGTCGGATCCATATCCTTCTTAAGCCAACCACCTTCCAATGTACCCATCTCTTGTCACCAGTCTGTCCTCGTGTAAGTCATGCTCAGCTTGACGAGAAGTGGTCTTCCCCTTATCAAACCATTCTCCAGTCAAGCCCAGCAGTCGCATCTCGTACATCCTATCTACCAGGTCAGTTATTGCAAACAGCCAAGAATCTTCAGCCTCTACACAGCGACAAGCACCAAGAGAAACCATGAACACCGAGACAAAGTTGCATATTTCTTCGTGTTTCTCAGGGGTTCAATTCTTGCTGGCACTCGCTGCTTACATACGCGACATAAACAATCTTGCGCTGCGCTCTGCTGTAAGTCAAACGACTACTGTTGCCTGTGCTATTGAGACGCCTTATGCCTTCTTGTTGACGTCCGGGCGACGCTCCAGATACAGTCGCAGCTCCTCCACCTCCTTTAGGTCCCGATGGTATTTATTCTGCAGGTAGCTGCCTAGTCCAGCACCTGCGCCCATAAACAGCAAGTGTTCCCAAGGATCTACACAGGAATAAAAAATGGAAGTCAGTTGAGCTTGGACATGGATAAAGGGAGCGCAGACTCGTAGACTGCAGCCATTTCTGCTGTGCTGAAGGAAAGAAACGGTATTATAACGACGTGAACAGGCACGTACGACGCATATATGGGACCTTCTGCAGCACGTTGCTACCAATTTTGGTGGAAAGGCCCATGAGGGTGCCGACGGCGATGCCCGTGAAGCCCATTGCTGCTAGTGCTCACTAAGTTTTCTACGAGCGGTCATCAATCGCTTGGTATTTTACATGCATCTGATTGGTTTAAACAAAAAAGAAAAATGCTTTTTACATAAATGTGGAACGAATGTCGTTCCGATTTGTGTCCATGCACGGTTGGTTCAGCCCGATCGACGAAAAGCTCCAACTAACTTGTGAAGGACCTGATCTCTTCCCATACAGCAGCAGCGATGAGTAACAGCAAGAAACACAGTAGCATCAACTACGAGGAGCGTGTGAAGCACGTGTCGATTATTGCTAAGCCTCTGGCTTCCAAAAAGCAGACCAAGCGTGCCTATAAAGTGGTGAAGAGAGCTACCAAGGTCAAGGGTATCAAGCGTGGCGTCAAGGAGGTTGTCAAAGGCATTCGTAAGGGCGAAAAAGGCATTTGCATTATTGCTGGAGATATTTCGCCCGTCGATGTCATTTCGCATATTCCCGTGCTCTGCGAGGAGAACGATATCCCGTACATCTTCACCCCGTCCAAGGTGCGAAAGATTCATTGATGTTGGAATGAAGCTGCTGTTTGACCGTTCTTGTTATTATTGCTGCTAAAAAGGTGGATCTGGGCGTATCGGCGCTATCCAAGCGACCCACGAGCTGCATATTGATCACGCCTAAGAAGGCGGGATTCAACGCACAGGAGGCCTACGACGAGCTGCTCGAGGACGTCAAGCAGGTCCAGCCGACATATTAGATCGTTAGGATGCAGTCAGATGTCTGCCGTGTCTTGCATACATGTAGCACTTTATCATTAGTCTGTGGCCTTGCCTTCCTTTGTGCAGTTGTGTGAACGTTGACTCCTTGACTGCTGAAGGATAACGACCACTGGTGCATTCACCGAGAGAAACCGTAATTGCTGGCTCATCTTATAGCTACGTCCATCTTGATCTGAAGGTTCTTGCTTGCTCGGTTCGTAACAAGCGTTTCATCCAAAACTGTAGTGTTGTCGTTTGTCAGCACCAAATAATTGCAAATAAGTCTCTTTGTCACAGCCAAGTTCGACGGCCTTTTACTTTTACCTTAAAACAAGTCGTTAAAAAGTTCGCGTGCGAGGTCCTCCCAGTTTGCGAAGTTTGCTGCTTGAGGGAAATAGTGAAATAGACCCTTGACACAACGGCTTGGATGCAACAGTACTAACTGAAGGAAGCGCTCCCGAAGGCAACACCTTTGTGGCGTACGGTTTATCTTCTCGCGGTGGATGTACTGTTGCCAATATTCCGATGCCAGCGTCACTTTCCACAGCTCGTAATCACAGTGCTGATGTACACGTGCAGCAAGCGTCAGTTCAATAAACCTGCAATTTCACAGCAATAGATGGCCCTTACCAAAACAGCGAAGAAGACGGCGACGAGGTCGTACAGTGGATCGCCTGTTTTGGCGTCTGCGAAGTCGATCACGGACGTTGGAACCCACTCATATGGTCCAACAAACCTTTCCTTGCGCTTCACTTCAATGGCTGCCAGCCCCACAGGCGTCGTAAAGTCACTATCGCTTTCACAGCTGCTGTTACTACTGCTGCTACTGATCTCCCATTCCTCCTCAATATCAAAACGACAACCGCTTCCATCCTCTTCACTATCAACAATACGAGCATAAGTGGCAGTGGGCTGTTTCCCATTTAAAATTGCAAGACGAGGCCCCAAAGGAATACCCAAATCCTTCAGATGAGCTCCATCTAGTAACCTCAGCGACTCAACAGTCAGTTCCTCCTGCTGTACAAGCAGCGAAATGTACTTCTCGCACCCGACAGACTTCAGGAATGACGACAGATCGCAGGTGTGGTGTTCATTCTCTAATTTTGGCATCACAACATCGTCTGACTGACCATCATCAACTTCGGATCCAAGAATGTTTTCGTCTGTCAAGTCACCATGAAGTAGCACAGGCTTTATCTCCAAAGATTTTACTGGAAGCAGCTGTGAGACGATAGCATCACTGTTTGCAGCAGGGAGAAAGGTCTCAAGCAGCTTCATCAAGTGCGCAGGAAGGTCACTCTCTATCAAATGGACTACAAATCAACACAGCAATGTTAGTCATGCATATTACATGTACAATCACTAAAAACGTACATGAAACGGCACGCTTTCTTTGGCGAAGCATGTAATGAATGTACCAGTCCCACTCAGCCTTGCTGTGCCCGTAAACACCATGAAATGTTGGATCAATAGGAACCGAGTGCAACTTGGGCAAGAATTCTCGACTGATCCACGCGGCCACTCTATTCCAACTATTCGAAGTAGCGCCACCCTTCTTCGTGATCACATCGAGGCCAACAACGTTGCTCTTGTACTCTATGACAACATAAGGCCACCGCCACATCGGTCCTTCACCTTCATCATCGTCCACCTCGTCCACATATAGAAGATGGCCAGAGTGATAGAAGTGAGGAACCATTGCTCGGAGCGATCGATGGGAAGGTATTGAACCCGCGGCTGCCTCAATCATTCTATAAACAGTCCTCTCAATGCGGAAACAATCCTCCATTGCGTATCGTAAGGACATCGCATTCTTCAATTCGTATGGCTTCAAAATGTTTCGCTTACAACGCTTTGTCGGAGATGCAAATACGCTGTCAGTCGAGTCGTAATTTGGAGTCATGTACGCCTCGAAGTCGAGCTCGCTCCAGTTTTCGTTGTACATACTGAAAAACTTCACTAGCAGATGCTTTCCGACCCCAAATGTCGGGTTAACGCGCAAAGTAAGACTCTTCATCTTTGGGTACTTCAGTTTCTTCATGACATTATTGTCTGCTCCAGTGGTTTCTGGCAGAGTTAGCACTTTGTGGCGCTTAAGAATTCTCTTCAATTGAGGCTTCCAGTACTCTAAGATACGGAACGATTGTTGGAACATCTCTTCGTTCAAGTATCCATTCACACGAGGAATATGAGCTAAGCGAAAGATGTCAAAGGTATCTGGCCTTGTTGCTCGGAGTTCATGCTGGAGCACCGTTAGCGCTTCGCCTTGTTGATCGTCGAGCAAGTCTTTCATGAACATGTATGCATTGTGCGAATCCACAAAATTCTGTGTGACTGCAATCGTGAGGTCCAAGTTTAATACGAGATGCCACCAGCCACTGGGAACGTAAATTGTCTCGCCCTCTTCTTGAATAATTTCAAGCGGCTTTTGATCAGGCGTGAGAGTGGGGTACACGTTCAAATACCACATGAGTGACGGCATGTTCAAGCCACTATCAAGATACTCGCCATGCTTGTCGACACTTACACCTGGTGGTGGGGAATTTGGAGGATATATTGCCCACCGCTTTCGCCCCTTGACAAGTGAATTCCAAGCAGACGTTCTCGCAGGATCCTGGTGCCATGGAGCGCCGGTACGCTGAGGTCCAGCGACGATCCAGCGGAAATCGGGTCGGGTAGACCCTGAGGCACGCTTTGTCTTCTTGTCCTTGCGCGCCTTTTTTTTGCCTCCAGCTTCCAATTTCACGCCCTCGGTTGGCGTCTTCTTGCTATCCCCTGGATTGATAAGGACACTCAGGAAATCTTCCTTAAACACTTTCAAGTCGTTGATTCTGTAATCTTCAAGCATCGTAGGCATCTTCTCTCCAAATTGTGCATCGAAAATATACAGCGGTGTCTCATCGTGCTGGTTCTTCGCGTATTGGAAGTAGTCGGCAAAGCTCATTTCCATCGTAGAGTTGCTAGAGACGATATCTAGATTGTGCGTAATGCGATGCTTGACGTTGCTTGGAAATCTTTTAGTCAGCTTCTCACTTGTCCACTACATCAACACACTGCATCAGCACACAGAATACCCTTGTGTCAGCCAAACTCCTAGTCCTTCCTACCTCTGTAGACGCCTTCCACTCATTAATAGCATTGCAAATGATGAATGGCATCCTTGAATGTTGCCTACCAGCAATAACAAACAGACATAAACAGTCAAAACGAAGCAGCAACCAAGGGCTTACTCGCAATACCAGCTCGTACTCGTAAAAGTCCTGGAAAGTCAAGTCTTGAATGTCAATCTTCTGCAGATGACGAATCGTTGGATCCTGCTCTTCACTAGGCAGCAGAAAGGCGTCACCTAGCTTCATGTGACAGCGACACCAACGCTGGAAGAGAAAATTTGAGCCAAAGTTTCTCACCACTACGGGACGGAAGACGTCGTTCAGCAGCTTCAGTGGCCGTGAGTTCTTTGGATAAAAGGTCGTAAACTTCCAATTGTGATAAAAAGCGAATTCGCCATTGTGTAGTCGTAGACACTGCCCCATCCAAAGTGGATCTTCCTGGCAGAACACATAGAAAACTACAGTCTGTTAGACAAAGGAGAAGCGACTGATAGAAATTGATTCAGACGCACCAGAATTAACTTCAGACAATCGCAATAAATCTATCGGCTCAAAGAATAATGTAAAGTACGCGATTAATTCATCTGAAAAGCCCATAAAGGCGCTGGTAGTGAGCGCCGGCTGCATGAACATGGCAGCAAGATGCGCATGCATATCGTGTATTTCAACCAATGAGAGGAGCGTATTTTGAAAGTTGACGTAGATGCGATCGATTTAGTGTACAGACTACGTGGTAGATGGAGTAATTTTCGACAGTGTAAACTACATGTAGGTATAAATTGCATCCTGTATCAAAAAATGATACAGGATGCAACTTAAACCTACATGTATTTTACACTTTGAGACGAGATTGTGTCGTTTGGATCCAGTGGTTTCTATATAATGCAGGCTACTAAAGCTCTGTCTCTTACGGACGAATTAGCTGTGACCGCATCGAAGTGAATGGGACCCGGATGTGTTTATTGGCGTCGCGATGTGCTGTTGATTCAATCGCCAAAAGACGGTGCCAAGCTCAGGCAAGACGGAATTAATGTACGGCATCCCGCTGTAGGAAGAATTACTATGCACTGGATAACTAGAAGGATATCGCATTTGCAATTAGCCGCTTTTACTACGCCATGAACGAGCACGACAGAGCACTATCCTATCTGTGCAAGATATGGGGCTTGCTCATGTCAGGAAGAAACAACTGGAGCTTGCGGCAGTATGCTTTGAGGAGGCTTAGTTCATATCAAGTAGCGGCTACTTGTCTCCGGCATGTCCGCAAGGAGCTGTCAGTTTATAGTTCCACTACAGCTAAGCAGCTCGCAGGTAATACCGACCACCACCAAATGCAGCGTTCTCCTGGAAGCCTAGTAACACACCAGATCTTATTGACCATGTCGGCGTAGAGACCGAAAAAGCACGCTTGAGCCCAGCACCTGGCGTGATCAAGGACGGCACCGAAAACGTTAAGTAGGATCGTCTGCAGCTCACACATTGCTTGCTATTGCGATCCTGGATACGATATTGATGCATGTCGTGCAACACAGGTTGCAGCTGCGTGGCTGTCTTGTCACGTAGTGCTCCTTTGCCAGAAGTGATACCATACTTTAAAAAGTCTTGTAGATTCTCCGTTACCGCAATGTGTTCACCGTGTTTAGTGCTATTGCTGCTGCTCTACATGAGCGTGTTGAGGGACATCTCCGGAAACCAGTAAAATACATTTGCTCCAACTGAAAATCGGCGCTGTGCTCTCGCTCTCGTCAAGCGCTTCATTTGCTCCTATTCTTGCTGTATATTTTTAGCTGTATTACAGCGGCGCTGCTACGTTAGGACCGAATTATTCACTTAGACTGAATTGAGGCGGCATCGCCAGTGATCTGCCAGGCAATCATCTTCCGGTCATTGCCAGTGGAAAAAAACGTATTGCTTGGACCAATGGTGATGCGCCGCACAGCATCCTGGTGACCGTGATTGAGATCGGCCCCCAATGTCGTCTTATACGCGAACGACGGCAGCTCTTTCACGGAAATCGTACCATCCTAAAACAGTATTCCACAACAATACAGATGACTTCAGGAAGTTGGAACAAGACACGAATGTCATAGCAGAAACTCACCGCCATGCCAATCAGAAGAATCGGAGCTTGCACGGCATCCTGCGTGCCACAAAGCGCGGTGACCTGCGAATCCTGCGTTTCTTTAAACAGCTGCTGGAACGGTGGCGTGAGACTCCACACAATAATCTCTGAGTCCAAGCTGCCACTTATGAGAAACGTCTCATTATTGTTCACCCAGAATTCGAGATCCATGACGGCTTCAGTGTGGCCATTTTCCTCAGCCGAGAGCACCTTGACACATTGGTACGTCGCCAAGTCCCAAAGCCGAATCGTCGAGTCTACACTCGCCGACGCCAAGATGGATACACCTCCCACTGCAAACGTCTTAAGTCTCGTTACTCCACGCACATGTCCCTCCATCACACCGCCACATTTAAACTGGTTATTTGCCGTATCCATCTGCCAGTACCGAATGCATCCGTCAGCACTACCACTAAACAACGTCGCATTGCCCGTCCTGTCCGTGGCCACTGCCAACGCCTGCACATTCATTTTGTGTGCAAATGGCATCAACTCCGAGACTAAAAACTCATATGGTGGAGTCTGTGGGTTTTCAAGGTTCCATCCTCTCACCATACCGACCGATACCTTCGGATTAGGTCGAAACCGACCTTCAAAACCTGCAAACAGAAAAGGACCACAAAGCACAAGGGCTACGACTCCTTCTGTAGGAGGTATTTTGTCCCTTTTGTTTCCTCCACTGGTATTGCCAGTAGTACTGCTTTTAATAGCTGATGAAGGCAAGGCGTCTTGTACATGGATTGTCGTAAGTTCCTGCCACGTTGCACAGTCCCAGAGCTTAATACTCGCGTCAGCTGAGCACGTAAAAAGTTGTTGTCGCTCAATCCACATGGTTACGTCTTTAATTGGTCCATTATGACCACGTGTCTCTCCAATGGTCTTGACAAAGTGCGGATAACGACACGGTCGACCACCCGATGTCTGTTCAAAGTCGCACTTGCCGCTGTCCATAAAGTGTCTGCACACCTCGTTGCCTACGGACGAACCACCACCGTAGCCCCCACGACCACTTCCATAAGCACCTCGTCCGCCGCGATTACCGCGTCCACGACTGCGACCACCAAAGCCTCCTCGTCGGTTATTATAACTCATGCTGATTGACACGGGCCTGCTCTTGTGGTAATAATTGATGGAATTAATGGGAGGCCAAAGAAAAGGGTCGGTGTGTTGTTGTGTGTGCAAGACCCGGCACACGTCACAGACCATATTCTGGAACGTGGTTTCTAATTTCCAGGTTTGAAAATTTAGAAGCAAAATTAGAATCTGCGAAATCAACATAGTTGGAGTACCGGTACCTTACTCATGAAACTACTGTGTATTTTATACACGAGGTCAGACACACGCTTTTTGTCAATTTTATACCGGTATTGATCCGGACGGTACAGGCAAAACAAAGACACACGACAGCTTCAGTATGATGATGGGCAAAGTAGTCATCAAGTACCATCAAGCTCAAAGAGTGATCTAAAAAGCTGATGTTGTATGTGTATGACTGACTACCAATATATAGCATTGCTAGAACTTGTTTGGTCAAGCTTCAGATTGTATCTCATCCGCAATAAAACTTGTTTGCTGTATGTGTGGCTACCAATTCACTGAAACTACTGAGTCCGCTGCACTTTACGAGCCAATATAACGTCTACAATCTCTTCCTACGTCAATCAAATCCGCAATCATATCACCAGCACCTGGCGTTGTAGCAATTCTGTACGTGAACGGCTATGCCGAGCGCCTACCGCTAGATCGTTGAACAAGATTCGTGGAACATGGGTACAACCAACAAGAGCTCCATTACATCTTTTACGAACATCACTCTGTTATTATTGCTACATAGTGAGCGAAATACAAATGGTTGTTACTTCACGTAACATTGAGCCCTTGGACCTTAAACAAGGCCTCTTATCTCCCTCTACAAGGGCACAAGTCTCCATTGTACAAGCGACATCTTGATTCGTTCTCATGTCGTCATTGCAACAGGCCAAATGCACGGAAGCGATAGCGCAGCTCAAGCAAGCAGAGAAGGCATTGACTCGACGCTCCTTCTTTCGTGGCTCACCTGATTATCTCTCGGCAGCGCCGTTATTGGAAAAAGCAGGCGAGCTTTTTCGACTCGGCGGCGATTTTGAAGCCAGTAAAGACGCTTTTGTACGCTGTGCTGACACGCAACAGCACAATCAGTCACCATTCCGTGCCGCTCAAGCTTGGGAAAACGTGGCCAAGACGGCATTGCAGCAGTTGAAGGCTGAGCGTTCCGGCATGAAAAGCGCCCATCAACGCACGACCGAAGCTCGGAAGGCCTATGAAAGAGCCAGTGGCCTCTACGTGGACATGGGGGAGCTTGGTAAAGCTGCTGATGCACTGGTGAAAGGTGCACAGGCCTGTGAAAGTCACGGCTCGAATGTGGACGATGTCTTGCCACTCTATTGGCAGGCGTGTGACCTGCTGGAGGCACAGGACATACCTCACTTTGCAGTCGAGACATTTCGTAAAACGCTGAGCTTCTTAGTCAAGCATGAGCAATACAGTGATGCATTCAAGCTATTGGGTCGTATGACGGCACTCTATGAAGCCATGGATCAGAAGCATAACGTGCACAAGACCCATTTGAGCCAAGTGATCCTCTATCTTGCATCAGGTGACGTACCTGCAGCAGACGCACTCTACTCACGTTGCTTGCAGGATGACTCGTTCCTATCTTCGGACGATTGTGCGCTTGCAGAGGACTTGGTGCGGGCGTTCAAGATGGGCAATGAAGAGCTGCTGCAGGCTACGGTGCGCAAACCTGGCTTCATGGCGCTTGACAACCAGATTGGCCGGATTTGCCGCAAGTTGTCGGTGTATGGATCCGGAGATGCCACTCCACCACAGCCGAGGCGACAACCGCAGTCAAAGCAACGAAACCCGTTTGCACCATCAGCACGCGCAGAACGTGCGTCTTCTTCAAGAGTGCCAGCTTCGACGCAAACATCTTCGCTAAACTCGGAATATGCATTATCCGAGGCACCGACGGCATTAACAACTGATGCACGTGACAGTGACTACGAAGCTGCATTGGCCGAGGCGCTTGGCGAAGTCGACGTTTCAAAAAAGAAAACGAAGCTCTCAACACCAGCATCGGTCTCCGAGCCTCCGCAGCCTGCATCGGCGCACTTTGGCGATGCAGGCTGCGGAGGCTCGGACGGTTCATCTTTCAGTTTTTCACCGAATATGGCCCCCTCTCCGTCGCCTACCGCAGTACGTGCTAGCGCTCTTGTGAATTATGAATTCGATGATCTCCAGTTTGCCATGGCGGATTCCGACTCGCTTGAATTTTCACTAAGCGATTCGGCGGATACTGGTACCAGTGGCCACTCTGATTCATTTGAAGCGGCTACGATATTTGCTCCGAAGGCAGAGGCACCAGTGGCCAAACCCGCGTCCAAGGCAGCAGCTCCTGTGTACGATGAATTCGACCTCACATAGGCTAAGCTTCATGCGGTTCCGTTGCCCAATATGTTCTTGGTGGTGGTAATGCGAGCCACTACCTGTCGGTGACTCTCCCAAGGAGACCCACCCAAATTACTTAGCGCGTACTATTTCCACAACAACCTCTCTCTCTCTCTCTGTCTCTCTCCCTCTGTCTCGAAAAGAAAAGAAAGCGAAAGTGTAGTACTGATGTCGACGCGAGACCGCGCTTGGGTTCAAACCGGAATGGGGCGTTGTCGTGCTTGCCTACTTGTTAACGCAGTTCCACATTTCATCTCCTTCTGTCACCCTCAGGGCGGCCTTCTACATCGGCTGAGCGTTTGTTCCTGGGCATGTGCAAGAAGGAAGACGCCGAAAACGAGTTCGGCTTTGACACATACACTACACCCGTCCATACCGTGCTTGAAGTCCCAGACGTCCTTTATATCGGCGGCCGACTCGGAGCGCGGGCACAAGGATGACGAAGAGGCAAAGGCTGCGGAGTACATTGGTAATAATCTACTTAGATACATTTGCGCCCGAAGCACCATCGTCGTTATCCTCATCATTCTCGCCATACTTCTCCGTCTTTACCGACTTCTTTGATGCTCATTCCTCTGTATTCTTCTTCGTGTCATTTTCTATTTTATAAAGGCATGATGGCGTAGGATAAGGTTGCTGTGGGAGTCATTTGCTCTGGCATTAGATGCTACGTCTCATACAAACCCGTTCTAGGTGCAAGAAAGTCTACAGGTTGAAAACATTAGTGTTCATTTAAGGCTACGTTCTGACAAAGACGGTTTCTAAGCATCGTGCACAGCCGTGTAGTTATAGTAGATGGTGTTCTCAAAGTCTGGACCGCAGAACGGGTACTCGACATCGTCCTTCGTGGACAAGAAGAGAACCTTGCCAGTAGTGTACGTGACATAGCACCCGAGGATGAAGCAAACCACAACGACAATACTAGCAGCGATCTTCTCGTAAGCAGAACGCGCTCCCACGTCTTGACGGGGTAGAAGATGATTGGCAATAGAATGCAGTTTGTCGTGATACGAAGCGCCAATAAAATTTGGCAAAACCGGAGAAATGGTATTTGAAGACAACGGCAAGAACGACCAGAATGACAATGATGAAAATACGGGGAGAGCAACGTACTTGAGCACATTGGAACCAGTGTACTCGGCAGCCTCTTCTTCCTCGTTGTCCTTATGCACACGTTCCGAGTCAGCCACCGATATATAAGACGTTTTCGAGGGGCGGCTCGATTGGAGCACCGAGTCGTTGGTGTTGCAAAATACCAGCATCGGCTGTTTGGCGCATTAAGAGGGGTAGCATTCTCTTCGAACTCAAATCCGATCTCAATGTCATCAGTCGTCTTCTTATGCATGCCCAGGAACAAACGCTCAGCGATGTAGAAGGCCGGGTTGAGGATGACAGAGAAGGCGATAGAAATGTGGAGCTGCATGAACAAGTAAGCAAGCACGACAATGCCCCAGTTTGGCTTGAATCCAAGCGGCGTCATACCAGTCTCGCCGTTGGGGTACGCATTTCAGCTCGCCAACGCGGATCTCCTCAGTGACTTACCGACCGCAAAGTGATCTCTGATGGGCTTACCGATCGCAAAAGCGATCTCTCTCTCAGTGCACCGGCCTCTGCCGCTGCTACACGTTTACCAATGCATCGAGCATTTTAGAACTACCTCGTATTGTTGGAAGACTATTGGTATCCTTCCTTGAAGTTGCTGGTGCGCCTCATCGGAAGAGGCACCTGAGATTTAGAGTTCCAAAGGATAGGAGCGACTCTTAGGAAACCGAGGAAAGATCTTAGGAAGGTAGTTAACATCAGACTAACAACAAAAATATATACTCACTTCAACCTGCGCGGCAGACCTTGTAGTTTTACACGTATCAGACTATAGAGAGAGAGGTTCAGATCGTCTATTTACATGGTGTTAATTATATGCAAGATCTCTGGAAGGTATTGAGCCAGGATGTCAGCGCCGGTTGGCCCGGCGGTATGTCGGGGCTGGACACCGCGGAAAGCGGAGGCCCTCTAGGGTCGCGTTCGAGCAACTCAATGCATGCAGAAAGCAAGGCGCCATGTGTAGCTGACGCAATTTTGTCGATGCTCCTTCTTCGCGATTGCTCGGACAAAGGCACAAAACCCAAAAACTGTCGATGCTGCTGGGAAGGCGGAGTGTGATTGCTTTGTAGACAGCTGCATTCCTGTCTACCCAAATTCGTGTTTGACATATCGTTGCAAGTACGTGCCAAATTTGCGTCCAGACGCTTCGGCGTCCCCCATGTCATCTTGAAAATGGTCCGCAAGGATTTGCTTGCGGTAGTCAGGTATGCTGTGAACTCTTCGACTTGCACAGGCCCCCATGAACGGTTGAATCAATTGACGCGTGACCCGTTGCCCGGTCCAGTGTCCGAAAAGTTTAGCCCAGAGCGCTGCTGTGCAAGCACAGTCCAAAAACAGATGACCAATAGTCTCCTTGCTGTCGCTGCCGGCCGGTGCCTTTCTGCAGCAATTGTTCTCGGTCCTCGCAGCGTGATACAAATTTAATTGTCGTGTCGCCACCCGGTACCCTGTCCAGACTTGATATGATGTAAGACCATTACTGTGACCCCACACTTGCCTCGGCTTTGCTGTAGTGCTGCGCATTGCCATTCATCCGTCGTTGCCGAATGAGAAAGTCGATCGACCAGAACTGAAAGTTGCCGTGCGAGAGCTTTTTTGTGGAACCGGAAAGATTGCTTGCCTAAGGCCTTCGTGATGAAGCGATTAGACGTTGTGCTTGGCACAGACCAGGGGAACCGATGGGGCTGTGGGTGCGCCGCGAATACTAGACCCCATGTTCGAATATCGTGACAAATCGCCTGTCGTTCAGATTGCGAACCGATATTGAGCTTTGACAGGATTCCGTGGCAAAACCAGCGTATTCCATCATCAGCTTGGTGCAGAATGACAGGCTGAGGTTGGCCGTGCTCGAACTCCGTCAAGTGGCCTTCGATTATGCCGGCGCCGATAAACCTTCAGCGATAGCTTCTCAGACATGATGGGGCTTGCCTAAGGCGCAAAGGTGGTGTCGAATTCAATTCTGCCCCGAGGAGTAAGTCCGAGGATGATAGCAAGAGGGCTATTGCCCACCGCCGGAGTTTCGCGTCCGAATGGGGGCCAGGTTGGTGGTACCCGCAATACGAAGACTTGCATTAATGTATCAACCGTACTGCGCTGGATACTGCTGCGAATTTTTTTGGGTGACAATTGTAGCGGATGGTGAGATCCCAACTGTTATCGAAGCCATTGCCAGCTCATCTGTTGTAGGAAGTGCAGACTGTACACGTTCTCTTCATCTAGATGTGGGTTTCTAGAAGATTCGAGCAAGGGTAAGAGAATGATGGCTAACTATTGCATCTTTACTCAAGCCTCTGTCATATATATGAGCCCAAACGCGACGACATACATCAGCGACATTCTCACGGATGAGAATTACTACTTGTGGGAGTTTACTGCTTGCATGACTCTCGCAAGGAAGGAGCTGCTCGATCACACCGCAATGAAGCCAGAAGGGGCGATGGAGTAGGCGATAGCAGAATGGAAGACCGCCGATTCGAAAGCGTTGGCTATCATTGCGAGGATGCTTAGTCCGGCGTTCCAGTCAATGATTCGGATGGAAGAATGCTCTTGGGACCGAGGAATTCTATCAGTTGAGACAGTATTACTTTACACTGTATAAGTTGGTAGTCGTGACCAGAAATATTCAGCAGCTGAGACAAGTTATCAGCTAAAGCAGTGACACTCTAGGCCAGTTCTTTTTGCTTTTATAAGTTCTCAGAATTTTGGTTACTAGTCTGCACCAGTTAGAATTGTGAAGATCCTCTTCAATGCTGTAATCGATGACAGCCTCCGAAAAAAAGTCGTCGCACCTGATATTCAGCAAACGCACTATTGTATTACGCGCATGAGTTTCATCTCAAAGCAAACACTTTGTGATATCAGTCAAAAACGAATGCCTCGTTCGCCGCGCGGGGCTGCCATGC
This sequence comes from Peronospora destructor, assembly GCA_011800735.1. Taxonomy (NCBI): domain Eukaryota; phylum Oomycota; class Peronosporomycetes; order Peronosporales; family Peronosporaceae; genus Peronospora; species Peronospora destructor. Next base: position 83,555 of record WBRY01000039.1, on the reverse strand, counting down.
ATGAATAGTGGTCTCGTAACGGGGCTACGTTCGGTATTACGATGATACGGTAGTGTTGTATTGTGTGATTAATACCCAATCAATTTTGAATAAGTCCATGTCGTGCCCCATCAAGAGTGACAAGAAGCGTAGCTTTACTATAGAGGAAAAGCTCAAGGCAGTGGCGGTATGTAAATCCCAGTCTTTGCGGGCTGCAGCTCGCCAGTTCAATGTTGATCGCAATTGTGTACGTGCGTGGTGAGACAAAGAGACGGAGTTGTTGGAAATGCGTCCGACAGCCAAACGTCTTTCAGGTGCTGGACGACGGTCGTCATATGCTGCAATAGACAGTAGTACAGAGATTGATCGAAGTAATGAGACTCAAGTAGATCCGAAAAAGAGGCGTAGGATTGAACACGAGACGTTAAATTACTTGCTCATTGGGTTTCAGGGAAAGGAAGGGGCCTTCTCCGAAGTAGCAGCAAATGTGGCGTTTGAAGAACTGCGAGCTGCTAATGCGCTGGCACACGATAATTTCATGACGGTGAGGTTCTCCCATACAAATCATGTGGTGGAAGCAATCGAGAGAGGGACAATAACCTTTGGTGTGCTGCCAGTGGAGAATTCCATCTCGGGCACTTTCCACGGTATTCTAGACCGACTCGTGGCCTCACACCTCAAAATTGTCGGTGAGGTAGCCTGTGTCCAGGAACTCTGTCTGTGTGCATTGCCAGGAGTAGCTTGGAGCGAGATTGAGCAGCTGTCGTCGCACCCGGCGGTGTTGGACCACTGCGAGAGCTTCATCTGCGCGATGGAGCATAAGAGTGGCAAGATTATTAAGCGCAACGCTGCGTGGGATAGTGCTGGTGCTTGTCAAGACGTCAAAGAGGCGGAGAATTGCCATATAGCTGCCATTGCTAGTGAACAGGCTGCTCATGCACATGGGCTTGTTGTGCTGGAACGAGGTGTGGGAGATGAGCTCAATAGCGAAACACGCTACATGATTCTCGGACGAATGGATGCGTCACCGTTGCCATTAGGCGCAGGATCAAGCCCAACAATAACCAAATCCAGCATTGTTGTGGCTGTGCCTAACGAACCCCAGGCGCTTTTCAAAATTGTGTCGGCTTTCGCGCTCCGCAACGTTATGATCGTCAAAATTGAGAGCCGCCCAGCCGCTACTGCCGGAAGCCTCTTCACGGCCCAGACCACGCACTGGGACTACATCTTTTATATCGACTACATCACGAGCCAAGACTCAACACAGGAGGCAAGACTGCGTGGGAATTTAGAAGAGTTCGCTCTGTGGATCAAAGACTTGGGCACGTACTCGAGCAGCTGTGGCAAAACTAGCGTCGAACCTCCACGCTGGAAAAGCATACTGAACGCAATTGCGTGCTAAATGCAGTCATGGAAGTCGCAAACCATTTCTCCGTGGACTCAGAAGATATCCGAGGATTTCCGTCATCAATAACGCATTGCAGTCATCGCAAAGCCTCCTGCTACTCTGTGGAGATCGAGAAGGGTGACTATAACTACGTAACTATTTCGCACCTGCGGCAGACGACACCCTCGCAACTGTGGACATTCGAGTGTCATTCTCGTGCCTCCCATCTTGCGATCTGAGTCGTGTGTAAATGAGTTTGTTGTGTGCGCAATGCCTGGCTGACAAGGATGATGTCCGCTATTTTCGATGGCTGAGCTCCAAGTCACAGTCGTCATTTATCGTTGAATTCGAGGAGCTAAGTTTGATGTGGTGTTTTGGTGGAAATGGCTGCAATGTTAGAGATGAGTGGTCTTCATGAGCATTTAGGTGACGCCGAGCGATTTCAGCAGACGGAGAAGACGTCCGGGCATGTGGGGACGGTGCAATGCACTGGACGGTCTTCTGCTTTGTCAAATGTAGAAGAGCTGCAGCTTATCAGCCCTTGGAGCTTAGGTAGTTGCCATCATCAATGGACAACTAATACTCCCAATATCGACCGAGGGAGAGCTGCGTCACCACTATGGTACGCCTGGCTGTTGTTGCTGACTTTGTGTTGCTGCCGCAAGCACTATAGTGAGAGCCCAACATGAACTGCTCTACAGAACTGGCATGCGCTCGGAATGAAGCAATGGTAGCAACAAGTGGATGGATGACAAGCAACTCGTTTGGGAGCAGCAGACACGCTCATTTCAGGTGCGAAGTAGGCTCGTGCAGAGAGTGAAGTCCAAGTGTGTGCCATGAGGTTTACTCTGGGGGCGCAGCAACAACTTTAGCATCTCAAGAAATCACTGGCTAAGGTAACCACGACGCAGATTGCGCACAGATTGCAGATTCGCCAACAGCAGGTGGAGAGTTTTAGTACTTCGCACTAGATACAGCTAAAAGCGACGCGTCGAGTTGCCGATGAATCGTTGATGAGAGGGACTTAGCGCTGTTTTAAGGATGCAAGAGCAGAGCGATAGCACCCAGTAGTGAATGCTCGAGCTCGTGCTCAGTTGTTGCTGCAATACTACAGCCCTCTTCGTCACCACGAATTTCTTGATCGGGAGGGGACAGTACGTCAAACCCCATTACTTCAAGACACTGCTACTGATCTAAAATTGGCTTCAATAGACGATTCCATGAAAGCTATGGCAGTGCGGAGGCTTAAACGATAGCGACAGCTATAGCAGAGGCAACAAACAAATTGCTTCATTTGTCTAAGGCTGCACTGCCTTATTGTAATACTCTTGGTGAGGATACAGAAGTCTGTCACACGTGCTGGTCGAACGGTGACAAGGGAAGTTGCGGCCAAAACAGCAGAAAGACCGCAGTAGGAGACAACATCAACAACTTGCTGACAATTTAGGGAGTTTATAGCAAGGGTATGAAGATACAACCATGCAGGAAACTAGTTACTCGACAGACTGATCGGATCCTGATTTGCGCAGCAGCCTTCTAGACGTTGACCCTATCTGGAATTCAGGGACCACAACTTCACACAAAGCTGAGGCTTGCAGAGGTATATGCAAGAAGGAGATATGCCAGAAGTTGTGGAGGCAACCAACAGGAGCGTAAAGTTTTTTTGCTTTGTAGATTCGTCTTGTCTGTGGTTTACTGCATTTTAGCAGACGCCAGTTCTCAAGAAAGGCTGACGTCGATAGACCAAGCAGCATGAGCACCCCGGATTCCATCGGCCCCTTTTGTCATATCGCTACGCCGTCCAACAACCGCGAGCTAGCAACAGCCAGGGCAGAAGTACGATGGGCAACTGCACCAACTGTGAGGCTCATCTACGGCGCGTCCACTGTCGTTTTGGCTTCAGAGGACGCGGATGACAGTGGCAATAGTGACACAGTTCCCACCTTTGACGTGTGCTCGCGCGCCGTCATTACAGCAGCAGAGCGAATGGTGACTCTAGTGCAAGAGCCTCAAAGTGTGGCTGTTGTTATTGCGTACGATGAGTGTCTTGATATTATCACTGCAGCACTGAATCAAATGGAGGAGTCTGGACCGCAAGGAGCTGTAAATGAACACGTTGTTGAAGTGTATCGAGCCATGCGCAGTATCCACGAGTTGATACGACCAAGCCCATCTGTCCGTCGAGCTTTGCAGTTCTGAACCATTCAACATTGCTAACATTAATATCGAACCAACGACTATAAAAGACATTGATAGCAAAAAAGCCTTCACCCATACATCGTCACCGTAAGTGTTCAAATACATTTCCTTCTGCAGCCGTCGCAGTGATAACAAAGGTGTGAGCCCACTATCGCCTATAGCTTCTTTGTCTCTCGAGTCAATTCCGCTCGTGCAGACTCCACTGCAAAGTCATCAACAGTAAATATGCTGTAGATGTTTCTTGGCCCTATTGTACGGTCTATAGCAACCTACCGTACAATAGGACACGGTGATTAAAGGTTCGTGGCGAAGAGAAACCCTTCTAGTTGAAGCCGTCCGTCTTGGTGTTGAGCAGTGTGTCGGCAGCGTTGTGCTGCCGGCAATGAGACGGCTTCGGTTGCGATGAAAGATTAGGTGAACAACTAGGCAGTGAGGTATTCAGTAATGACAGAGAAATTCGTCTACAAGTGTTCTAATGTGTGGGTAGTTGAGATGTCCAACAGTCACGAACTATTCACGTCATAACTGCTTTAAAGTAGCTATTGTACTTACGTGAAGTTACGCAGCTATGAGTGATAAGCTTGCAGAGTCCATATGTATATACAATATCGCTTAGTGATAAGACATAAAAATTGTCATTCCGACAGACGGTCGTTTCGTATTGTAGTTGCAGAGCTACTACTACTACTCTTGGTATGGTATACAACTACTATGTTTGATTATGCCTCGTAAAAGTATCCTTCATCCAATTGGTAAGGCGCTACTTTTCCAATATTACCAAAGTAGGCACAAATTTACATGTAGTCAGCAGCTTTTACTGTCGCTCATGCCACTGCTTAAGCCGCGTCCTGTGTGGCATTACTACCAGCTCTTGCTCCCTTCAAGTCAATGCAGGAGTCTAGTAATCCGCCTGTCAAGCAGCATCTAACTCTGGACGACGTAGAGCGACACATTGTGCAGCTGGATGCGCACCTGCCACTGGATACGAAGCGCCGCATGGCCAAGGCCGAATTGAAACGGCTCAAACATTGCGAGACAGTGCGTCAATCACGTATGCGAAAAAAAGTACGATGTGTATACTTGTCACACTTATCCTGTCTTATCGCTGATTTTGCTTATCGTACTGCATTAGAACGAACGTAAGGGATTACGACAGGTTAACGAAAACTTAGAGACTGAGCTGAATACAATGCTGATTGCCTATAAACAAGAGCACAACAACTGGACGCAGTTTGACGAACGATCACTGAGGGACGTCCTGATGAAGAAGTTTGTGCATTCAATCTACGAGGTGCGTAACTTACGGAGAGAAGGGGCAGAATTGAGGGACCAATTCCTTATCCACGACGCACTAGGCGAGCAACTCCAGCGACTGCAAGAAGATTTTTGTATTCCAAAACAAATGGATACGAGGATGTCCATTGGGACTGTCCATTTTCAAGAAATCAGTGTAGCTGAGGCAAGAGATATCATGGTGGACTCGCACCGACAAGCGACGTCATTTTTTGAGACTATGCAAGGAATGGAGACTGAAGAAGAAAACAAGACAATGGGCTGGACACAGCACCAACGAATTACGCCGGATGGACGATTGCAGTTCAATTTCACAAAGAGAATGCACACGATTGGGACGGAGGAACTCGTGCACAAGAGTTGGGAAATGTACTGTGACTTTGACCTTTACCACGGTATCTACTCATCCGTGCAAAAGCTTGAGATCTTGCAGAAGATCAATGACAATACGCTCTTGATTCGACGAGATTTGCAGGAAGGAAGCTCGGCGCCTATTTTTCGCACAGTATTCTTGTTATTTCGCATCACGTTGTCGAACGGATACCTTATTTGCTTTCGGTCTTACAACCCTGGAGTGTGTATTGAGGACGACGACGACCCGAATGTGCAGTGGATGGAGATGTTCTACTGGCTCATGATTACAGACTTGCCGGTTGAGGAAGCAGATGAAGGTGCTGGGGGCTCCTCGAGGCCGCCCATGCAAGGCTGCGATGTATCGTTTGGCGGCAATCTGCTCAATAGTCGGAGCGCCAAACACGCTACAATCTGGAAATATCAGATCGCCGTAGCACTTTTGCGATGGGAAAGCAATGCTGCTGCGCCATTATTTGCGCTGTATGGATAGTTGATTTTGTATGAAAGATTTAACGCTTCAATTGTAGCGGATGAAGTGCAGTCGTGGAACCCACCATCTTCTATTTAGACAAGAAATCAAGCAAAAGTGACAATGTCAGTGCCGCCACTCTTAGAAAACGAAAAAAACGACATCAAGTGTCTTGCCGCAAACTTGTACTAAAGATCGGTGTCTGCTTCCTTTGCATGCTGAACGCCACTACTAACTCCGTGTCGACACTTGATAGCAGTTTTTCTACTGTCGTACCGGCTTGGTACTGTGAAGTCTCGAAGCAAAACTAATCTGGGCTGTTGGTGCTAAACGTTTGGCCAAACAAAGCCTTGCTAAAGCTTTAACGGGGCAACTTCAACAACACCGAGTGACCTCTGTCATTTTTAGCCAAAAGTATCTTATCGAACATTAACGTCTGTTAAGACCTGTGGAGATGTCCGCCATATGTGCTTGGGCTGCCGTGACCACGTGGCTGAAGCTAATGTTCCAGTCGAAACGGCTGCAAGGCATTATGATTTGCAACAGCGGTGAGAATGCAACACAGCAAACCTTTTCGGTCACCGATCCTTCAAGACATTACTCGTCGATTTCGGCAGCTCGTGCAATATCTGCAGAGATACCATTGAGTTTCTGACTATCTCAAGCAAACACTTCTCCCCAAGCTCTTCGACGCTTTCCGAGATCACTCACCACAACGTCAACTTGCAACTCGACAGCAAATTGGCGTTGAAACGCTGTAAACTTCTCGTACGCACGAAGCCTGCTGGCTTTTTGTACCGACATCTTACACTTTTACAGGTAATGAGTCTATTTTACAGTATGTAAGAAGACTCATTGCCTGTACATATTTTTAAAATCCAGTGGATGAATGCTTTTCGACTTCTTGCACTCAAGAAAGTTTGGTATCGTATTATTGTTTATGTATTAGTTAGCCGTTTGATTCCTGCAGCTATGCTACGTATCTGGCTAAAAATGGTTTCTAAGCCTCGTGCTCAGCCGTGTAGTTATAGTAGATGGTGTTCTCAAAGTCTGGACCGCAGAACGGGTACTCGACATCGTCCTTCGTGGACAAAAAGAGAACCTTGCCAGTGGTGTACGTGACATAGCACCCGAGGATGAAGCAAACCACAACGACAATACTAGCAGCGATCTTCTCGTAAGCAGAACGCGCTCCCACGTCTTGACGGGGTAGAAGATGATTGGCAATAGAATGCAGTTTGTCGTGATACGAAGCGCCAATAAAATTTGGCAAAACCGGAGAAATGGTATTTGAAGACAACGGCAAGAACGACCAGAATGACAATGATGAAAATACGGGGAGAGCAACGTACTTGAGCACATTGGAACTAGTGTACTCGGCAGCCTCTTCTTCCTCGTTGTCCTTATGCACACGTTCCGAGTCAGCCACCGATATATAAGACGTTTTGGAGAACTCAAATCCAATCTCAATGTCCATCGTGTCCGTGACTTTGCGAGATCCACATCGCAGATAGCGTCGGTTAAGCTCACGAACGAGCTGCAGCAGTACATCCTTGTGGTAACGACTGTCCTACTTGTGCTACCTCGATATTCTCGCATGTCGACACACAGGTCTGTATAGCAATGACAGGTACTTCTCTTGACACGTCTGACCTGACGTGGCTGTTAAGATCAAAGGTGGCATCTCCGACTCCAAAGCCATATTTTCCACTGCAAAGTGTCGGATGCGATGCAGTCCTTGTCGTCGCCTGAAACACCGCTCATAAGCACTCAAGTACTCGTTGCTACCTTGACCTCTATTTGCTGCTATTGTTGTCGACTCGAATGTAATGCGATATTTCGTCGAGAAGATGACATTTGCAATAATGTAAAAATGACATTAGCTTATAGTACTGAAATAAGCGTTGGCGACGCCTAATATTAACTTTACAGTAGTATTTCAATTATTTGATAACTATCATGTCAAAATTATGGAGGTTTGATCATTCGAATTATCTTTACTGACGTATCATGTCCTCATTAGATAAAAGCCGTCAAGGTGGTGCACCCTCTCGAGCGCTGCATCTCAACTTCCAGTCTGTATTGCTGCTACTTTGCGGCATCTTTGCTGTGTTTGCAGCGTTGCTTGCTCGCCATGGATTCACTGGCCGAGACCACGGTAAACCGTCGAATCTTACGTTTTCTGGATAAGAATTCGTTACTAACTCATTGTATTGACAGTGGTGGGCATTGATTTAGGCACAACATATTCAACAGTAGCCATTTCTCGAAAGAATAATGTGACTGCAATCGTAGATAGTGACGGTCATGTTTTGGTGCCGTCTACTGTCGCATTTCTGCCCTCTGGAGGTTCAAATGTGGATATTTCATAGATATTATCGAGATATTTGCTAATATTTTGACTGTGTTTGTTATAGAAATCTTAGTTGGTCGAAAAGCACGAGCCCAGTTAATGAAAAACCCACAACATACAATCTTTAATGCTAAACGGTTCATCGGTCGGAGGTGCGAGTGCATGATGAAAAGAGAAGACATAATGGAGAAACTCATACTGGTGTCTATGTCTCAGATATGATGAGGTTTTGAGCTTGGAGGCCAATTTGGATGGTGTTATGCCATATGAATTCCGTGTGAAAGCTCTTCAAGATGACGACAATGATGGAGTCTGTTTCATGCTGGATTTACATGGCCAGCCTGATTGCGTTACTCCAGTAGAAATTGGTGGTGCAATTGTGCAGCATCTTTGCAATATGGCACGTCGCTTCATCGGTCATGACCAGATTACAAAGGCAGTTATTGCAGTGCCAGTGGACTTTAACAAAAGACAACGCGATGCGACAGTGGCGGCATTTCAATCGGCAGGACTGCAGGTGTCACGTGTGTTAGAAGAACCGACAGCTGCAGCGATTGCTTATGGCCTGCACCAGGACCCAAATGTGAGTTTCTTATTGGTGTTCGATTTCGGAGGAGGCACTCTGGACGTGTCACTGCTTTTCGCACGAAACGGAGCTATCAATGTGCTTGACACACTGGGAGACAGCCATTTGGGGGGCGAGGACTTGGATGCACGCCTTGCAGCATGGTTGGTGAAGCAATTTGAAGCACAGCTTGGTGTTGCGATCACGTCGCGTGGAACCGAGGCAGAAGGCAGTGGTAACGATAAAGTGGAGCCACCGTGTACGGTGGCTGGGGTCCGCTATGCTGCCGAGCTATCAAAAAGGCAACTTTCTGATGCCTCCGTTGCTAGCGCCTCCTGCGTATGGACAGAATCGTCTCAATCACAGGCGGACAACTATGTCCGAGTTGAAGTGGAAATCACACGAGCACAATTTGAGGACCTTTGTAGACCATTGCTCGAGCGCACGATGATTCCAGTGCGTGAGGTACTAGAAGCCAACAACATGGAAACCGAGGAGATCGATGCCGTAGTGCTAGTAGGAGGCTCTACGCGAATCCCCTGGGTGCGTGAGCGTCTCACTGACATGTTCCAGGGCCGCGCACCACTTTCGGACATTAATCCAGATCTTGCTGTGGCGTATGGAGCAGCGCGTACGTTAGATTAGCGAGAGCAGGAGGAATCAATAGAGTTTACATGTGCCAGCGAAGTAACGAAGCAAATCTAGACATCACAGCTATATCACTTGGGCCCATGCTGGTTATACAAAGGGAAACAGCGTGACTCTTCAGCCGCTTATCATCGTAATCTGCTTGGGGTTGGTATCTCTAACATCTTCTAGAGCGCCATAATTGCAGTTTCCGCTAGAACATATGAAACAACACACGTCGCTAGTTACATAAATCCATTAGTCCCAAGTATTCTTTTCCTTACCAATCTCAGCAAGGTCGGGGGATGAGTGCACTGCATAAAAGCCCTGAATATAATTGAGTGCAAAGTTCTGTAGGCGCTCGTTGATTCCATCATCGTCCTGGTCTGCGCGATAGCCACGCTGCGTTGCAATGGCCTTAGTGCAAGCCACCAGCGCAAAGCATGCACGCAAGTTTTGCTTTTTATTCAGCTCGAGCGAGTGTGCATAATGCTTCCGTGCCTTCAGCAAATTGTCCAGACCCCCAATTGTGGCATAGATCTACAAAATATTGAGATGACAAAAGCTCAACATCAACAAAGAAGGGCGTCGGGAACACCTCAGCTCAATTTCTCAACGTACGTCAGCTAGACGACTGTGAGATATGGCATCCATGGGATTCAACAGCACCAACTCCTCGTAACAAAAGGCAGCGTAATGATACGTTCCAATGGACAGATACGTCTCGCCCAGCTCCGTCCACTGGGAATGACACGTCAAACACAATCAAAACGTTTATATACCTACTATTTTAGCACCTTTACAATTGCAGCAGCATCACGTACAGCTGTTTGATCCGTTCCAAAGCTGCGCAGAAACTCGTTTAGTGCAGTAATCACGTCCGCAGTCTTTTTCTGTGCCTTTAGCACCGCAATTTTGCGCTTAAACACCAGGGCGTTGGCTGGATTGGCCTCCAGTAGCTCGTCGTATAAAGCCAGTGCTTTAGTAAACTCGCGACGTCGTTCTAACTGCATTCCTTCGAGTCTAGCAACACGAGAACTGCCTGAGAACTTGGCCTGCAGCGCTTTTAAGCAGGTCTGTTTAAACGACGAAATGAGAAAACGGCAATAATTAATACGTGGAAAAACAGTAAAACACCGTTTTAACTCTGCTAGATCGCTCGTACCTCCGACAGCTCGTCATCGTGCAGGTCCAGAGCAGCAATGAATGTCTGTTCGTATACTGTCCATACTGGGTGGAAAGCAGCATAACGACAGCGTAAAAACAAATGGTATCTCCTAATTTCGACGTTTTAACATCCGTACACTCATCGCCGAGCCCCCAGCTGTGCTTAGTCACCAGCAACTTTCCAATGCTCGCAACTACATGAGGCTCACGCAATTTCTCTTTGCGCACGTAATACAGCAGCGCAAGGCACTGATCGCGCGCCCTGCTGCTCTCCGCCGCCATCAGCTTCTCCTCAAACTCGCGCTGGCCCATTATGACAATAACAGCGAAAATGGGCTAAAACTGCTTTTACATTAGTTTGCGCACTGAAATCGTTTAATTGATTTTAATTGCCATTGATTCAATTGAAAGAGGTAAAATCAATTCAAAGTGCTTTTTTAAATACGGTTCAATCCCATTTCACAGTCTGTTCATATGGCATGGCAATGCGTTCAGGGTAGAACGTGTGGTTGGAAGGATATTCCAATACATTTTCTAGTCGTGCTGAACAAATGTCGGCATATCGCTGCACAATGAATGCAAACTGGGAAGGATACGTGCCAGCTCGAAAGACCGATCCAAAATTGACGTTAATGAGATTTCCCATCTCGGTCTGAATTGCCTCGTGAACATTGACAAGCTGATCCACAAATGCATGATTCTAGACAGCAAAGTGAACAAAACAAACAATCAATAATTAGATCGCAGAGACTGAAGAGTTTGCACAACTTTACCTGAGAAAGTGATTCCGAACGAAGCTCGTTCTGAATGCTACGCATTAACTCTTCGACTTTGTTAATCTGTAAGCCAACCAAATCTTCATCATCAGTTTCTACATTACTTTCATCGACTCAACACAATCGACACGATCCGCACCTGGAATGCTAATCGCTGGTATTCGGGAGTTTGCTGCACGCGCATTTCATCCTCCAATTCACTATCGCGCCGCGAAAAGCTCGCAATCAAAAAGTAGGCACAGTCAAACACTGAAACTTACCGAATGATTACACCCGTTCGCCAACCGTTAGCACGGGATGGCTCGACCAAATTTGAAAACAAATTGTCGCTGTCAACAAGACATTAGCGACGTAGCCATCCATCATGCTGGCCTCATCATGGACTGATTTAACAACATACCCGATGTAAAGCACGCGGTTGCCTACCCATCCGGTCAGCTTTATCAGCTGATACAAGCTTCCCTGTGTGTAAACCTCTCCCCGGTGCATTTCTCGCACTGCATGCCACTATTCAAAAAAAAACAAGGTTTAACTTAAGATATGATCCCTTTGTGACACTCTCAGTCCCTCAGCGTATTACCTGTACTTGCTTGTGCCTAATGTTCAGTATGCGGAATGCGCGCCGACGAGTATAAAATTTGGGCTTTTGTGCATTGACAATTACCACATCGAAGAGCTGCAGCAAATGCATCTAATCTGTTAGAAAGCGACCTAGAGCAAACTCTTCGTTACGTGTCTAGTGTACCTCTCGCCAGTCATCTCCCAGCATATACCTAAGACCAGCGTTGATGTACGGAAACGAGCTGTTTGTACACAGAAACATCTTTTTACCGGAGTCCTGGCAATACCCGACAGCAACAAAATATGTGAGATCATGGATGTTACATAAGACGTCCTCCTTCTATTCTACATACATACCCGCATGCGCTCTATAAGCAATCTCAATGTTGGATTAGTCTCAATATATTTTGGCAGGTGACGTGCCACCTCGTTGTGCATCTCTCCACTGAAATGGACGTCCGTGATCGCCTGCTTTACGTCCTCAACAAGCGCAATAGGCTCGTAGTCAATATCACAGTCGATCATGTATTGCACCACGTCCGCAAATAGACACGCATGTGCAACACTGAACAGATCATTGAGTGACTCCATGTTGTCGTCACGTTCTTGCACCGAAATGTGCCTCGAACCTCCATATAATTCCAAAACTTCGTCCCGTGAAAGACGCTCACGACCTCGAAATATCGCCGTGTTTGACAGCTTTTGATGCGAACTGAGCTTGCACAAGAGGCCCTTTTGCTTGTCAATGGTCAAGTCTCGAATGGCAAAACTTGGATCGCTGCAGCATCGACAAAGTCTCTGGATACCTCAATTTGTTCACCTATTTACAACAAGAACAACAATAGTACCATCAACTGTCAATCACATTGTCCATACTCCAAAGACATGGATACATTGATACCATATGGTCTCTAGCCATGGAAAAGATGAGGTGCTGTAGCTTCTTCTTGTAATGACACAAGGTGTAGTCATAATCTAATGGCAGCCGTAGAGATCAGATCTGATAACGTTTAACTCTGTACGAGCAAAAATGAACGCACCAAAACCGACAACGTCGATACCAGACAATCTTTGGATCAGAAACGAAAAGTCAGCTTTTTGCTGGAAATTACTTATAATGCAGAAAGTTTTCAAGAAAAGAGACTCATTTATTTTAAGAAATGGGTCTCTGTTTCGGTATAATCCAATACGCACCTTAAAAAACAATGCGACTGCATATTCTCAATTGGTTGAAAATTTTGAACGTTTCGCTGATTCGCATTAGTCATCTTTAGCCACACAACAAACAATAATTGCGAATGAAAAATGCGCGTAGTTTTCGACTAATCGATGGATCGCAGGCAGCGACTTAGGGATCGACGAGCGCAGTTGTGGTCCGAACGATAGCGCAGACAAAGGGCGCACATGGAGCGAAAAACGTGAAAAGAATGGTGGTATCATGAGCAGCGTAGAGGACGCACGCAGCGACGCCATAATTGCGACTTGAGTGAAAGAATAGTTTGGATTTATCGGAGGCAATTATTACACAAGCGAAAACCTCCCAGCACGAATAAATGAAATAAAAACGCTGAAAGGGGCACGTAAGCTGCAACTGTAAGATACAGCATATACCTTGAAGGTATTCTTACACCTAAGACTGATTGATATAACGAACAGCTCCAGTTCCTTCTACTGACTGGCGAATGAATCAATGATCTGCAGTGTCAGACGTAGAAATATACCATCGTTACACTTTATTTCTGACTGCCCGCCTGCCCTGATAAAGTGAGTTGTGCATATACCCATTAACTTTGCATGGATAGCCATTCCTAGAATCTAAGTGCTGGTGAACCAAGCCAAAGCATTCAAATATACCGTATTAATTTCCATTATACACTTGTAAATTCGCAATTTCATAATTATTCGCGGATATATATGTGGGAAAGTTAGTGAGCAGAGCCTCACATCCGCGGTCAAACACCAGAACTTCCATTTTCCTTCAACGTGTAGTGACATACTTCATCTGCAGTAGCAAGTATGTTTTTCAAATTACAAAAGGTCGATTTGGAAACACGAGTACGTGATTGTCTCGCAACGCTTTACAACGCCCTCGCCATATAACACCTCATTTGTATCGCCAACACCACCATCAATTCCGCGCGCTCACAAACCGAGATGGATAGCACCAACTTCAAGGCCATACTCATGAGGCACTGCATCGACAAAAGCTCACCGAATTAAGCTGCGCCGACGACAACTGTTTCGACTACAAGTTTGCTTATCAGGATCCTCCGTCATCAATGAGACGGTGTGGGCCAAGCACTCGGAATGCCACGTGCGAGGGCTACAGCAAGGCTGGCGATATGAGCGACGTCTAGCGTCTGGCATATGCATCGGTCTTGCGACAGCCGCCGATATGGATGCAACACTGTTCGACATTTCCTGGATCTTCACGGCACGATGACGACGGATGCCACAAGCATGCCGAGCGGTCTGATGGCGATCATAGCCATGGTAAGCGCGATCACGTGCCGCAGGGAAAACGAGAACTGAGTCAGCGGTGTTCCTTCCTGGCTGGTTGGCGTGGCTGCCTTCACGGCCATGGATTGTGCAGGCGGGGTGAGAAAACCGACACGTCTTTAAGGTGAGATCATCGCAATATTGCTCTGCCCTGTAGTAATGTTCATGTTCTGGAAGCACTTGCAAGCGGAAATGGAAAGGATGGAGGTCAGTAGCGTAGGGTCTGAGCCGAAGCAAGCACTGTAGCACCATCAGCGGTAAAGTCAGCAAGCCGTCCAAATCGCGCTTCATATACATACTTTTACATTCTCATACAAACATAACATACCTCGTTTGTCGAATCTGCTTCCTAACAGCACCATATGTGGTTATAGAAGCTCCTGATCAAATACACAATGTCAGCTTCGTGTTGGTATTCTGGGCAGGATGTGCCACGGTGGCACGCAACTTCACCGCTACAAATCGACTAAATCATCGCCATCAACGTTTTGTCACTTAGCATCGGACACAGCATCGACGACACGGGGCTCGATCGTCAGTGAGCGCGCAAAACAGGAGTCGCCATCAACGAAAGGAACTGGTGAGCAAATGTGTTCCTAAAGAAAAGCAACAAGCATTAGTCATGGCAAGAAGTGCGCGAGCAAAAGCTAGTTGAGCTTACCAAAACACGCTTGTTCGTCGGTAACAAATACGGTGTCTTCTGGAAAGAAAGTACCCGTTGAATGAGAGAGCTAATGGAGCGTATTTTCTTGAAATTGATCAAGTCGCCCTCCACACGATCTGGGTACTCCTGCAGAGCGATCACGTTTTGAATGACAACACCCAGATACGGGATCAGCGGCGGAGTCGCTTCTTTCGTAAACTTGTTAAGTGGACGAGCACCCTTCTCCGTAAGCGGCACCAGCTTTTGCCACAAGTCGCGTGCTTGCGGTGGAAGTCGGCCCCATGTTTTCTTGAGCCGAAAGATTGAAGAATCGTTTGATGCGTTCATGACGGCCATAAATCCATCAAGATTTTGCAGGGGAGAGAGCAGAACGCCAGCAACGCGAATGAAATAGGCCAGAATTTCTGCACGTTGGTCCACGTCGCTTCGTGTCAGAATCTGGCTAACTACCCAAGTGGAAATGTGATTGTGCAGCAGCCGTTGTCGCTGATACCCTGGTGTTTTCTCCGCGTTGCGTTTGGACGCCAGCACTTCAGACACTAAAAACACAAATCCAAGGCAACAAGTGTTAGCCACCTTCGTTGTTATGTTAAACTTTGTCACGATGCGACGACTAAATCGTTACCTTTGATCTTGCTAAATAGATAGTGCTGCATCAGAGTGATCTGCTGTGCGATGATGCAGGGATCCAAATCCAAGATCCTATTACAAAACAAGGACATCAATACGATGACATCAATACTATTCAGGGAACTGCAACAATACGTACCATAATCTTGTCATCCGCTGCTCTGCCGTATATGAACGACCCGCACTCACACCTCTGGGCTGCCAAGGTGTAATTGTGGTCGACTGTGCTTCCGATACGGAATCAAGGGTCTCCTCTGGCTTAACCACAAATGACTTGTTTCCTTCTCTCTTCTTCCACACACCAGCGAGAGACAATCGGCGCCGCATTGCTTGTGTAATAATCTCCATACCCGTCGCAATGCCGAATAGATCGTCATCCAAAAATTCAAGGTTTGGGTTTGCTTGCTTCGCTGTGCAGATGAACTGCTTCAGCGACGTGTAATCACCCTCGCAAAAAGACAGCACCTGAAATTCCTGCACGCGGTTTGACTGACAAGCATCTACGAACTCAGGCAACAGCGACGCACTTAGCCATTGCACACACTGTGGGTCCTCCTTGGTCAGCTCATCCGGTAATGGAACCATTTCCGTATACAATTCAGCAACGTAATTGCACAGAATCATATCACATTCCACACTGTGCTTCAAAATCTCCACTAGCTTATTCAATGCACTCAGCAACATACGCCTCGCGTAGAACCTAGCTTCCGTTCCGATCGAATGCCGTTTCCAAATATGTCGCAAAATATCTACCATCTCACGGAAAGTATCCCCTCCTCCATTACACGCATACCCGCACGACCAAATGAGCGCGCTCAACTCCTCCAGACGGTAATTCTCATAGCGCAACAAATGGTCGGCAATAGCGTCAAAAGCCCCTGCAATGATTTCCTCTGCTCCATCAATCCCTTCCGTCACAAGATCCTTAATGCTCAAACTCTTTCCCGAAAGACCTTTGCGTCCTGTAAGTGACATGGGAATGTCAGCCTGTACCAAGTCATCAATGTCTTCATTGTCAGAGTCATCATCGTTCTCGCTCATCTCACTGTAATCCCCGTGGACCATGGCTGAACTACTGTCGGTAGACGCATCTTCACTCGCAAGCGAGTGACTAGCTTCCGCTATAACCGCTGCGGACTGCCCATATAAGTCACGTCTTGCCACATTTGCTTCGTCCGCCATTTTTGCCACGAGATACGCGTATAACTCGTCACATCCGTATAGAGCTGCATAATGCAAAGGTGTACGATACAAATCGCAAACTGCAGACATTTCAGCACCACTCTGCACGAGATAATTTATTGTAGAAATGACTGAGGAGTTGTCCACATTAATGCTGCTTAGCAGATCAACCGTTGTCTTCTGGCAGGACTTGTCACTTTTGTTGCAGTGACTGTAATGATCCGTTGTCGATGGTACAGACAAAGTAGCGTTTTTCTCCTTGACCATCCCGTGATCTTTTGCGACTGCGATCATCAATGGTGTCAATCCTTCACTTGTACGCACATCAACACCACAGCCCTTTGCTATAAGCAACTGGCATGCACGCTGGCTCGCGCTAGCTGCCGCAAAATGCAGTGGAGTCTCACCGTGTAACGTGCGAATATCGACTTGAGCGCCATAATCTAGCAACCCCTCCACTACATTTGTACGGCCGCTTTTCGCTGCAAAGGCAAGAGCGCTCATGCCACACTGCCAGTTCCGCACGTTCAGATCAATATTGCTATCAGCTTCCATTATCACATCGATTCCACCAAGATAGCCTCTTTCTGCCAGCAACATAATTGGGGTATTGCCATAGATGTCAACAGTATCAACATGTGCTCCATGGGTTAGTAGTTTCTTGATAATCAAAACGGCCTTATCTGAGTCGCTCAAGGTAGCCGATGCTCCATTTGTTGCTTTCGTCATGTCCCTAGACGTACTCATTGTTGTGGGCATCATGCAGGGAGACCCAACCATGTGCAGTGCGCTGCGACCACATTCCCCGATAGTCTTTACCTTTGCGCCGTGCTGAAGCATGTATGAAACGATGTTGAAGTGTAAAGCACTTACTGCGGCGTGCAGTGGCGAATTACTTCCACACTCATGAGCAACATAATTCACGTCAGCACCGTTTGCCAGCAGCATTTGCACACTGAACACATCACCGCGCTGGCATGCGTGCATCAACGCCACGTTCCACAGCGCTTTGTTAGATGTCAAAATTTTGAAATAACTGCTTCCAGGGATAAAGGCTAATCGATGGGGAGACGACGACTCAAGAAGCAAGGCCATTATGTCTTGGAATGGCCACAGTACCACATTTTGGCCATTCACTGTCACCAATACGTAACCGCGAGTGATAATGGTTCCAACAGCTGAATAGCCGTGAGGCGAAATATGCTCTACAATTGCGCCGTAGCGGTATGTGGGTTCGACTTCGAACTCCAATACACGCCGCCAGTCACCGTCAATTGAAAGCGTAATTTGGTCCTTGAAAATGTCTTCCAATACGGCGGGGATGTTGACGTTGCTGATAAAGTCTACTGCATCTGTCAGAATATTGAGTGATGTTTCGTCATCATGGGATCTGCCGACGGCCCAAGACCCGTTCAGTTCAGTCAACAGGGTTTTAAGTGAGATTAGGTTCTCCAGTCCGCTGTTTGACAGCACGTAAGTGAAAATCGGTATAATGTCATCGGTCTCGAGAGTCTCCAATTCAGTTGTCGCGTAGTGCTCGTCCGCATAAGTCGCCTGAATCTGTTTAATTGTATTCGTAAGTACGTCGTATTTTGCTGCGGGAAGAGGTACATGAGCAATTTGAGCAAGAATTCTTGATGCTTTCCTCCATTCCTTCCACGAGATCTGATGCAGCGGGATGTTGAAGTACACTTGGTCTTTTCCTTGTAACCATCTAACTTTGCGGTTAATCGAGGATTCTTCTTCCTGGTACAGACGACGTAGACTCGAGTTAATTTTTTCCTGAAGCGGCACGAAGAGCACTTCTTCCACATGACGAGAAACAGCCGAACGCACTACGTCAAGCGATATTGGCTGCAACGATTGTTGCTTGTCCGCGTATTTATCACTATTCATACTATCGTTGCCTGGATCCTTAAGTGCTGCCAAAATACGAGCACCGTGGTCCGTCACGATGGAATCTGTCAGCGTTGCATGGAACTCTCGGAACTGGCGAAGCGCTTCCGTGCTTTGAGACTCGTATGAGCCAATAAAGCTCTTATACTTGGCGGCTTCAGGAGACTTGCTCGTGTGAAGTACTTTCCGTAGTTCCGCTACAATGCGAATGCTTCGAGCGTCAATGGTGCTAGTACAAACTCGATTTCCCTTTGACGCATCTCCCGATTGTAACAGACTGTTGGTTGCCGCTGTGCCAATAAGACCGGCCGACGGTGAAATTGTGCTACTACCTCCTCCTGACAAGCTCTGCAGCAGACATACCCACGCGCTTGCGTCATCGTCGTTAGATCCAGAACACACAAATGAAAAGTCCTCGCCGGCTACTTCAAAACAAAATGGTCTCTTGGTCTCGTCCGGTTCCAAAAAGCGTACTGACAGCATGCTATCCTGTAAGTGCATCTCTCCTCGCAGCTTGCCAAAATTGTTTCCTTTGTAGTACTGCAGCGATGCCCAGTACTCTCCCGTGGCAGTATTTGTTCGCTTAATCAGCACGAAATACCGTCGCTTCCATGTTTTCCTGAATGCATGAGTCAACAATCAATAAAGCCCTCTTATCACAGCCACTAAAGTCCACAACGTACATGACATTCGCCTGCTTGTAGAGCCACCCACTGCGCACCAGTTCACGGTCAATACGTACAGATGAAGCGAAGCTCTTCCATGATCTCTGGCTACTGCTCAAATAGCTCGACGATAACTCTGTACTCTTCGTCGACATCCGCAAAAGTGTCTCCTGGTCGGGCACTCGGACTGTCTTGCCAGTAGGCACACCTCTTCTTGCTGATACTCTCCAAGAAAATTTCTTATTGCTCATGTGTCGATGGGCTTTTAGTGCATCCTCTGCTGTCTGCAGTACGGGCACAAAGTCGTCCTCGTCGGCGTCATACTCGCCTACCACGACTCTCGCGTCTATCTCGTCCTCCCCGTCACTCTTCCTTTCCACTTCTTCCTGATCTGCTCCATCCAGACGAAAGTCACTGCTGTCTCGAGCGGCTTCCAGCACAGGAATATCTCCATCAGAGCCTCCTCGTCGTCTCGATGCGACGGCAATTGGCGGGTATTGACGTCGCAACGGCATGTGGTCGACTCGTGATGCTCCTTGAGCTCTCAAAGACGGCAGAGGCGGCGTTGGTGGGGGCCGCTTGGCGACCTTCTGGAGCTGCACGGGGGACGCCAAATCGTCTATGAGGAAGGTACTGAAGCTCAGCTGACGCGCAGAATTCGTCGCGGTGGACGATGATGAGTGTTCCATGTCTCGTTTGAGTGTGCTTGACGCCGATCGATGTAGGTTCAGGTCGCTGCGGTTCATGTGTTTACTGGCTTTAATTACGTCCAATTGGTTTTTTCAACGTACGTTGGGTTTTATCAAAATGTCTCCTCCTTTCTTACCAGCAAGACGCAAGCGAACAGAGTAGAAGAAAGAGCAAGTAATTGTGCACGAGATGCTAGGCGTGAGGCTTCCAGCAGACGTCTACAGGTGCAGAAATACAGCGCGTGCCGCGACGACGCAGTGCGGAATCGCCTGCTTCTATGTTTCCCTTTGTACTTTGGCTTCCGGTTGCACAAATGGGATCAAATCTTGCGAATGACCAATAAGAGGGATGCCGAGCAAAATGACAAAATGCGTTTTTTATGCAGATAAGTCGCACAAACTGACGCATTACGTACTAAGAAGAATTCAGAATGCGTATGAACAAATAAGGGGAGACCCACTTCCCAATCGGCAGCCAAAGGCGACAACGGACAGAGACGAGACCCTCCTGGAAGCCAGTAAAAACTGGACCCCTTACCTTGGACGGGAAGTCCCCCATAGTGGGGCCAAGGTAAAAGGGGGAGGGTTTCTCCTTGCTGCGTGCGCTATAGGAGGCAGCGCAGCGTGCGACTTGAAAGAGAAGTGGTCCGCAGAATATCCTAGGTGCGGGGCACGTCGACGACGGATCGAATCACCCTGCACATCGACCAGTTCCTACTCTTCACGGTTTTCCTACCAATCGCCGACCCGTTCGCTGAGCTGTTTATGTACAGTAGCACAGGACCAGATACTCTTCGTCCAGTGGTGCGTCTGGGCAAATCTGAGCACGTTGTGGACCCCGAGATCCGACCCGAAGAGCAAAGTAAGTCGACTACGAGGTGAAGGCCAGGGATTACGTCATGATGGCTCGCTGGGACTACCGCAGTGGTGACCGGACTCCTAGTCAAGCGTTCTCTGTCCAGATTGCTCCGAGAGCGAGAGCAGCCCAGCCATCCGGTTTAAAGTGCACACAAGAAGCTAACTCCGAACTTGGTTAATGGACTGATCCACGGGCCCTTGTGAGAGTGCCCCGCCGTGAAGCCCGAAGTCTTGAACCAGTAGAATGAGAAAGCGAGAAGTAAGAAGATTGCGTCATGGTAGATGAAACGAGCAGTTAACCACCAGACATCTGATTAGTGATAAGTAGCTATAATAGACAGTCTGCCTCTCTCTCTCTAAATAAGGGGAGACGAGGCTGCTTTTCACACCCAACGTAAGGACGACCGTATTCCGCTATGTATGTGTCTATTCAGGCGATGTGGCGGCATTACAATTCCTAGTACGGAAGAGCCGTATCCTTTTTTGCGGCAGACTGCACAACTGGTGAGAAGTACGACCTTCTTCAGGTGAAACCATTGTTCTGAATCGCGGTGGCCATTTCAATAGGTTTTGTACGCAAGCTCTAGCATATCTTGGACAACAAGGATGTAGCCATCATTAGCTGGGATGCAAGCAACGTCTCCTTCTCCATCCATGATAGCGCTGCACTCGATGCGCAGATCCTACCGCGTTACTTCATAGAAAGACTTTGTGCCTTTCGTCAGCAGCTCGTAGACCACGACTTTGCTTGCTGTGACTCTAAGGAGGACGATACGAAGGAGACATATTAACACCCACATTTTCTCACGAAACACCCAAGCGAAATGGTAAAGCTACAGGGAAAAACAATGAGGAAACGTTAAACCGAAAAAAATTATTAGATATGTTTGGAGCTATCCGACCCATTAGTTACCTCAGTGCTGACTCAAATCAATTGGGTCGGAATTGAGACGCTACAGAAGACAGCGACAGAAGCGGAGGGAACAGTGTCACTGGCCTCGGATGACATGGTAAAGTCGACTCCATTTTTTATCTTGCTTCGTCAGGGATCGAGATAAGAGTGCTCAAACTACTCCCACTGCTACTATTGCAACTGATTCTACTTCAATTGTGGAGCTGCCGACAGCTACAATGACTTGTACCTTGGACTAGTTGGAATTACTGCTAGATTCCTCTTCAACTGGAGGCACGACGGCGGCGTCTTTTGCAAGCGGTCACAACCCATTGTTCAGTAATCAGACGGGCATGAGGACATGATGACAGCATCTTGAGAATTCTGGTTTCCTCGTCTGTTGACCGTGTGTGCAGCACAATCGATCGGGTAGAGTCCCCGCAAGAGAGAGAGTGCGGCTGATCCTTGAGGAGAGAGAAAGCTTGAAGAACAGCATTGGAAAGTTGGGCGCTGGCTGCACCTCTTTATGCCGCCGAGACCTGCGAGCGCATCTGTTGCGACAATGAATTCTCGATCGCAAAAACAGCAGAGTTCACTTTTTGCAACAGATTCTTCATCAGGCTCGGGGTTTGGAGGACAACTGCAACCAGCGGAGGACGATTTGTGGAAGTTGTTGAGTCTTCGTGAATTGATTCCTTCCGACGACGATGGAAACAGATCAGTAGTTCAATTGCGTAAAATGGTTTTGCGAGTATCCATTTATTCGCATGCTTGGAATGTGGAGTTGGCACGATGGACAGATATCGGCACGCTAACTATCATCGACAGATATCGGCACGCTAACTATCATCGACAGATATCGGCACGCTAACTATCATCGATCATCATTGACAGCAAACGCTTTCAGGCGAAAACGCGTATGCAACATATGTACGTAAATTCTAGTGATTGAGAATGATAGGCGTCGGAAGCATGAATGCTTGTAAAAAGGCAACTTTGCGTCAGAGGTCTCCATTCGCTTGTCACTTTCAAGCTATGCAACTACAGTCAATCGGTTGTATATTGGTGTGCCAACGATGTAGATGGATCTTGTGTAAAATTCAAAACCGTATGTGGGCTGAGGACAAGTTCATCTTCATTCTGGACTTTGTCGTTGCAAAGGATGAGGAATCCACTTCTCCGTCTCGCATTCGACCATAGCTCTACCTCTGTTGACCCCCTTGTCATTAATAACACACGTCGACGCAATCGTAGATCTTTTCCAAGCTCCATCTCAAATGAAGACCTCAAGCGTCTCGGAAGTCCTTACTTGGCACGCATTTTGCTATGCTCCCCTTACACCTTTTTGACGATCTGTACGATATCTTCGTCTTGTAGCAGGTGTTCCTTGCCCACCTTCTGGGGCTGGTGCTTACACGACGCTCCCCAGACCCAGGCGTACTTGAAATCTTTCAGCAACGACTTGTGAATGCGCTGACAAAAGCTCTCCACTGTGGGCGACTCCTCATGCAGAATGACAGGTGCGTTGTAGTCCGGCAGTCTGCCTCGTGGCTTGGTGTAGATGCGGATCATGTGACAGTAGTCCCAGATTGTCTCTAGCAGATCGTCCAGGTTCCAGCCGTGGTGGGCCGAAATCACCACATTGTGCGGAATCTGGTCGATGATCGTGAGCTCCTCGATCGTGAGCTGGTCAATTTTGTTCAACACATAGAGACACGGAATGTACACGCGATTGCCTTCAATCTGATCGATAAATTCGTCCACTGTTACATCCGCACGCAGCGTCACATCGGCGTTGTGAATCTTGTACTCGTGCAAGATCTGGTACACTGTGTCAGCGTCCAACTCACTCTGTGGACAAGTAGTCTGAAAATGGACGCCTCCTCTCTCTTTGCGTCGAAAGACCATATTGGCTGGTTTCTTGTTGAGTCGGATGCCAAAACCCTCGAGTTCGAACTCAATGAGCTTCTTGTGAGTTGCTGGTTTCATTGCATCCAACACAATGAGGATCACGTTGCAAGTTCGTGCCGTACCAATGACCTGTCGTCCTCTTCCTTTACCATCCTTGGCACCTTCAATAATTCCAGGCAAGTCCAGGATCTGGATACGTGCACCCCGATAATTAAGCGTGCCGGGGATGGCCGTAAGTGTCGTAAACTCATAAGAAGCGGCCTCTGAAAAGGTCCCCGTGAGTTTTGTTAATAGTGTAGATTTTCCCACCGATGGAAACCCCACGAGTCCCACGCGTGTGTCGCCTACTTTATTGACATCGAACCCTTCACCCGTTCCACCGCCACTAGATTTGGTACCAGCATCCGTCACTTCACGTCGTAGCTTGGCAATCTTGGCCTTAAGTAGACACAAATGTTTCATAGTTGCTTTATTCTTCTGAGTACGTGCATATTCCGTTTCCAACTCAGCGATCTTTAACATCGCAGACGACATGGCTGCGTAAATGAGTAATGGATGCAACAAGCGAAGTGAACGGAGGAGCGATGGAGCCCAAAACAACTGGACCAAACGACCCAAAAGAACGTTGATCTCTTTACCAAAAGTTTTTTTGACAGATGTCGACTCGAACGAAACCTAAAATAAAATACCATCATTACCAAACAAGTCGAGCAGTTGCGAGAATGGGGTGCCGCTCTGCGAAGCCGACAGTCTCAGAGCCTGTGCAGTCTCGTCCTTCAACGCGTTCACAGTGTCGGAGAGACCACGATCAGGCATTGGGTAATCGTACCGTGACCACTAGTCCTGAACTTTCTGCTGCAGAGAAGCGAGCGCGGGCAGCGGAAGCGGCTGAGACCCGTAAAGGAGATTGGCGACAGGGCAGCCATGCAGACCCGGACAAGTTGCGAAACATTGGACAACGTCGTAAGAAAGATGAGCTGTTGGCTGGAATCTACAACCGATACACAAGATTAGGCAGAGAACCACCTATTGGACTGCCATCCTGTGAGTTGGAGCAATTGCGCCGCCACCTTGAAACGCTGCGCTAAAGTGAGCACTGGACTTGACAAGAAGAGAGTTTTGATGAATATTGTCATGAAGCGAATGCTTATCATGGCTTAGCAAACGTGTGCACTTCTTTCCTGGAACGTGGCTACACGCTGTAGTGTATTGTGCATTAGGTCTGTGATGTTTGGTGACATCATCTTGTCGTTATACTACACCATTTCTGCTGGTAATGGCAATGTTGTGCAGAAGTGCACGACCTGTGTCTGTTGCAAGAACGAAACGCATGGTCATATTTCAAGTGTCTTCTTCTCAAAGTTCTTTGTTGTTTCATTTATTTGTGTTTTAGCTCTCGCGCCTCCCGGCAGCACGGTAATTCAATTTCTTTATATCTGTCCTCTGTTGTTATTACCTGTGGCAGTAGTTTCGCTCGCTACTCGAGAAAATAATTAAACAAATCACTGAGAGATACGAGACCCACGCAACGCGAATACTCGTCCACGCACACAAATCGGTGTGCCTTGCATGCCGCGAACCGCTCGAATATCATGTGAAGTGTGTCAGTCTTGTAACACAGATGCAGGCCTTCCCCGACATTGCCCTAAGTTCCATAGTTCACGGTCAGCAAGATTTGGTCCATACGCATGTACGAGTTCAGCCAGACAGCTTGCCAATACTCACCTCAGCAGCTTGGATCCTAAGAATTTCTCCCACAGGCATGTCTAATTGGGTAAGTGACCGGTCCTTTACTAACTCGGTGACGTTCGATACACAATAAATATTCACAACAACACCTGATTTGCAACAACGTGTAGACAAATGATAAGCATCATCACAAGAATGGATTTTCAGCCACCAACTTACCACTGGAGTCGACTATCGGCACAGCGGAGACCCTCCTCTCAATTAGGGTGTGCAGCACGCGAATAAGCGGCATGTCTTCAGGAACTGTCACAAAATCACAGTAGATGCCTATACCTAGATCAAAGATGGGCTGGTCGAACAGTCGACGCTGCTCGCGGAAAGTGGCCACCAGGTATTCCAAAATCCCGCTGTGCGTGATGACAGACAAGACCGAGTTCTGGGTTGGGTCTACTACGGGAAGTCTATGAAGCCTATTGTCACGGAGAATCTTGCATACATCGTATAGGTTGTGCTCTGGTGTGACAGACATCATTTCCTCTCTTGTAGGTGCCATTGACAAAGATCGAGGAATCGCTGTACTCATCAAATCCGATATTAGTCCTCGATCTTCCCAGAACCACTCATTTTCAAAGCTTACCTCTCCAGGAGGCAATACTATGCTCTGCTAGTTCCTTCATGGGCGATCCACGGATGTAAAAGTGCCGTAGAATGTTAACAAAATCGGTCGCCGTGAACATGCCGACAAATTTGCCCTGGTCAGCGTCCCAAATCGGCACCGACTTGATATCTAGTCATAGCAGTAACAGTAGCAACATAAGTGAGTCATTAGTTACACCTTAAAGTGCACAAAACATTTGCTGATATTCTCATCTTACCATGCTCTACCAGTGCAAAAAAGGCAAGATTAATGGGAATCTTGACATCAAACACCACAACTTTTCCACTATTTTTTATGACGTCGTAGCACTGTGTCTCACTCATAAAGGCTGCAATGACCCTCTTGCCTTCCTTTACAATGTCTAGTACTGATGCCTGTGTCAGATTGAGCCCTGATGACGAGATAGAGCGATCTGAATCGATCATGGACTGGTCTTCATCTCCTGGCAGCTGTAGTGGGATTACCACATGAGCACGAGGTATCAGACCGTTCAAATCCGTCATCGAATGGACTGTAGTAGAGTCATTAAAGTCCAAGGTTGAGCTGTGCGGGGCCGGCGGCGGCGTGTCATCCCGCGAGGAGGCGTAGTATCCGTCATGGGACATCCCTCCGTCGCCTCGTTTTCTCTTGCGATTCGTGAGCGTGGTGGCGACTGCAAGAACGGCTCCGTGCAGTCACGGATCGGTCAGGACGTGGTAGAAACAGCAGGACCTGGAAAAGGAAGAGGAAAGTGTCCGTAGAGAGCGCAGCTGACCGATTTACAGGATGCGAAATATACCAAAAGACGCGTAGAAATTTTGCAAAGAAAGTGAGATGAAGGAAGAGGGTGATACTGAACTAGAAAGCGAGCGTGGACCGTTCTAGAGACGACGAGGGTACGAAGACTGAGGGGGGTCTTTAGCTCAAAGGTGAATGGAGTTTGTTCCTTACTAAAAACAAGCGTGTTGGGTTTTAGCCAATGGAAAAGAAGTGAGAATTGAATCAGCCAATGTGACGAGCCGTCGTAGATTATGTGATGTACATAATCAACGAAAAGCTACTCGAATTGACCAAATGGATAGCGTGTGACTCGATTGCTTTATCTGCAAGAGCGTGTCCGCCAGTAAATAAATTGCAAAGGAGCCTGTGGATATGTCCATAGCACTGAAATTGTAACCATGCTAAGACCTGCATGCTCTTTGTCAATCGTTATCTCAAAACGCTTCCACTAAACTATGAGCTATGAGAGTACAGTTTCATATGGTTTCTATCTTCCATTATCTTCGTCACGAGCTCCCTCTTGTATCGATTCGAGATCCTCGACCGTCACCGCAAGTAAGCAAGAAAATAGTAGGTGAGATATTGACAATAACGGCTTCAATGTCCTGCATAATGTCGCAAACTGCCATTATTTCGACGATATGATTGGCTCATCATCCACTGAAATGTAGCCACTCTTCTCTTACACAATCTCGAATTTTCTCGTATATTCTCGTCCATATGACAAACTTAAGCCACTTCCACCTTAATCCACTATTGAAAAAGCAATCAAAGCAAAAGCGACGTAACACAAGAAGGTCAGAATGGGCAAAGACTATTACTCAATTCTAAACGTAAACAAAGGTGCTACGGATGATGAGCTTCGTAAAGCTTACCGCAAATTGGCGCTCAAGTGGCACCCGGACAAAAACCCAAACGATTCAGAGGGTGCACAGAAGAAATTCCAGGAAATTGGTGAGGCTTACGAAGTATTGAGTGACAAGAAGAAGCGTGAAATCTACGACATGTATGGTGAAGAAGGGCTTAAGGGTCAACCAGCAGGTCCCGAGGAAGGGATGCCAGGAGGTATGGGTGGAATGCCAGGAGGGATGGGAGGAATGCCTGGAGGCTTTACATTTACAACATCAAGCGGCGGTTTTCCGTCTGGAGGTTTTTCATTTCATTCTACAGATCCGTCGAAAATCTTTGAGCAATTCTTCGGTACTTCTAATCCTCATGAAGCTGAGAGGAATGACCCAATGGCTTCGATGTTTGGTGACATGGGTTTTGGTGGCATGCGTGGTATGAGAAGTGGTGGCTTTGGAGGTCGTGGCGACCCCTTTGGTCAGCAAAGACAGCCACGAGCCGAGCAACTGACGAGTGAATTGGAAGTACCTTTGGAGCAGCTTTATACCGGCTGCATTAAGAAGCTTAAGATCACACGAAAGGTACATGATCCAAACTCAAACCAACTGCGTGAAGAGCAGAAGATCTTGGAGATTAATGTCAGACCTGGCTGGAAAGACGGCACAAAGGTGACGTTTGAAGGGCAGGGTGACGCTTTGCCCGGACGCCCGGCCCAAGATATTGTGTTTGTGATAAAGCAGAAGCCACATAACAAGTTCCGACGTGATGGTGACAAATTGCTGTACCGAGCGAAGTTGTCATTGCGAGACGCACTGCTAGGCAACGGCACGTTGACTGTCAAGACACTGGATGGACGTGAAGTGCCGGTTCCGCTTGGAGGTGTTGTTGCACCCGGTACAACAATGGTGATTGCGGGCGAGGGTATGCCTTTGCAGAAGGCCCCCACACAGCGGGGCAATATGGTTGTTGAGTTTGACGTGCAGTTCCCCACGAGCCTTACAGAAGCACAGAAGAATATGGTACGCCAGGCATTTTAATCTTACTAGTGTTTGTCAACTAGCGCTGTATGTAAGGTGGTGAGTTGTTTGCGAGATTTGAAGTTAAACTAGGTATTGAGATCTTTGACTTGATATCCATTCTTATATATTGATGCTAGATTACTAGACGCAGTCCAAACGACACGCAGAAACTTCGTTATGCTACATCATTCGATTGGTATCGTCTCGTTCGAATCATACTACATTTGCTCACTCGCTTACTTCTTCGCTTCAGATATTGGTTCTTATTTCGAGTTAGCATAGAGTAGCCAACTTAGCTGGATTAATGTGTTAGCGACGCATACGCAACGAGAAGCAAATCGAAAAGCAAACAATGCCAGCATTCATCCACACCCATTCATCCACGACAGAAGGATCGAGACTGACCAGATCAAAACATGCCATCACCAATCCATCCGTCGTCAGTCCATCCCCATCCTTCTCTCACATGGTGCCACGACGAATGTGCTGGTAGACCAGTCCTTCGGACGTGAGCTGCGGCTTGTAGCGGGAGGAAGCAGCCCAGGCGTTGATATTGATGTCGTTCTTGGCAATCTTAACGACATCCGCCGCCTTCTTAGCTTGTTGCTCTTTAGCCCTGGCCAGAATCTTGCTCACCCCGTCTGCAAATGCGTTAACATTATCTCCACACTCAAGTCTAAGCACGTCGATCTTATGCTGCATCTGATCCAGTAGAATCACATTCTGCTTGGCTAATTTCCTCTCCATCCTGTGACGTTCAATTTTCAGTCCCGAGAGCTGTTTCTGGAGCCGATTGACAAGAAATTCCTGCTCTTGTTCCAATTCGTTCTCAAGATGGACCTTCTCGTCTAAAATCCTCGCTACTTGTGACTCTAATGCCTTCCTCACTCCATTGTCTTCATTCTGCAGCTCTTGCAACAGTCGTTCCTTGTCAGCACGAGCAGCTTCGAGCTGCTTTGAAAGACGATTGACAATATATTCCTGTTCATTCTCGAGTTTATTCTCTAGATCGACCTTCTCCTTCTGTAATTGATTGAGTCTTTTCTGCAATTTATTCGTCAAAAGCTCTTCTTCTCTCTCAACCTCTAGGGCCAATTTCTCCTTCTCGCTCTTCACGTCATACAGACGTTTGATAAGACGATTCGTCATTCGTTCCTCTTCAAATTCCGTCGATTCTCCCAATGCCACAAGAGATGCACGAAGAGTCTTGACTTCCAGCTCCAATGCAGCGGTACGTTGACGTTCAAAAAGTAACGCGTCGTCTTCCACGGGGTTGCATCCATGAGATTGCATCGGGAAGGAATGTAATGATGGACTGGAAGCTTTTTGAGAAATGGAAACACAGAGGCACGACAGTGGACAAAGAAGTAGACGCAAAAAAGCTAAATGGAAAGATTTACGTAATTTATAGTGATTTAGAGTATTTGAAAAATCATTCAATTAAACGGCAAAAAACAAATCTGGTTAGTAATAGTTGAGGCTGTTCTTTGGTACCATGAGCTCAGCTGCGCGCTTTTGGGTTTACTGATCAAATTTGCTTGTAATCAAGTGAATCTGAGAAACATTTTGATGGGGAATGAAAAGATGATAAATCTCACACATTTCTTTCCTCCGCTGTCACATGTACGAACCCTCGATACGGATTTTACATTAATATGTACAGTTTCTTGTGGAGAATCAATGTTAACGCACTACATATTTTAGCTCAGTATCGGGACGGCGTGACCATTGGTGTCGTAACGTAGACATTAGTTTACAAGGCATGTTTGGCATTCCATTTATCAGGATGACACCCTTATTTAGCATCTTTGGGCAGACAAATTTCTAAAAGTGTTGTTGGAAGTTTTGCCATTTCAGCGAATGATATAATGGACTCTATTTTAGAGCCCCCTATCGCTTTTTCACTTAAAGTACGACAATATCCTTATTCGAATAGGCACATTGTCACTCACTTGATGTCTTCGTCGTCTCCTTGGGGCAGCTGGGGCATGAAGCTCAATGTGACGTCGATTGTATCACAGGGATTAGAACAAGTCCGTAATCTTCGTGAAGATGTCGAGAAATCCTTTGATCAGGTGGTGACAGGCGCCCCAGGGGCTCGCGTGTCGCTTCCTCTTACTTCAAAGCCGCAGCGACAAGTTGAGGACAAAGAGCTTAACAATGAGGTAGATGTGGTGCCAGATAAGGTGCAAAATGAGGCAGATCTGGTACAATATGAGGTGCAAGATAAGGTGCAAAATGAGGTGGTTGTAGCAATTGAAACAACTCTAATTGAGGATAAAAAGCTGATTGAGGTACGAGAGGAGAAAGTTGAAGCTAAGACCGACGAGCTCGAGAAGGACAAGCAACAACAGAACGCGATCACTGAAAGTGAAACGGAAGAAGAAGAAAAGGAAGAGAAGGAAACAAAGGAGCTGTCAGAGGGTGACAAACAGGATTTAAAAGCCGTTAAAGAGGTGTCGCTTCTTTACAAAGAGCAAGAAAAAAAACAGCAGCAGGAGATTGAGAACGATGAAGAGGACGCGGAGGACGTTGAGGCTAACGATGAGGAAGATGAGGAAAATACGTTGGAAATGAAAAAGAGCGTGGATGAGTCAAATGATGAAGAAGCAGAGCAAGAGCAGGTGTTTGCTGCTGCAAGTCATGACGTGGAGGTAGCGGCTTTGGTGAAGGAGCTTGAGATGCGTGAGTCGCAGCTGTTGACAACATCGACAACTATCCGTGAGCTGCACGATGAGCTGGACAAGACGTGCCGTCGAGAAATTGCAGCAGTAGAACGTGCAGATTTTCTTACGGAGCAGCTGGAAAACATGCGGCGTGAAGTAGCAAAGCTGACGCAGCTGCACAAAGACACGATTGGTCAAAATGCTGATGTGCAGGCGCTGCAAATGGCTCTTGCAGAGAAGGAGGAAAAGTTGAGTGCATTGCTAGATGAAGGTCAGGCTCTGTCGGTCAAGCAGGCGCAGATGGAACAGAGACTGCGTGCACTACGTAAAGAAAAGGACGAGTTGGAGGAGCAAGTACTAAAGTCACAGGCACAAGCTGAAGCGTCAGCAGAGGAGATGAAAAAGATCGTGTCGAAGCTGAAGGCGAGCGAAGAGGAAAAGACGCGCCTTATGCAAGAAAACCTTAAACTTGCGCGTAATGCGGATCTTATGAGTGCCAGGGTCGAAAAAGCTGAGCAAAATGCACTAGAAGCTACGCAGCAGCTGGAAAAGTTCCAGGCGGAGATGGAAGAGCTGACTCTCGCTTCCGCCATCAAAAATGAAGAGATTGAGAGACTTAAGATGGCTTCCCAGTCTAGTGAGGCTCTTAACCATGAGAAAATGGAGCTTCAACAGACATTACAGTTTCTGCAAGATAATGTCCGCAACTTGGAGAAAGAGGTAGCCCGCCGCGAGGAGATGGCGCGGGCAGAGATTGCAGATCTGAAGCGCAAATGGCAGGACGCTGTGGCTCGTGTGGACATACTTGGGCAGAGCGTATCCGAAGCTACTCAGCCGCTGTTTCGCCAACTTCATGCATTGCAAGAGGACCAACGTGCGAGACAAGACAATTGGAAGGCGACGGAGAACACGCTTGTTGCACGCATTGAGGAGGCAATAAAACAACGTCGTCTAGCAGAACAGGAGAAACTTGACATGAAGCAGCAATTGCATGAACTTCGACGAAAGGTGGAGGAAAGCGAGCTGGAAATGACAAGGATACAGGCTGAACTTGCACGCTCGCAAGATGCTGTGAAAAGTACTAAGGCTCGAGCTCGAGAGTTGCGCGGACGGGCTGATGCACTCCAGATTGACTTAGATCAGGCTAAGCGCCAACGCGACGAGCAGACAGAAGCAAAAAAGCAACTTCAGGCCCGGCTAGATACTGTTGAGAAGTCTGCAAAACAGTTGCAGGCTTCATCGAGCGCGACAATTGAACTGAAACAGTCTTGTGAGCGCGAGGAACAACTTTGTCAGGACCTGGAGTGGCACCAACAAGAGCTTCAGCGATTAAAAAAGCTAACGGTACAACTTGTGTCTGCGCCTTTATCTACAGTCTCCACATCTTCGCAGCGTCATTATGTGAGGCGAAGGTATGACGGCGAGCAGGCCAATGGATCTGAAGGTGTCGATAGTGAATTATCTTCTGAGGCATCAATTCTCAAAAAAACGTTGGAAACAGCAATGAGCGATCAACTTGCCAATGGTCACAATACGTCGATGTTGGGACTCAGTCAGCTGCAGCAGCAATTACGTTTACGCGAGGGCGAAAACCGATTGCTGAAACAGCAGCTGGAAACATTAGAGGCTCGACAGAAACAGACGACTGACGAGATTGTCCGACTGAGCTCGCGCAATGCGCTACTTGAGAGCGGTGAGACACAACGAGAGCAGGCACAATTAGAATTGGTGAAATTGCAGAAGCATCAAGCGGTGCTGCTCGAATTGTTTGGTGAGAAAGAGGAGCAAGTTGAGGAGTTGCAAGCTGAGGTAAAAGAGCTCAAGACGTTCTACCGAAAGCAGCTCGATACGCTGGCTACTCATAACGAGGAACAGCAAAAGCAGCGAGCAGAACAACAGCAGTAGTACACGCAGGCGAGACTAAGCAAGGGTAAGCTCAATTTTCTGCTTGTCTTGATCCATCTTACTTATTGTTCGAAGAACGCGTTCCGATGCGTATCTGTCGTGTTATACTGTGTGGGGCAACTGGAAACGACCTTCTTTCGAGAAAATTGGTGTTTACAAGTTTAGCTGAAACACACGACCCTATCGGCTCTGACTTATAGAGCTTCAGCTTGCATTTCAAGGCTCTCAATGAAAGTGTTGTCCTAATTGTCTCGGTTGGCAGGCCGATGATGCACGGTCGTGAAGTCGTTTGCTAGGAGTTCATCTCTGGTGTCAAAGAGGTTTTCAAAGCGAGTTTTGGATTAAGTCGTGAAATTACAGCATAACGACATGGAAGCTGCTTTACGTCCATGTCGTAACCTACTAATTTTACGTTGGGCTTACATCGAAGCGGGAGAAGCATTTCGTGTTAGTCTTGACAGTAGCGTCGGTGAGCAGAGCCTCAACGATTAGAAGCTTGTTGCACAATACAGCAAGCTGAGTGTCTCCGTCATATTCATCCAATACATTACACTACACGTGAAGTACAAAACTTCTTGTTTACAGTTCATCCTCTTCAAGCAGCATGTTTGGCACGGCGTTCGACACTTGATAGCTACGTCCACAATTGTTGCACACCAGCTCTCCCTCCACAATGTTCGTCTGCATCAAGGAGCAAAACAAATCACACTCCCACAACCGTTAGACATCGACAATCAACAAAGATCCAGCACCACGGGTGCCATCAATGACTTCCTCCACTGCTACTTACGTCAAAAATGACGCGGTGGATCAGTTTCAGCAACTCGTCCTGCTCTGACAAGTCAGCAGGAAGATGCTCTGGTAGAGTTGGCACCTCCGGGTGATTTAACTACAGTCCCAGCAGCAATAAAAATGGTCGGTAAGGACCTTTGAAGCATCGAGACAAAGCATCGTCACATTCACCTCTTTGGTCGTGTGGCATAGCGCAGGATAGTCGATGGAGCGCATAATATGCAGCATAAAACTCTTACTGTACTGCGTCTCGAGTACAACGACACCATCCATCGCTGGTACAATCTGCACAAAGAGTTCATCAGTCTTCATAGTCCACAACAAGCAGAAGCCACGGAATCACACGTACTCTCAGTGGAAAATTGAGTGGACGAGCGTCCGCGTCTCGTCCAGCCGTATCAGCACACGCCTATAGATGGAATACACAATCATATATCCGTGAATTTTTAATCATGTCATATCCACATAGTCATCAACATTTCTTGTCATAGTCACCTTGATATGGCACACGAGCATATTGTGAGTCAGCAGCCGCATATTCGTCTTTGGTGTCCAGTGCTACTCGTTCAGTTCATACTACACTTGGTTTCACTAAGTGGACGCTAGCTTGGTGGACCTAAGTGGACATATGTATTCTTATCTACCAATCACTCTCTGCTAATCAAACGACTGGAGCGCGAGAGTGGAGGACTGTGGAAACTACTCCACTTTCTTCCGTGTGAAGGACCGGGTGATTGAAACGTAGTTCCAGATCATGGTCAAGAAGAAAGGGAAATCCAAACGATTATCGCTACACAAGAAGTACAAGATCGCTCACAAAGTGCGTGAACATAAGCGACAGGAACGCAAGTCGGAGAAGCTCAATCAACACAAGAAGAAAAAAGATCCGGGGATTCCCAACAATTGGCCGTTTAAAGAGGAGTTGTTACTACAGGTGGAGCAATCACGATTGGCAGAGATTGAAGCTCAACGTCAAGCGCAACAAAAGCGTAAGGAGGACAAGAAGAAGGCCAAATTGCAGACCAGACTTGAACGAAACAAGACCGTGGCAGTTGTGACGCCATCAAGTGTCGAGTTACAGGCTAAAAAGGACCTTAAACGTGCTCTACAAGCGGCTGATGTAGTGCTGATTGTGCTGGATGCACGTGACCCACAGGGTTCTCGCTCGCTCTCGCTCGAGGACGGTCTAGTGGCTAAAGGACACAAGAAGGTCGTTCTTGTACTCAATAAAGTGGACCTTGTAGCATCTGATACGGCACAGAAATGGGTCACTTATCTACGTCGCTTCCACCCGACGATCCCTGTGCGTGCGCTAAATGCCAAAGTCTCGGACCGTTCTAAAAAGACCAGACAGGAGAAGGGTCATAAAGCGCTCTATGACCGCCAGCAGGAGATTAGCGGCATGCGTGATAATGGAGAGGTGCAGCCGTTGCGTGTGTTTTTGGATGAACTGGCTAACAGCGTTGATAAACCCGTTAGTGTGGCTGTCGTCGGGTACCCGAACGTAGGCAAGAGCACACTTGTCAACTCGATCAAGCGGCGCCAGATAGTCAACGTGTCGAGCAACCCGCAGTCTACTAAGACTGCACAGGAAGTGCATTACGGCGAGAAGATTGTGCTGGTGGATTGTCCCGCACTGGACCCGGACTACAGCGATGAGTCGGCTGCCATCCTGCGTCATGGAATTGCTGGAGTCTTTGTGGAAGATCCCGTGCCCGTTGTGAAGAGCGTTATTGAGCGTGGAGATGCCGTGAACCTCATGCAGACACTCCAAATCCCCGTGTTCCGGAATGACGAAGAGTTCCTCAACAAGCTTGCCATCAAGCAAAACATGCTCCGCAAGGACGGCGAACCGGACATCCTCATGGTGGCAAGGACGTTTCTGCACAATTTGGGCAAGGGCGTGTACAGCCCTTCGTGCCTGCCGCCGGCCAGGTCCAAGTCGCGGTTTGAGATGTCCACTTGGTACAAAAAGCTGGATCTTGCTACGGTGGGTGTTATGCTTGCTTCGACTTGTAGTCTTATTTTATGATACTGATCCAACGCTTGTTACTCAGCTCCCTGATGCCGAAACGCTGCTGTACAGCTCCAATGCGACTGGCCACAAGCGCGTGCTTCTCTTCAAAGCAGCTTCTGTCTCACACGCTGCCGGAGAAACTACAGAATACGACCTTGTTATGGGAGACCTACCGGAGAACGACGGCCTCACATCAGAAGAGGAAGAGGAGGAGGATGACGCCGATATGGATGAAGAGAAGGAAGAAGAAATGAATGATGGCGAGGAATAAGCGCTGCCGCTTGTGGGGACAGAGGCGCTATCGACAGCTAGTAGTAGAGTTGATGCAGCGCATGGCTGTTTTCCAGCTTTTTCACCCTAGACTGATACATGTACTTATTAATCTTGATGCGCTGCCGCAGAGCAGATTTTTCAGTTAAAATGGCAGTCGTTGGTCAGATCGATTACGAGTGACTTTGTAACCTGACAAGATGTTGCTGACATTTCCAAAGCAGCTCTGTTTGAGGCTTTCCAAAGTTTTGTTTGCGTTTGGCACCACTCACAACCCGCGTGATGTAACATCCGCCACTGCCGTGACAAAGTTTGTCTTATTCAAACGTCAATTGTTACAAAGTAAAAGCATAGAGATATTGACTTCCCTCAGGTCTTGCCTACTGTGCATCGAGTTCGAAGCACGAAATTTCAAGTCAACTCTAAATGCGTTGGGTATTCAATTTCTTGTGATAAAACGTTAAGCTTTAATCCGATCAACACTACACATTCTTGCCTACTCGATCTGTTCACATCAATTCGTCGTATTCTTCGCGCAGCACAAGAGCATCTTGTAGCATCCCTGCCAATTGAACAGTTGAAAGCTCTTCCTCCTTTGGAGCTTTTGCTCGAATTTGACAAATGCATTTGCTTTTCGCACGACGGCATTTGCGACAAAAGGCCTCGGGTCTTTCTCCGTTTGCTGCCTTCTTGATACTCGGTACGTCCTCCGGGACAGGATCCACATCCATATCCACCGCAACATCGCTATCCTTTCGCACTTCATAAAATAACTGGAGCAGCTGGTGAAGTTCCGACGAGTCCAACTTCGTTAGTGTTGTAACTTGATTGCTATGATGCACAGCACAAAGTATCAGACCTCGCCTCTTCATACTGGTAGCAACATAAACAGCTAACACACCTGCGCTCTCCTTCTGCAAGTTCATTGGGTTTAATGTCGTACGCTACAAGCATCAAAATTGTGGCAATGCAGGTCCACTAGCAGTAAAGAATCATTAGTTTGAGACACCGCAAAACTTTAAGCTATTCATAGGCGCCGTACCTGGTGCGTGTTATTGGTATCGATGGCGTCACGAAGTGTGAATGTCTCTGTAATAGTGTCGATACGGTGGTTTGCAAACCGGTCGCTGGCAAGTTTAAGCTTGAGTGCTACTTGAGGCAACGGACGCCGCAGCATAAGAGAGAGAGAATTCCACCTCTCCAAACGAATTTGACGCGCACGACGGCGTGCAGCAGCAACCTCGGCCTTGTCTGGCCCTCCAATTAAGGGGTCTTGGCCCTCCAGTTCCTTTTTTTTGGCAGAAAAAGGTTGTCCTGCCACTAATAGTGTCGTTTCGTGAGTAATCCAATCGGAAAACAATCCCCAAAGGTGGCTAAACAATGGCAAATCATTTAGATTCACCACTTCTCCATCATCAAAATCCGAAATCTCGAAGCTGCCAGCGGAAGACATCTCACTTGCGATCGTATCGCTCTCATCGCTATCGCTAACTATAATATCATCGTTGTCATTATCTTCTTCTTCTTGGCTTTTCTTGACTATCTTCTCCACCTTTTTCGCCAATTTCTGCTTGTGTGCTGGGAACACGTAGCCTTCAATAAGCATCGCATGCTCAAGCGTCGGAAAGTTTCTGTCTGGGAGTGCAGGTGCTTGGTTCTCCTTTAACGTACTCAAAGATGTTGCTTTCAACGCTGGTAGAACACTCACAGCCATTGGATTTGCCGTCGAGTGCCTCCTTTCAACAATACCAAGATCATGTGTCTTAGCCCATATCAATCGGACCTTTGGCATTGGCCCTGGTTTCTGTATTACTGGACTCTTGACATTTATGACCGACTTTGTATCGTTTTCGTAGTCGATAGGATTGGGTTGATCCGTGCCAAACACGTCGATCAACGACGGTGCCAGCTGTGGGGGCTTCTGAGCCAATCTAGATAGCAATACACGAGCTTTCTACAACAGCAAAGCATCAAACATAAAGTTATTGTTTGAAAAGTCCCCAATTCTGCAGTATTTTGGGAGCGTAAAAGCTCAAAATGTCAAGGAACAACTGGATCTGTACCTTGAGGCACGTCTGTGAGCAAAATTGCCGCTCGTAATGAGCATCATAGATCTCTTTACGAGCCAACGAAACCCGTAGCTTCCCTCTTGACCTGATCAGACCAAACAACATCACAAAAAACGATCGATTTGATTGGCTAAAAATAAATTACGAACTTGGTCAGCAAGTTGTCGCAGCTCGGGAAGGCACAGAGCTTAGCAGCTGCACGTTCTTCGAAGACTTCTTCCATCTGTCGACGCTGCAAAATATGACCACTTAGTTCTAGATAACGCACAGGTACGCGCGGCGTCAGCAGCGTCGCCATAAGCGCAAACGCCTCGTGGACATTCGAGCCATTAACGCTCGTCATGTTATTTAACGGTTTTAATTAGGTGTGAACCACACCATTTTCTCGTAAGTGTAGCCATTTCTCAATTTTTATTTTTGTCATATGACTATTTGCTACGACTAAGAATTGATGTCTATGTACATGTATTTGCTTCTTCCAACTCGTGTGTCTCAATCATTTCGGAATACAAACAACTTCAACGTATAGTGTAGTCGAATGTGCTATTCTGTAGCTTTACATGATTTTGTGGACACAGGTTGGCGTTGTTTGTCACATTAAAACGCATCTGGCAAAGCATCATGTCGTGCTCCTTGGTTGCTGCTACATGTACATTCTGTACCCATATGCAACCGATCCTAGACATCGTCACCAACTTCAACTTGGTCGTCTCTCATCCAGCCAATCCGCATCAAGCTCCGATCATTTTGGGACTCTCCATTGTCAGAACCAAATTTGAGTCATTCCCCCGAATCGAAAAGTCCCAATTCATGTTTTCTATGCGTCCAATCCGTCCTTCTCTTTTTCGTCGTCCCGTCACCCATTGCTTCTCTTCTAAAGGTTTATCCCTTCATTCCTCTCTCTCTCTCTCGTTCATCACACTAAAAACGTCATTCTCCATATCCACAGCCGAGTATGAAAACATTTGCACTGAAGTCCGTGGAAAAGTCGCAATCATTACGATACACCGTCCCAAGGCACTCAATGCTTTATGCAGTCCCCTCATTGAAGAACTCAATAGTGCAGCTCATGCTTTTGACGCTGATCACAACATCGGTGCCATCGTCATCACTGGCAATGACAAGGCGTTTGCAGCCGGCGCTGACATTAAAGAGATGGCATCCAAGAGCTTTGTGGACGTCTACAGCAGCAACATGTTTTCCAATTGGGGAGACATTACTCAGATCTCCAAGCCTGTGATTGCTGCTGTCAATGGCTACGCACTGGGTGGTGGCTGTGAGCTTGCCATGCTCTGTGACCTCATCATCGCCGGAGACTCGGCCAAGTTCGGCCAGCCGGAGATCACTCTGGGCACGATTCCAGGCTGCGGTGGCACCCAAAGACTGATACGGGCTGTGGGCAAAGCCAAAGCTATGGAGATGATCCTCACAGGCAATATGATTGACGCTCAGCAGGCTGAACGCGACGGCCTCGTGACCCGTGTCGTGCCGGCCGGTCAGCTGCTAGACGAGGCACTGAAGACGGCCAATAAGATCGCCAGTTTCTCGCAGCCGGTGGTCAAGATGGCGAAGGAGGCCGTGAACGCCGCGTATGAGCAGTCACTGCAAGAAGGACTCAAGTACGAGAGCCGTCTCTTTTGGAGTTCCTTTGCCACGAAGGACCAGAAGGAGGGCATGGCCGCCTTCGTGGAGAAGCGTAAGGCTGACTTCAAGAACGAGTAAACAGCGATTGCTAATCGTGTCCATTGCCGTGGGAGTTTGTGGAAGTGAGCTCAACAGACTAAATCAAAGCATGACATGACTGAAACCCACTTGCAGTCTATTTGCCTCAACTATTTCTAACTGTACTCTCTATCAGGACATGGATGACAAAAGTAGCGGTGATGACCGAAACCCATGCTCAATCTGCCATCATGCCCGACGTCTAGAGCTCGCACAGTAGTTAGAGCTTCTCTAATGGAGCTTCTAAGGCTGTCGCTACAGACCGAGCACAATGGTGCTTGGCCGCCATGAAAACATCCGTCAGCATCTTTTCACGTACCTTTACTTTTCTTAGATAAGCTCTCTGTCGAACTAATACCTGCGACCGTCCTGTTCGTGCCATTCGTCACGTAGGTGCAGTCGCTAGCATCGCCACTGTCGCGCTTCTTCTTCTTGGAGGGTTTCGTGTTTAGCGACCTCTTTCGCAAACGCTTACTATCGCTCTCACCACATTCCACAGACTCAAAGACCCATTCAGGGATCTCTGTCCGCGTTACATGATCTATTTGCATGTCCATTCCGCCGTGACGGGCCTCCCACTGATCCGTGTAAAAAGCGAAATCGCGGATCACGCTCGTCAAGTCTATACTGTGATTCGCGCCAATCGCTGGAACTACTTTGGGAGCAGTAAAGCCTAGCCCGATAAACAGCCACGACGTATGCACCTCACATTTCGATGAGCTCTTAGGACTTGTATCCTTCGTCTCAATAAAATCGAAGAAGCGGCCGAACGGGTCAATTCGCAAATTCGGGAGTGCTTCCAATCTAATACAACAGCGAAAAATAACGCCACGTGGCAATTGGCATAACGAGCATTGAGCGTTCACAAGATTCCAGTCATGCATACATGAATAACCCGGTTTGTAAGATCAGAAATCGAATAAGAACGAAACATACCGAAGAAACAACTGCCGCAGTCTTGACTCAACCCAACCAAACCACCCGTCGAAGTCTTCAGCACTGCTCGCCATTATTTGAACACGAAGAAAGTGTTTTGACCTAGTTACTTACGCAAGAACACGAACAAAAAGGTCACAAACAGAATGCACGTGAGGGCGACGAAAAACTCGACAAAAAAGGAGAGACCAAGCAGGAATCACAGGAAAATGAAACCTTTGGAAAAACATTGGAGGTACAAACAGCTTTGTCCACGATGATCTCTGCACACGCCAATGTCAGCAACAGAGTAGAGTACAAAAAATCAAACCCAAAGCCTCCTACCTTGGTCTCAATCTCTAATGTCCGAGCAAACCCCTTCCCAAACTCTGACTTCAGAATTTGAAGGGTTGAAGCCATCACATTGTACGATGAGTTGATTGCCGGGTATGCGGGCGTGATGATTGGCATCAAGTGCAATCGGTCGCGGACATTCGTTTTAGGGTTCCATTCCTGATACAACCAATCAAACCAAGTGTGAGTCCTTGACAACGCATGTACTGCAGACACATTGACGACGCATGAGGCGACAATGTAAAACGTTGCATCGGTATTCAAAGAAACAAAAAAGAATTGCATCACCGAGAAGCTAAGGTTCAGTGGGTTATTAACCCGATCGACCATGATCGGATTTGGCCACGTCCACATCTGGTATATCCTGAAAAAGCGTGCGAGCAACGACGCTGGCAGCAAATTCGGATAGAACTGGCAGATCCGAGCAACTAGGATGGCCCAGTTGACACCGCCGAGAAAGCCTAACACATTTGAGTAGATCCCTCGCATCTGCAGCAGCGTGCATTGGTCACACAAAAGTAAAGCCTACTCCAATCCATCTTGTCCACGTACCCTGGCCCAATGCTTAACGGCAATCAATGTCGTCCGGAACGTGTCTGGATTCGGCACGAGCTGCAAGATTCGTTCCGTGACACGTACCCCGTTACAGCTTCGCACTGAGGCTTCGTCCAGTCCTTTCAAGTACCGATCGTCCAGTATGTCGAGGTCTTTTGGGATCGAATCCAGATCCAGTGACACAAAGAGCAGATCCACTGGAATCCCATCCACTTTCATCTTGATCACAGGTACAAACCTATAAACAAAGCATCAGCTTGTCAAATTCAAAAATCACCTTAGTCTAGCAATTACATACGCGTCACTGATGACGCGCAGCCCCGTGACGTCAGGTGACATCTCCAGCAGAATCGGCGCCTTGTCAAAGAAACTCGCCTGTGTGCAGTGTCGGGGCGCAATGCACAATCTGGTCATAACATAACGCCCATCAGCCCTTGCAACATATTGCAGCATACTAAGACCAGGTTGTTACGTGTCAATGTCGGCCTCTCGGCTCTGTACACCGAGGTGATAGGAGCCGAAGGTGCGTAGCTGCAGTTCCGGCTGTGGACGCGTCGAGGTCGTCTCGTACTCGTGCAGTGCGTATTCCTGTAGCACATGATGCAGTCTTTTGAGTACGCGCTCTCGTACGGCTAGGCGCTCTTCCGTCTCGTACAAGTCGCAGGAACTAACGAAATGGGTACATATCATCATGCAGGAACTTGCTAAAGTTTCTAGAAAAAAGTAGCGAAAAAGATAGAAACCGATACATACCGTAGCGTCTGCAGCAGCTCCTCGTTCAGGCGTTTGTCTCCGTCCGAGGGTCCAGCAATGGACAGCGGCGTCATCATAGCTACTGGACGGATGGACGTCACTAAAAATAATTGTTACAAAAATAATTGCTACAAAATAATTGACATGAGTAACAAGTGACCTGGCTATATGCGAGATACCCAAATTACGTTGAATGGTCTCAATGGGATCGAAATCAAATATATTTTTTTCAGAAGCCACGAAAAAGTCGTCAAACAGAAGACGTCTTGTTGGTTTTGCTGCAGGCTGATAATGTCGAGCGCAAGCTAAGGCTTTTCGATAAGACTTGGCTTTGTATGGACTTCAGCCAGGTGAAGTAGATGACTGAACTAGCGAAGATGCAGCTGATTATAAGGTGGCTGTAACAACGCGTTGATTGTTGTTGATGCATTTCAGCTTACAGTGACAGTGAAAAGTTGCGAAGTTTAGTCGACACGCATTCCTTTGGTTTCATGGGTCTTGTAGATAGAGACGAAAAATCAAACAAGATAGCCACAGGGCAGCACAAAGTTGCTTTGTTCTGCTGTATTGAATAGCGGCCAATGTTGATGAGGTAGTTTCATGAAAGTGAAGTGTGGCAACTTGGTGCTTTTCTACTTGCGCTTTTCCTTCTTCATTTTCAGTTTGTCCTTCTCTTCGTCGTGCCCAAATGCGTACAGCATTGCATTGCTGCCAACACTGAGGCTCTAGGAAACTCGTTGCGCCTTCAAAAACGCCAGCCTCGCCAATAATACCCAAAGCTCTGCTCGTGTATCACGTGCCTCTCCACCAACGATAAGCGGAAACGGCAGTTCAAATTTGACTCGCTGTAACATTTGAGATGAAGCTGCAACGCATTTGTGACACTTCAGATTGGTGCTGTACAGCTTGCTCGGTGATCATACAGCCACGGCCCATCAAGAATAGATTCACAAGTATGACATAGACGTACACTGAGACAGCGTCATCTCTAGAATCACGTGACAGCAGCAATATCGCCAGTGACGTTATTGAAAACAGTTACAGCGCTTTCTCTTGCGCATTGTATGCTTCACCCTCTTTCCTTTTTATGCAATTATATCAGTTGAGGCGGATTGTTTTCTTTTGTCCAATCAAATTAACGTATGTTTCGCGGCCATCAAATATATAGCTACACTTTGGTTGTCTCAATTGAATTCTCCGTCATGCGCAATGCTCTCGATCGTGGCGGTTTGACACTAGTGCAAACCGCCGTAGTGTCATTTGCGGGCGCACAAGTCGATGGCAGCGCGTCCTTATTGATGGATACAACTGTGGATTTTGACTACGATTATATCCTGGACTGTAAGACAACTGCGCACCGCAGCGGTCTGGCACTGGCGCTGTCTACGCACAAGCTGCAGCTGCGCAGCCTCGAGACGTTGGCGCTACAGCACGAGTTCCATGCGCACAACAGCACCATTCACGAGATCTGGACATCACAAGTTTCGCCTTATCAGTTGGCGACGTGTTCCAGCGACGAGTGCGTCAAGCTCTGGGACACACGAACGGCACTGCCGGCTTTGGTCGTGCCAGTCGGTCAAGAGGTCTGGAGCCTGTCTATCAACCGCGACGAGACGCTTCTGGCCACGGGGACAGATGACCTCGCGCTGTTCTACGATGTGCGCACGGGCGGTAAGCTTGGAGAGTACGGAGAGAGCCACGTGGACGCCGTCACCAAAGTGCGTTTCCATCCGACGCAACCGGCGTTCGTGGTCACGGCCTCGGAAGATGGTGTTGTGTGCTGCTTTGATTGCCGTATTTCGGACGAGCGTGAAGCCCTTGAAA
This sequence comes from Peronospora destructor, assembly GCA_011800735.1. Taxonomy (NCBI): domain Eukaryota; phylum Oomycota; class Peronosporomycetes; order Peronosporales; family Peronosporaceae; genus Peronospora; species Peronospora destructor. The sequence continues at coordinate 39,126 of WBRY01000039.1, read as the reverse complement.
GTATCTTGAACGTTGAGAGTGCCGTTACGACCTTGGGTTTCTTTGGTGAAATGAAGGAGAACATTTACTGTCTCACAGGCACCGAGACGCTGGATTTGTGGAATATTTGGACGGCCGAGAGACTGCATCATCATGACACAATCCGAGACGATTGCAATAGCAACGGCCTAGCTACTGACTACTTAATCGACTGCGTGTACGACGATCAGTCGAACGATCTCTTCCTACTTGTCGGTAACCACGACGGCGACGTAAACGCGGTCAATATCGGCACGGACGCAGCCTCAGCAGGGAAGTTGCAGCATGTGGCAGCGCTCAAAGGAGGTCACAAGGCCTGTATCCGCTGCATATACTACGATCCGGAGAGCACAACGATGTTTACAGGAGGTGAAGACACGCGGCTTTGCAAGTGGGTAGCAGCAGAGACAAGCGACGGCTCTTTTTCGACGTCGTCGATCACTTCCTTTGGTAAAAGAGCGACAGGGTGTGACTCTGCAGGTATTCGAAAAGCGCGCAAGTCTTTCCGTCCATACTAGATAGATGTGCTTAATTGTGTAAAGGCTAAGCTGATGGAGCATGTAGACGTTTTTTAGGCCACGAGCAAGAACAGAACGAAGGCGAAAAGAATGTCAAGAAGGGCTCCAATGTGTCGTGCTTTGTCAGTGCTGATGCTGGTTAAAACGTTCAAGATCTTCGTGTCTCCTCCACACAAATTCAGCTTCGTGCTCTTCTCCGTTCGAATGTGGCATGCAGTTTATCGCAAAAGCTCACAGGAAGGACGAGTGTAGCATATTCTAAGGTTGGGCAAGACGTATGTGTGATTCTGCGCCTGAGTTGTTTTTGTTGTTGAAGCTAAAGCGCCTCGGTACCGGACTCAGCAGCGTTGCCTCGTCCTAGTAAAGGTACAACAGAATGAAGGCGGTAACTCTCAAGATTCACAGTCTACCTCCTTTTCGAACGGGTAACTTTCAAGGATCTCTGGGATGGGGTTGACTGACTAGGGCTGCTGCACGCTGTCTGCACGAGCCAGCCACTATAGCGATTTTGGCTTGACGACATCTTGCATTATTGTCCGTACATTGGTCAAGAGATTCCAAGGTTTCAGGTTGCGGTGCACAATACCGCAGTAAAGCAGAGTATTGGCCAACATGTCCACCACGCAGCCTCTTTCTTGGAATACCCTTTCGTCTACGAAGAGTTCACTTCTTTCCTTCATGACGTACAAAATGTTATGACAGTCAAACACTTCTTCAGCTACACGAGCCTCGTGTGGTGCACGACCCGCAGCATCTCCATCTCAACACGCAGCGCTTCCTCATTCTTCGTCCTTAAAATCGCTTTGTCGATGTATTTGAAGGACGGCCTGCGACAGAACGATTCACGGTATGGATTCTCCATTGGTGGCCGACATCCTTGGAGTCAGTGGCGATGTCCCGCTGCACTTTATACACGATATAAAGTGCTACAAGGCATCCAAGACAATTTGAGCCTTGCAGTTTTTCCAGAACCACCAGTAGCTGCAACTGTGTCAAGCAGCTCCATCCTTAACAAAGACAATAGCTGCAGCGTCAGTGCCGCAGCAGATTTTAGTTGACCCGCAGCTTGCCATTCAATGGTAGCTGCGCTGCATTTTGTGAGGTACTGCTCAACCAACGAAGTAGCGAGGCAACAACAGCACTAAACATATTTTGATTAATTCCATCACAAAACTGCTACTGCAGCTGCTGAGTCAAAGCGAGCAAATGTCCTGCACCGGCGTGATGGTCGAGATGCGTCCGTCTTTAGTAGCTTCGTCCTCCAGCTCTTGAGCACGTTTACGAGCATGGTAGATGAACCCGAAAGCAAGCAGCACGGCACAGGCAGCGCCGCCGACAGCAAGTCCGACAACACCACTGAAGCTGCTGGTCTTGCTTTGAGTGTTAATTTCTTGCGTGTCATCATTCTCGTTCTTGTTGGCCGGCTGCGCCTGCTGCGACTTCACGCTGTTACCGATGACCGACAGTGTGGTCTCAGATACATGCTCCGACTCTGAAAACTTCTTTGGGGTCTCAGTTATATGCTCCGACTCGGAACGACTCCTTGAGTAGTCGGAACGATTCTTTGGGCTCTCGGTAGACGAAATTGGGCTCTTGAAATAACTTGACACTTCCATAGTGTGGACAGGGTCCGAAAACGAACCCGATTCCTGCTGAACGACATCATCCGATTTCAACAACGAGGAGAACGTGACTTTAGTCTCACTCAGTCCCGAGTTGGTCTCCGGGACGAGCATAAAGGTAGCCGAACGCTCCAGTGACGGAGGGGTGGTAGCCGGCGTAGGAGGAGGAGGAGTAGGAGGAGTAGGAGGAAGAGCAGGTGTGGTCGAATTTGGTATCGGGGCAGGCTGCTGCTGCGACATCGGGAACTTGGGCTGCATGTCTGCTGTGTACAGGCCGAAGGTCTGCTCGTGGACCTCGGCTTTGCCGGGCGTGTCGAACATCTGAAAGTAAAACTTCTCTCTCATGCCGCTGCTCCAATGCTGATAGGCATTGTAGAAGGCCTGCTCGCCCGAGAGACTGCAGGTATTGCCGGACACAAAGCCTCTTGAGGCCCAGCCCGTCTCCGCCAGTATCAGCTTGTCACCAAACTGGCTTTTCATGGTCTTCCACTGCTCGTCAACGATGTCGATAGCGCTTTCGGCGGTGATGCCGGGAGTGAAGAGCGGTTGCACATTCGCACCGAAGACGTCACAGGCAGCGACCAGGTCAGGCCAGCCTGAGATACCCTGCCAGCCGATCACCTCCGTGTTGCGCTGGACAGTGCCGACTTTAACAGACACGCGGGCCTTAATCTGATTGATGACGTCGATCATGTCGCGTGGGACGCTAGAGACACCCGCCAGGTTCTCGTTGCCAACCATAATAATTGAGACGCCACCGGCATTGGCTGCCTTGATAGCGGCCTCCATCTGCTCTTGATAGCCACTGTAAGGGTACGGCACACCCAGGACGGCCGTAAGTCCGGCGGCCGCGATGATAGGACCCAATTCCGTGTTGTCGAACTTGGAAAGGTACGTGCGCACGCTAGTGAAGCCGGCGCTGGCGATGATCTTCATGTCGGCCTGCACGGTCAAATCATTCTTGCCGCTCGTGTGGTTCGGATCATAGCACACACCGTTGGCATCCACCTTAATCGAGAAGAAAGCAAAGACGCCCAAAAAGATCGGGACGAAGAGCTTCATGGCGGTAGTTGCGAGTGCTTTTGCCTTTATAAATACAAGCGAGTGCCACTTGCTGCTGAAGGAAAAATGACGATCGAGACGGTCGATTCGACCAGATACCGCGCCCATGGCATTTATAGGATAAGGATCAGAAAGACTGCTTGCTGATCCACTCAAATTGCTGCAATACCACTCGGATTTGCAACGCTAATGGAGCGAAAGTGTCCTGACAAGAGTGTTAGCAACGTCGTAGGATAAAGAGAGCCTTCCACCTGGAATGCCAACAACAACTTCAATGCTAAGTCGACAAGTAAATATTTTACGAATCGACAGTGCGTACAGAATGAGTTGTAGAGGATGAAACTGTCCAAAATGAAACTAGAAAATGAACTGTATAGAATGAAACTACACAAGTTTTGAAAGCATACAGTATCACTTGAACCCTTTGTTCGGAGCCTCCTTATCACTTAGGAGTGACGACAGGTCAGACATCTGATAATGAACCCTATCGGCTATCTCGTATCAACAAGCCAAGCTTCGAAGATGGGGCCTAGCGATTCTGCTGAGCGCACCGGCTTCAAGTACGACAGGACATACTCCTGCGCCACCCACCGAAACTGGCACAGGACTACACATGGGAATACACCACGCCGGGCTGCGTCAGCGGCATCATGGTGGACTCAGACCCAGGTCGGCAGAGCGTCATCGCCCTGGAGCAAGACAGCGATGGAATTCACTGGAGCATTGCTGCGAACAACATCGCGGATCAGCGGACGGCAGCCGACTGCCAGAGGCTCCGCAAGGGTCAGGTTGCACGGGGCATCGTATTTTACGCGAATCCGCTCATCCACAGGTTCCCATGGAGCGTGCCCGACACTATCGCGAACAAACACGTACTCTTGGCCCTGAAGAAACAACCGTTTCGTCGGTACAAAGGTTCGGACAGTGCGCTGACACGAACTCTGGAGACGCTTCAGGACTCAGCGGAGGGAAGTGCGTGGCAGACAGTCGTTTATCGAGTTGCAGCGAGGGAAACGAATCTCTCCCATCCAGACCGAGGGCAAGATAACAGCTGCCGCAAGCTCCGATGCTGTCAAGGCGTGAAAGAAACATTGGAACACATCTGCTGGACATGTCCGTGCGCGCAAGCCTGCTGGCAGAAGCTTATCTGCCACTGGACAGGAGAACGATGGGAGCTTGGACGGCTCCAACGCTTCCTTGCAAACAGTGCAAGTAGAAGCGCGCCAGGACTCTCCAAGGTGGTCCAGGAACAGCTCACTAGAAATCACCCAGACGAGGTGGCCGCATACGCCGCCGTGTGGAAACGCATATGGCACATCCTGAGCAGCGTTTGCATCATCAGCTTGTGGATACAACGCAACCGAGTGACGTTCCAGCAAGAGGACGTGACCATCGCCAGTAGCGTTCATGAATTTTGGGAAACCAGCATGAGGCAACTTCGAGCCGTAGCGAAGCGAGAGTGCCGGCGAATCGACACGAAAATACAAGGAACCCGTCTGATGCTATGTCAACATGCCATAGCCAGACAACCCCGAGAGCCGTCATCGCAGGTGACAAGCCCCGTACAACCACCGGACTCGAATGAGGAACCGGCGTTGCTAACCAGGCTTAGGATTTACCAGATATCCTGCAACCACTAACGGTTAAATACCTATCAAATATAGCGTTGTCGTGACTGTCATAGTCTCCAGAGATGAAGCGAATTGCATCCTAGTTTTTACGAAAAAGATAGCTGTAATAGTACGCTTTTCGTCAATCTATCTTGAATTGCATGCGCAGCTTCGACGCAAAGCAAGATCCTCCACCTACAGAAGCGCCGAAAATGTGTATCTAGGAAGGATAGTGGAAGATTTCGCAAAAAGCTAGCCTCAACACTTTACAGCATGAAGGTGAAACCGCAAGAACGTCACATTTTAGTCTGCTTTTTCACGAACGCAACATCGGAGAGCCTCCACATCCCGACGTAGCGATATCTTGGGTGAGGAGTCCTAAATATCCTATTTCTGAGATCCAGCGGGGTCTACAAATGCGCGTGCAAGAGAGCGACTAGCCTGTACTCGTGGACAGTAGCTTGGTTGTCTATAAACAAGTCGGAGTACACAGTCATTTACTAACGCAAAGCTAAAGCACAGTAAGGCCAGCTCGTTTGAATATCCGCCAAGTCGTTGCGGAATAGGCGTGTGTTGTAAGGATAGATAAAAGTCTGACGTGTACTTACAGGTTGTTCATCCATCGAAACAGTGCGAAAGCTTACTATTTCTAAACGAATGGATGCATCAAATTGCAACGGATACGACAAGCTTTGGCGTGGCGCTGAGTCGTTGGGAGCTACTACTCAGCTTCGTTAACCGTAGGATATCGACTAATAATGGAGGATCTTCACTCAGCGGTGAAATGCATGTCACGTCAGAGATGGTAGTCGTTACAAGAGGCACGGATGGCTCCAATAGACGAGTCACGATACGACGAATTCTCTCTCCAAGTTCAACTTACTGGCTGTGCGTACAAGTTCATTCACTCTGGCAATAAAAAATTGCGATTGACGCGTACGTAATGTCTTTGTTCCAGTGACTTTGGCAAAAATCCAATCGCACCGTCTCAACTAATTGAAAATAGGCGTTAAATGTTCGTCTTTGTTTGTCCCTAAATTATTCCCGATACACTCAATCGCAACAACAGTTAGTTTCTTACTTTTCTTTCGTCAATTTTTATAGTGCTAAAAGTATGAAAGTGCTCCCCATGATCATCCTGGATAGCGCTGAGTTATGTGAGTAACCGATGCGATCTGCTCGGGCATAAACGTGATTTTCTGGGAAACTTCTCACCCTCAGTTGCGCGATGGATTGGGTCAACGTCATAATTAGTACACATATTGAAGCTTTCACTCGACAATTTGCTTGACAATAACCTTCATAATTCCCGAACTCGACATCGGCAAAGTGGCGAAAGCGTTCGGTCTCGGAGTGAAAGGCAGCCTCAATGTAGTTCTCGATCGTTTGTACTACCTTCCAGGTGATATGCTGCTGGGAAGCGTCCTGCTCAGCGTGACAGAGCCACTCGACTTTACGTGTAAGTAGCAACTTCACTTAATTAAAAGTAGCACACGTCATTAACGACCAACAACCTCTTATATGCAGCACTGGTGCTACGTATCCGCGGCATGGAGATGCTCACATGGACTAAAGGTGATGAACAGACTGCTACCGTGTATCGGAGAGAGTACCGGCACTTGGACGAAGAGGTGCAGTCTCAATGAACTGACCGTCGATATTCTGTTGAGTGTCGTTCTAACGTTATCGTTTTGTTCACTTTTACCAGATCGTCCTAAGTGCCGAACAGCAATCGTACCAGCCTGGAGAGTACGTGTGTACCCAATCTGCTTTCACTTGCCCGACACACTGCCCAACTCTTTCCATATTTCGGGTCGCAATGCTAGCATCATGTGTCGCATTGATGCCTCACTGGGTTACACGGCTACTGCTGTCATGACGGTGAAAGGAAAATTCTCGGCCGACATGGAAGCTAAATCGTCTTTCGTAGTGCAACAGCTGCCAGTTGGCGAACGTGTTCGTTCATTGAGGAATTCGATGACGGGTGACATTTATATGTTGCGGATGATGAAAATAGGAACGTGCTCTGTTTCGGCACAGCTGCCTAGTAATGTCCACGTTGCCGGAGATATTTTGCTGGCACAGACTGAGGTTCAAAATGACACGTCCGGGGACATGAACAAACTGTCCATGGTGCTGTACGAGGACATTTCCGTTGACTTGGGTACGTCAAACCAAAAATTGGAAGGGTCCAAGTGTGTCAGTCGTCAGGACTTTCCAGGCGTGAAGGCCGGAAAGACGCGACAGCAAGTACTAGCTTTGCCTTTAGTTACCAAGACGTATCCTGCTCGGCCGGTGTCTGCGGTCATCCAGTCGCACTTCTTGACAACCAAGTACCGCCTCGTCGTCAAATGTAAATTTCGTTTCTGTCGGAGTGGTCCGGTGGACTTCCCGGTAGGAATCTTGCGGAAACTGGTGGTGAGAGCGGCGCACGTACCTGTGGCTACCGTGTTACCTGCGGTTGCTGCTACAGCTGCATTGCAGTCGAGTGCCGGTGTCGCAGTGATGTCTGTGGCCGCTGCACCGAGGAGAAAATCGGCCAGTGACGGAAGGAGTTCGAGAAAATTTATGAACTCGGTCCGGTCGCCAACGCGTACGCTATACTAAGAGCGAGAGATGTGAAGTTTGGTGTCGTATTTACGTGTTGGAGGAGAGGCAGATGCTGCGTCATGGATCGCCAAAGTATTAAGGCCGCTCACGTGTAAGAATTAGTGAAAATGTATAAATCTTGAGCAACTCGTATTCAAAGTCGCTTTGCTGGTCTGTATAGTGTTGTCAGTCGAAACAACAAGAAACGCACTAAAGCCCCTTGTCGATCAAACCTGATAGCTCATGTCGGAGTTGAGACACCGGGTCATTGCATAATCAGCCACCCTCTTTTTCCGCTGCCGCCTGCGGGCCGTCGGTCGACTCTAACACGCTTCAACTATTGCGCTTAGGCCAGGACCACATGATGTTGGTGATGCCATCACGCACACACTTTGCAATTGCATCGCATGCCTTGTGTCTTATACCTCCATGCATCTGTGTGTTTACCAGCGAGCAAGGGACGTGGGACGTTTGGCAACGAGCTAGGCTTGACTAAACAGCAGCAAGATTCCCTGTGCGCACTCTACGTGTGATATTATTGCTGTCACAATGAGGAAGGTGACCAAGTGCTTGACTATCGGTGTCAAGGACATCATTCTAGTAAGGAAGGCTTCGTAAAAAAGACAACTAGGTGCTGTCTGTATTGGGCGAACGTACCAATTTTGAAGTGATGTCCTCTCGAGCACCAAAACTCAACATTCAAGTCTTTATCAAGTTTATTGTTGTGAATATTGCAGTAACGAGTTCTATAAAAGGAGTTCAGTTCTGTCCGTGCTGCCAGTCGCAATGACCCCTCAAACGTCACAAGTTGATGACCACACCATCGTCACCGCCGCCAAGCTATCGGAGTACAAGCGTCTTAGACATCGCGAGTACGTCAAGAGGTCCTACAAGAAGAAACTCGTGCGTTTATTGTAATAATTTCGTGCTTATTTTTTTAAACATTCGTTTTCTCTGATCATGTGTGACTGTCTTTCATGAAACTCTCATCTCTATAGACGACACTTGAAAACCTTCGACGTGAACTGAGTGTTCTAGATCAACAATACGCATCCATCTTGCTCTTAGGAACTGATAATAATGAGCAGAATAACGACGACTCCAGCTTGATGATCAGCACACAGGAGACACCAACGATGCCGAAATATCTTCAAGCCACCGAACTCAAGAGATGGTATCAACAAGAAAACGAACGACTGTACCAACGCAACGCGTGTCATATGAAAGTTGAGAGTCGCATGGGGCAGTTACTTGACGCCTATGAGGCAGCCAAATTGCCTGTGCCCGAAGTCTCCACTTCTCGTCGGTACCTCTTCTCCCCGCTATCTACAGTTGCTTATAATAAAGTGATCAACGAGGGAACGAACGAAGTGCTTTGCTTTGCCCGCTGCACAGAAAAACTAAGCACAGGTGCTCGAGTTCTAGGGTGGACGGATCAGCGTGAGATTCACGAGCACTCACTAAAGTTCGCGTTACAGAAAGAGTTTGGGCTCTCGCCTCGTGACTTGTTGCAAAGAAGCTGGTCGATATTTTCGAATCCGACGGAATTTCCAAAGATTTACGGCACAGCGCTGAATGCGCAGTTTCATGTGTTGCAACGCGTCGATGAGAACACGATTCTTTTCTACCGATGCATTGCGCCTCCAGCTAGCAATCGAGCAGTTAAAACTGTTTTCTTGCTTGCAAGAAGGGTAATTTGCGAAGGCTTTCTGCTGCTCTTTCGGTCCATTGATAAGAACCTTTTGCATTTCAGAGAGGTGGACGTTAGCGGCGTTCCTCAGGTCCATGTAGACTCAAATGCAGCTGTCAAATTGATGTCCTCCGAAATGTGGGTGGACAAATTTATCTGGACCCTGTTTTACAACGTCCCGGATGAACCCAAAAAGTGTTTGTTCGAGTTTGGCGGATCCACCACTACTACAATTTGGCTGCAAGAAGTACTATTTATCGCGGTTCGATGGGAGAATATGGCCGTGGGCTCACAGTTTTCACTTACATCTGAATGAGCTTATTCAAGGCGACTTTTGTGTTTTAAGCTGTAAATATTGATGTGTCCTGTTAGTAAGGCTTACTCTGCTCAACTTTGTACGGTTATAACAGTTCTGCTGCTAAACGAATGGGGTCTATATGTAACGGAGTGAGCCCATTCTATAACATTGGCACTACCATTAGATGCCAATGTGATTATTATCTTAGCGGATAATGTTGTCGTTGTATCTCCCTAAAGTTGAAGATGCCTTGCTTACTACAATGAAGAATGGACGCGCGCAGTGAGTGGTAGGCGGATAGCATACATATTAGTAGTAACATATAGTTAAAGTAAGGTTCGGATGATTTAGATTATAAAGACTTTAGCTATATTTCATACAGCTCTCATTTTCCCTAAGCGCATGTCTCGTATTTCTCTGCATTCCAGTGTAGGTGAAAATACGAGGCACCTGCTTCCACAGTCATCAGTGTACAGGCATATATAATGTTATCAGGGTGCCCGATACACTATACGCTGCAGTCGCCCGTTGCTTCTGTCCTATGATCTGATTGAATGATCGGATTAAAATCAGACATGAAACCAGCTTATCGGTCGTGACGTATGGCTTCACTCGCTAGCTTGATCAGCAAATCGAATCTTAGCAGCAAACCTCAATATTCGGCCTCATTTAACGTCAGGTTTGTGGCATATTTGGATGCATCCGCCATGATCGTCCACTTTGGGAGCTTCCACACGACCGCGCTGTATGCTACGCTTTTCCGCTTCACTCGGTGGACTTGAGTGGATGCTGGACCTGATCGCGTTGGGAATGGGTTGGGGTTCCGCGCGGAAATCATTGCGCGATTGAGGTGTTATTGAGGGTGCTCTATTTGAGTCGCCTTGATCTAGATCTTGAGATTGCCTTGTACAAAACTTGATCCGCTTAATCTTCAGACCACTTGAGCCGTTTCGCAAAGTTGTGTCTTGTCCTTTCTTTGTGCTGCGTCCAATCGCAGGAGAAGTTGTTTAACGTGATAGTTCTTGGCCAACCTTCCAGGGGTATGATTCGCGTAGTAGCGCGACAGAAGCCCTTGATGGTCGGGGGAGCCAAAGATATCCCGCCCGAAAGAGAAGTCTGCGAACGTGCTTTGAAGTAAAAGAAAATCTTTAATGTTTACCAATCGTGTCTTCCTTGCCCAAATTATCATATCTTGTCTATGCCGCCCACACCAGATATAGCTCGCCGCGATCTCGATCCGAATCTTGGATCACGATCAAATGGCCACCTGATCACAGTTACAATTAGACAGCCATTTGATCACGACTACAGATCGCGATTACGATCGAGCGGCCATTAGATCACGGTCACGATCAAGTGGTCATATTGTAGGCGGCGCTTATTAAGCTGCCACACACTACGCGCACACACACCCTTGCACGTACGAGAAAGCGGTTAGACCCTCTTCTGTCGAGTGCTGCAAGATAGTTGGTGGGCGCCTAGGTGACCTTACTCAACAAAGTAGTACTTAATCACTAGTGACGTCGCGGAAGAGGTTTCCCGTCCTCTTGTACGCGCTGTGAGACAAGTACAAAGTTTAAGACTGATTTATATTTAATATGTTAGAGTATCAATCTGAAAGATGATTGGCTAATATGTAATATTTGGACGCATGTCTGTTTAGATGCACGTCCCTACGTAGCAAGCTTAAATGGATTAAAGCTCGCGAATGACATTTGTCCGTGACGTCATTCGATGACGCCAGTCCCTACTGGGCTGTGGCCCATTTCAATGTGAATAAACCTTGTGTATATCACATACACAAGGGTGGGTCACGAGGCGTACCTCACCCAAGTGGCAGGTCTAGGTACAAACGTACTCGTGACCTTTCCGTTACGTACCACGTTCTAACGGGTACATGTGACCTTAGGCATATAGCCGTTACATCACCCCCTCTTAATGTTAGTTTTTACACACTTGTAAACTATCGTCCACCAGGAAGAACGAGGGATAGCAAATGTAAACCCTAAGACGCTTCGCGTAGTCTACTCATGTCTACTCCCGAGCGACTTGTTGTGCACCTATTGAGGTGGCTCACACGGCGTTCCTCATGCCACCTAAACGGGGCAGAGCTGGTAGGTCGCCAGCTAGGCACCCATCCAGTCAAACACAAAGCGTGCGCGCCGCGATAATCCGCCGCCGTCGCTAAGTGCCGCTGTTGAAACGCCGACAATCACTGCTGCTGTCGCGTCGTCTAAAACCACGATGGTCCTTCCCACTTGCAAAGTAAGGATGAATATCCATCTCTCATTGTTGACTACAATGAGAGCACGTCGCTGCTATCACCACGATGATGAGTACAGCGAGCTAATAAGGGAAAGGCAATGGCGCTATTAAGACCATCTATAATTTTTCCATTTCCTCTCATGGAGACCCTTAACGTTTAGGAGGGATCCTTGCCTTCCGTCACGATAAAATAGTTCCTTCTTCAGCGCCAACGTATTCTATTCATGGAAACAACGAAAAAATACTGGTCCTATTCTCCTATTCCGGTCGTGTTGTGGTCTAACGAAGCAACCGATCAGTACGAAGCCGCCGTGTTACGCCACATTCAGATTCAGCGAAACAACGGTTGCAGCGAAGTAGCTTTGCTGCAATGCGTGCAAGAGAAGCCATGGGTGAAGAAAGGATACTCCTGCTCCTTCTCACTACGCCGCCCTCGCTAGTCCATTTGGGCCTAGCGGAATGACTGTAGCCCGGAACGTCGACGCACAGCGCGTCTGTGGAGAAGTGGCTCAAGAGAAATGGGACTTAATACTGATCGTGGACTAATTGACCAATCAGAAGCCGAGTCGTTAAGTCCGATCAGTACATGTCGCACCCTGGACCCTTCAAACGTGATATGTGGGTCAAAGTGATATTATTTCTCGATCGTCGATCAGCATCAGATCGCGATCGACGACCCATATGGTGGTTAGGGTTACCGGCAAACAGATACTGGACACGTGGCATATACTATCGTATAGAAAGGCATAGTCATAGGTTTTAGCTTTTATTGGTTAACATTAAACAGAGTTCGATTACACTTCTAACACACGCGTCGACTTCTCTCTTCCGGGCAGGATCTTTGGCCTCTCGACGTCAAGAACTTCGACAGCGTCTACAGAAGGAGCAACACCCCTGGATTGTTTGGCCAGGGTTCAAGCGACTCTCAATCTCCTCCCAAACTGCGACTGGACGCAGCAAACAAGTAAAGGCAAGGCCCCGGCACCAAGAGATCAAGTGGTTAAAAGAGATCAAGTGGTCAGAAGACAAGCCGGTGGACAAGGAAGCGATCTAAAGGGTAGATCGCGGCGACTCAACAAGAGCGCCTAAGTAACCTGCGATCTCGTGAGGAATTTCCGCGCGATCGTTTCTATCCCCAAACTCAATCAAGACTCGACATCCTCCAAGTCACCGAGAAGAGTGCAAACCGCCCTGCCGACGGATACACAAGGTGAGGAAGGCAAGAAAATACTACACACGGAATCGGGGTACCCCCTCCGTAGTCGGTCGTCTGGGCGCCGTTGGTTAGTGGTGATTACATCGTCAAATTTGTGATTGCACTACGCCACACGTCAAACGGCTCCCATGAGTCGAAAATCGCTGGGTGTCCTCTCCATCGGACGAGGTATGTACTAATGGGCGCACAAGTGGGATTAGCATCAACCATGCCGTTATCTCGCAGCAAGTTGACAATCGCCTCCTCCTGATCAAGGAAATATCCTCGTTCTCCATCACGCGTTACCCGCATGCCTAAGAACTTCGACACAGGACCAAGGTCTTTAACGGAAAGACACTTCAGACTCGAAAAAAATCTCTCGACTTCATCAACCGACGTTCCAGTAATCAAAAAATCGTCAACATAAACTCCGACGATGACGACTCCACCACTATCTTGTTTGTAGTACAAACATAGGTCGCTGATGCAGCGCGTAAAGTCAGCTTCTACTAAACGATTATGGAGCAGCTGGCTCCACAACCTCCCTGCTTGTTTTAAGCCGTAAAGACTTATCTTGAGTTCGAGCACAACGTCCTTGCTACTCGTTGCTCTGAGTTTCTTTAAATCACTGGCGTCGATCGTTATGCCTTTAGGGACGTGCATCAGAATCTCGAGATGCTGTTCTTCCTTTGCTTTCACATAAGCGTTCGGCATGTCTCCGTGCTTGGCCGGTACACCCCAAGTAGCAGCAAGCGCCAAAATGACCTTCACTGTCGTCATGTTTATAACGGCAGCAAATGTGAGTGCGTAATCTACGCCGAAAACTTGTTCACAGGCGACGATACGTGCTTTGTGCCTCTCCAGATCTCCATTAGCAGTCGTTTTAGTCTTGAATACCCATTTGCTGTGGAGAACATCGCTGTTACTTGGCCGAAGCGCCAAACTCCACACCTCGTTTCGCTTAAGTGCATCCAACTCCTCACGCATCGCGACTTGCCATTCATCTTTGCGTAAGAGCGTGACAAATGATGTTCTTTCTTCCACGATAGTAAGTTTCTTCTTGTTTTTCATAGCTTCTCCATAATTGCGTGGATTTTGGTCAAAGACATGACTGACGACGTCGGTACTTGTGTCTGTCTCTTGTCTTGCAGCTGCTTTCTTGGCCGCTCCTCTTGTCTCATGCGGTTGGCGGGTCCACTGTTTTTTCTCCATTTGTTTCTTCCCAGTAGCACCTCTACTGCCGTGTCTTGCTGACAATTCAGTGTCTCGATCAGCATCATCTTGATGTCCGTCACCAAAAGTTGATTGTAACTGACTGTTTTGAGCCTCAGACAGCGTTTTAATGTTCTTGACATGCTGTTTTGTGATGACCTTGTTTTCCTGCTTGAGGAAGACTTTGAAACCTTTTGTTTCATCACTGCATCCAACAATCGACCCCACTTGAGCGCGGCGCGCAAACGAGTTCTTGCTTGGGTCACGGTAGACCGTACATAGAGAGCCAAACACAACAATGTTGCGCATGCCAGGCGACTTCTTCGTCAGAACCTCTAGCGGCGACATTTTTCTTGGGTTTGCACTCATAGGGCTCCTATTCAGGATGTACGTAGAGTACTCAGCCGCATCGCCCCAGAACAAAAGTGGCAATCCTGACGCAAAAATCATCGCCCGCGTCATGTTCAGGATCGTCCTGTGCATGCGCTCGGCTTTCCATTTGAAGCTTGATTTCGCGCTTCACTCACTTGCCTTGCAACTCCAGTTTCTTTACAGAACAGATCAACATTTTGATCTGTTCTCCGCCATCTGTCCTAAGAACAGCGATTCTGCACTCGAATTGACGTTCGAAGTATGCCAAGAAGTGTTTAAACTTCTTCGCCGCAGCGTCCTTCGTGCGTGCCAGAAAAATTCGACAGTAGTTTGACTTGTAATAATGAAATTAATCATATAGCGATTCCCAAGCCGATCAGCTGGAGTCAGGGGCCCCTTGAGATCGGAACAAATTACACCGCCGACGCGATCAATCGGTGCATTCCTTCCAGAGTCTTTCTGGTTCTGCCTGTTCTTTGTCTGTTTAGACTGTGCGCACGTGACGCATGTCACTCGCTTGTGATCCGTCAGCTCGATACCAGAGCTTGAGCTTCTGGCAATATTTTCAATCGTATCATACGACAAATGCCCCAACCGTTGGTGAAAGTGTAGCAGGGATCCCTGGTGCATCTCCGGACGATCTTGAGTACTTGTCTCCTCCTGAACGGCAGCCACGATGTCATTTACTGTGACTTCCTTGTGTGGACTCATCATTGCCGTCTTAACGACAAGAACACTGTTCTTCATCATCACATCAAACACGACTTGATCATCACTGTGTCGAGCTACCGCTCGCATCCCGTCTGAATACTTGAGGCTATACCCCTTTTCATCTAGCTTCCCATAGCTGATAATGTTGCGCGCTAGACTCGGTGCATAGTAGGCGTTCGTCAGCTTGACCGTTTTATCTTGTCCATTTGCGACCACAAGAAGTCGAACATTGCCAACCTTGCACAACCGAACTTTCTCGTTGTCGGCAAGCGAAACTTCGTCATTGCAATCTTCCACGTCGATTAACAATCGCTCGTCGTTTACGAGGTGTCTACTGGCACCGCTGTCGAGTATCCAGTCATCGTTATTGTCTTGTCTACTGTCGCTAACAGCAAGCACCACCTCGCCATCGTTCTTGGACACCTTGCTGAACTTGCCTCTTGACCTGCATTCGATCTTCAAATGCCCCCTTTTTCCACAATTGTAGCACGAGCGTGTCTCTTTACGCTGTCCTTCTTCAGTGACGGCTGCTACGATCTCTTGCCCCAAAGTTTTGCTGGGCTTGTTCTCGAGCTCGACAGATTGTGCAAAATGCGCAAGCTCCTCGGATTGGCGCAGATGATCTTGTCGCCCATTGTTGTATTTGGCTATCAAAACTGTCCTTAAATCAGTAGACGCGTAGTGCATGATATTGTCAAGCACTTGAGCTTCTGCGCCTCCACCACACGCGTCGCATACAGCTACCATGTACATGTAGTGCTCGGGCATGATCTCTTCGGATCCTTCTTAGCGGTGAGCAATGTCATTCTCTGCGAAGCCGTAATGGTAGTCTTGAACGTGTGAAGCAGCCTGCCCATCGCATTGTCCAGAGAGGCTTCTTCGAGCCACCAAACGTTCATCAGTCCCACTTAGGTAATGTCCAAGCAAATCAACTTTGACATCTTTCGCCCATGCAAATCCACAGGCCTGCTGCGCCATCGTCACTTGGCGTAAAAACGTGCGTCCCCAGTCAGCAAATCCCGGCCTAAGACCCTGGCACACTTCTGTACCGTCAAACTTCTGGATCGCAAGCTTGCGCTGATGTGCGTCTGGGAAACGCATCGGCAGTTCATGAGTTGGCGCTTGTTGCATCGGTGGCACGGGCGCATGAGCATGTCCAACTTCTGGGTAAACATGACCATGTTCAGGGGCACTGGCACATAGCGCATTGGCTGTGGCTGGGCATTGCGCTGGCTGACGCATACCGGCGTACTGCGGCCCGAACTGCTGGAACAGCAAATCTCCGGTTGTGTCACGCGAACTCGTCCACGTGGCTGTCGCTGCGCCTCGTATCCAAGCGCATCGCGATGCAAAGGCGCACCGCCCATGCCACGTCCCAGAGCTGATGCGAAGAATCCACTGTCGATCGCGCCACGCAATCGCTCGTCCTCGTCGATCCTCATCTGCGACGTCTCAAGAGCTTGCATGCGTTCCGTGAGTGCAGTCAGAATGGTGAGGATCCTTTCGTCCGTCCCCGTACCCCTTTCGTGAGCTTGAATGTCGGCTACGACGGCGACCCTTTCGTGACCTTGATCTGCGGATGCAGGAGTCGTAGCTCCGACAGTCGGCGGAGCCATAGGATTTGGGCTCATAACTTGTTGGCCGGTATCGGCCATTTGCTCTTGACAAAGTAGAAAGGAAACTGATCTTCAAACTGTGTTGCTCTGCCCTAGCTTGTTTGGTCGCTATCACTCACACTAGCTCTCTGTATCTTCGCACTTACTTGATCGACTTACTCTCCCTGTGCTATCCGTGCAACACTTCTCTGGTCGACGTCCTGCTTTTCGCCAACTGCACGCTTCTTCACCCATCGTGGCATTGGTTTCGTCTTCCATGCATATCCGAAAGGCGCCGACACCGTTTCACCAGGCCTGTCGTGCTGCACATCGCGACTGCTCGGTGCCCTTCATCCTGATCTTCAACAGGGGAGAGGTGGGAAATTAAGCACATTCGACAATTTTTATAAGACTTATCTCAGTACCACGCTCAGAGAGACGGGTCGTGGGAAGGACTACTAGTGCTACCAAGGGTAGGCGGGTGCTCTAACAGCTGCCACACATTACATGCACACACCTTCTTGCACTAACGAGAAAGCGATTAAACCGTACTTGTGACCTCTCCGTTAAGTACCGCGTACTAACGGGTACGTGTGACCTTGGCATAAAGTCATTACAGCACGTGTCCTGTGAATCCATTTGCTGGCGAGTGAAGTCGGAGAAGACGATTTTAGGCTAGTCTTGGCTGAAAGCGTTCTAAGAGTGACATGTTGTCTACAGCGGCAACATCAAGTTAGCCTGTGGCGTCAAGAAACGTCATCACGTCAATCTTAAACACGTCATCTCATGGAACTTGCAATACGGAAGTCACGTGTGAGTTTGTTTACCGTGATCGACTTTATTGTGTCTTGGTCCACAACGTTCGCGTATAGCTCCAAGTCTGACGTCAAATTGCATTAATTTCAGTTGCACGGCCACTATCACTTGCTGCAGTCTCCGGCATCACTTTTAAGAGAGCGTCTAGCAGTTCAGGTTACGAGGATGAAATACTGGTCTTCGATGTAAAAGTAATTATGGCATTCTGGATAGCCTTGGTTCGCGCCTAGAATAACGATGTTTCGCTATGCGGAGCAAACTTTTTTTAATGCTCGTACTTGCGAGTGAAGGTTTGAACAGTCCGCACGCTCTCCTTTTCAAGCTTTGACTTGGTGGTACTAGCGTAGTCGAGTGGATCAAGTTTGTCAAATTCGGATTGCGAAAGCTAAGCATGTCATCTTCTCAAAAGACGTATATTGCCTTTTACTTATGTAATGTTTGTAATAAGCTGGAATGTAATTCGAGGTGCAGCGAGCAAGGAGGTTGTTGTAGGCACATCTTTGGCTGCAAGATCATGGATAGCTATCCAACAGGCTACTGTGTACCAGCCATGACTACTACTGCTTTTTGATCGGATGTTTGCAAAAATTTGGACTAGTTGGGAAGCATGTTCACATCACGACATCATGGTTTTGTATTCAGCTGCTGCAAAATCTACGCACAAGTCACACTATTGTGTACTGCTCTGGATTCTGCAATTCATTCCTGATCTTCCCAGTTGAGCGTACGCTTAACTGCCTTGTTCCACTGGTGAATCAAATGGCCGCGCTTCTCGGCCTCCATATCTGGGCTCCAAGTGGCGCTAATCTGCCAGTTCTCGCGTAGCTCATCTGCCGTCTTCCAGAATCCTACGGCCAGACCAGCCGCATACGCAGCACCCAGCGCTGTCGTTTCGGCCACCACGGGGCGGACCACAGGCACATTCAATACATCCGATTGGAATTGCATGAGCGTCTGGTTCACCACCATACCGCCATCCACCTTGAGCTTCGTGAGAAGGATGCCGCTGTCGCCCTCCATGGCTGCCACCACCTCATGCGTCTGAAACGCAGTTGCCTCCAGTGCAGCACGGCACACGTGCTCGCGTGTGGCGTAAGAGGTTAGGCCAACCATAACACCACGCGCGTCATCCCGCCAGCGAGGTGCAAATAATCCAGAGAACGCCGGCACAAGGTACACACCACCGTTGTCGCTGACTTGCTTGGCATACTCCTCGACCTCTGGTGCGCTATTTATCATCTTAAGGTTATCGCGCAACCACTGTACGAGCGATCCGGCGTACGAGATCGAGCCCTCCAAAGCATACACAGCTGGCTGTTCCCCGATCTTGTAGCCCATGGTAGTTAGCAGTCCCTTGGTAGACGGCGTTGGCTTCGTTCCCGTGTTCATCATGAAGAAGCAGCCCGTACCGTATGTGTTCTTAGCCTCACCGGGAGAGAAGCATGTCTGACCAAAGAGCGCGGCTTGTTGGTCACCCAAATCGCCCGAGATGGGGACGCCGCAAATCACACTGTTCTTGTGCCCCAAGGCGTAGACCTCCGAGCTGGAGTGAATGGCCGGCAGCATGGACTTGGGAATATTGAGGTACTTGAGGATATCATCATCCCATTTGAGCGTATCCAGCCGCATGAGGTTTGTGCGCGAGGCATTGGTCACGTCAGTCACATGCACGCCACCGTCAACGCCTCCGCTCAGCTTCCAGATGAGCCACGTATCCATGTTTCCAAAAATGGCGTCGCCAGCCTCAGCCTTGACTCGCAGGCCGGGCACGTTTTCGAGCATCCACATGATCTTGACGGCCGAGAAGTAGGTGGCAATGGGCAGACCCGTAATAGAGCGAAAGCGGTCGCCGCCAGTGCCGAGGAAGCCTTCGCCCTCCCCATTCTTTAGGCGGTGAACAATCTCCTTAGTACGCGTATCGTGCCACACGATTGCGTTGTACAGCGGCTTGCCCGTGACGCGATCCCAGATGAGCGCCGTCTCGCGCTGGTTAGCGATGCCGATGGCCTGTAGCTGCGAGAGCTCGATACCGCCCCTAGCTAGCGCCTCACGTACGCATGTATCGACGTTGTGCATGATTTCGTTGGCGTCATGCTCGCACCAGCCTGGCTGCTGGTAAATCTGCTTGTGCTCGATCTGGTATGTAGCCGCGATGTTACCGTTGCGATCAAAGGCGATAAAACGAGAGCTGGTGGTACCCTGGTCGATGGCACCCACGAATAATGTAGCTGGATCCATAGTAGAGAGGAGGGAAGACGTTGACACACAGGATGGCGCCGCTTAGTTCTTACGATGACACTTACGAAGTAAGGGCAATGTTTAATTTCAGAATGAAACAAACAAAAGTTAATTGAGTGGTAATTTATGTACATGCATTAGTGCATGCAGGCAACACGTTCCAGACATCAACCAAGACGTTGTGATGGTAACTAATTCACGTCAAAGATCCGAAAACAATCACAATACGTAGACTACCATTACCAGTCCACTCAACTGTACTGTCGTGAGTAAAAAGAGATTTGCTGAAAGGGCCTTTAGTAAGACTGCAAATTCTTGTAGCTGTACATGGACAAAAGATTGGAATGTCGGTCTAGGAAATGGTCGCTTTTGGTCTCGCAAAAGGTCTTTTTCAATAGCGCATTTAGGTAACGTATGCACGTCGTTGTTGAAGACCACATGAATACACAAATCATCCATTTAGTCGTGTGATTAGTTCAAGACTAAGAAATTCGACAGGGCCAGTATGGCACCGCCAACTTCGTCACACTAATTCATGCTGCTGAGTTGTATGCGGCAATGTCACAGGTGTACAGAAGGTGTGCACTAAATCATGCGCAACGATGCGGCGAGGTACGCATGAGAACGGAGTTGGACGGAGCAAAGTTAAGCTGAGTGTTTCTTCGAAGCCTGTGCGATTTACTTGTCGCTGCGACGTACAAGTGCGTGTGCAGGCCGCCAGAACGTTGGTTAGTAAATAGCAACATAGCATACAAATTAGTACACTACTTCTATCAGCACCGCTAGAAATCATGGTCGGCGTGCTTTGGCACGATTAGGCAGTAGTCATTCAAGTTGAGCACGGGACCGGAACCAAGAGGCCATGATGTAGTAGCAAAGCATCCTACTGTTGTGCTTGGTTGCTACAGTGCATGTAATAATGCTTGCAGAATCGCGCACGTCATCGGCGTTGTGCAGCCCGACGATTCCATTGCCAGCTTCGATCTGTAATACGAAAGGCAACGTCGGTACATGATTGGTTAGACGCAGCGGATATGTAATGTAGAATTTTCGTAATTGTAGTATCAGTAATTACATAGGAGGCTATTCAACAAATTGGAAGCTATATACAGAAAAAACTTGCCTTTCTGTACTGCTTTAACTGATAACTTTTCTTACCTGCTAAATAGTTTTGTCCCGACCAAAACTTGGAATTGCAACAACCAAACCATTTGCATAGCTACTGTTTCGCACGCTCCAAAGAAATACAATCTAGATAACCGTTTAAAAATCGTTATTGTTTCTAAGCATACGCTTGCGAATCGACTATGCACGTCTACACGAGCTCTAGTAGAGCTACCGGCAGCTGAGCACGAGCCATTTCCCGATAAGCAACTCAGCGGTACCAAAATCACCATATAATTGCCAAATGGCAAACACGACGATTCCACCACACGCAGCTTGCTGCAACATATCATCTTCGTGCTGCTTTTCGTGATCAGCCTCTCGCTGTTCCTGCTCATATACTCAATTACTACGATGAAGCTGATCTGTTGACGCTGAGGGAACTGGAGCAGCCCACACAACGAGAGAGCGTGGGCTAATGCCCATGCTCTCTCGTGAAAATGAGTCCAGCAGCTCGTCAGTGGCGTCAAATTGGTCGGATTTGCCAAATGACTTGGACAACGGGTCAGTGTACGATTTGGTACCGCCCACACCGAAGGCCAAGCACGAGTTTCATTAGACCGACGATATGTTGTTATCATCGAGGGAGAAGAGGAGATGAAAAAGGGCGCAACGCTTTGCGGTCAACGAAATTGTATAAGTAAGCTGTCATTATATGAACATGTTATAAAGACATACAACGGGGCAGAACAAGAATTGCTGTAGACGAAGCAAACCAAAGTGATAGACGTCGGGGCGTTAGCTACACCTATTGCTTGCAGCGCAGTAAAGCAACAAAATATACTGTAGAAAGCGAACAAGAGCGCATGTATGGATGACCAAAGTAATAGGTTAATGCTACATATAATTGCGCAATGCAATTATACAATTTATTTATCATCGTGAGCAAAAATACCAAAGGTTATTTATTGCTCAACAAGCGTCGACGCCGTTTGCGATGGCTCTGCAGCTGCGTCGTCGAAATATCCGGCGACCAATGCGGCAATCGGTGGGTGTGGCGGTGGTCATGGTCGGCTGTGTGGCTGGCCTAGTGGCTATGACTCTCCATGTGCTATCAGAGCCTACGTCGGTCTCTCGCATCTTAGTTGAAGCGCCTTTCTCATCCGACTTAAACTCATGCAAGAAATTAGCAAGCTGGGAGACAAGCGGTGGAATCGTGCTGTACATCATGGCACTGGGCTACATCTTCGTGTCGCTTGCCATCATCTGCGACGACTACTTCGTGTCGGCGCTGGAGAATATCTCACAGAAGGTGATGCTGCCGCCTGACGTGGCTGGAGCCACCTTCATGGCCGCCGGTTCGTCCGCCCCTGAGCTTTTCGTGTCGCTAGCCGACATTGTGTTCAAAAAGCCTGCGGAGAGCATGGGCGTCGGCATTATCGTGGGCTCAGCTCTTTTTAACATCCTCATTATCATCTCGCTGTCTGCATTACTGGCGGGCCAAGTGCTCAAGCTTGACTGGCGTCCTCTGCTACGCGACTCGCTCTGGTACACATGGGCTATCTCTGTGTTGACTTTTGCGGTATGGGACGGCAGCGTCGATGTGCAGGACTCAGTGATCATGGTCTGCTCGTACGCGAGTTACATTGGATACATGGCATTCAGCGAGCGGGTGGTTAGCTCCTGCTGTAAGCGCCGAGAAGTGGATCAAGAGCAAGATAAGGAGAAAGAAAGGCATGCATTCGCGTCCGTATCGACATTGGATACCACTTCAACAGCGGAGGTGATTGTGATCAAGGGAGACGTACTAAAGTCGATTGTGACCACTGAAGACGTACAAAAGTCGATGGACGAGGAGGGGCATTTGCATAGTCAACATGTATGTCTCGGTGAACAAGATAAAACGATGCTTGAACTGCAGCAGCACATGTTCCAGGCGCAGCAGCCGCTACAGCATATGGTTTCTATAGACCAATCCGCGGACGTTGAAGTGCCAAGTTTTTCAGGAAAGGTCAGTGCTCAAGACCAGTTGAGCGATGTGCGTGCTGCTAAAGTTAGCGAGGAGGTACTGCCGAAGTATTTCAATGATGTGCTAGTTCTACCGGCCGGTGTTTTGGCCAAATTATGGTTCGTGTTCACGTGGCCCATTGTGGCGTTGGCGCGCATAACAATCCCAGACTGTCGTTACCAGACCTTTTCTGGGCCTTTGGGCATTTCTGCGACCTTTGTCGCCTCTATCATTTGGATCGGTGTGCTTTCACACTACACAGTCACCTTCGGGACCAAGTTTGGATGTATCGCTGGCATCCCATCTGCAGTGATGGGCCTCACGATCATTGCCGCAGGCACGTCGATTCCAGATGCGTTAACCTCTGTCCTCGTGGCTCGCGCTGGCCATGGTGACATGGCCGTATCGAATGCGCTTGGAAGCAATGTGTTTGATATTCTGGTAGGGCTTGGACTTCCCTTCCTTCTGTCAAACCTTGTTTACGGTCAATCCGTACCCGTGTACGCAGACGACTTGAACGTCGCGATCGCCGTCCTGTTTGCCGTGCTGCTTTTTGTGGTGGCGGTGCTGGTATCCTCCCGCTGGAGGCTTTACCCGCTTACTTGTATCTTCTTATTGGTGCTCTACGCAGCATACGTTGCCTTTTCGTACTTGCGTGGTTTGGACATTATCTAACAGCAGTCAACTTTGGCCTACAATATTATAACAACGTCGAGGCACCGGTTCGATGTCTCATAGAATGAATGCATACTTCAAAAATGCTTCCCACTCCGATCTTTAAAATCGGTTTTCCTGACAATTTCTAGGTAAATGAGAACTTAAAGACACGACAGAATCTTGAACGTGGTATCGGAATCAACGCAATGTCACAACGATTCGTAACAGTGGCTGCAGAGGATTCCTTAAACTTCACCATTGCAGTTTCTTCGCACAGCTTTACATCATCTCGAAGCGCCAAGCCAAGAGCATGCATGTCTCGTAGTACAATTCGGAAGCAACAGCCAAGAGCGTGCATGTCTCGTAATAAAATTTCGTAAACAACAGCTGGGTCGCTGGGAGTGGGTTGCTGCGTGACAAGAGCCGTCGCAGAGGGAAAAAAAACGCGCCTTGTCCGCCGCCGTTCCGCTCGTTGTGCTTGGATGATTTGATCGGAGATCTTAATGCGTTGCTTCGTTATTAAAAATAGCAAGTTTTATTGCAGCAACAATAACTGCAAAGCTTCATTCACGGTACGAAGCATTCAATGATAGAGGCCTTTCAAATCTCGGGTCACTTTTTTTCATTTTGAGCCGATGCTAGCGAAGAGAATCCAGCTTCAGCGCTCAGAGCACTGTGACTGGCAGTAAAACAATAGGCAGCTTCTGCATCGCAAGTCTCCACTGAGGTACATGCAAAACGTCCTACACGAGCGCTACGTCCTTTTCTTCCGCGACTCGGTTGCACCTGAGCATGTTGTCGCTGGAACGGGCCAGGGTGGCGTAGCGTTGGTCATTCTACTTTCTTCGGCTAAAAACTAGCATGGCAAACCTGCGGCCTAAAATTGAAATTGGCGCAGCGCCAGACCCGGACGCCGCGGAAGCCGAGCGGAGGCGCAAGCAGCGCGACCTCAAGCGGAAGTCCCGCGAGCGTAAAAAGGTGAGAGTGTGCTCACTGAATGGAATGAATGGTGGCTAGAAGTCCGATCACTAACGCGTATGGTTTAACATTTGTGCCGCAGCGGAATATCAAGGAACTACAGAAAACCGCTCAGGCACTTGAACTCGAATACAATCAACTTTTTGCTGTAAAATTGATAAGGGAAGAGCAAGACAAGGAGCAGCAAGGCAAGCAGAAGCAGGACGAGGCGATGTATGTCGAATCCGAGGCAGCGAAAATTGAGCAGTCTCGACTCGTTGAGCTGCAGGAGAAATATTCGACCGTGCGACAGGAGATGCATGAGCTGCGAGAACAGATGACAGAATTCAAGCAGAAGCTGGAAGAGTACGAGCGATTCATAGCGATGCTGGATGGCCATCTGATGGGCCTCCAGGATACGCAAACACGGCAGGAGGAGCAACGAGTTGAGGCGCTGAGTGGCACGATTGGAGCGGAAGCGATGGATGTTGACAAGCAAAAAATAGAGGACGGGCAGGCTAGTCGTTGAAAGACGCCCGGAACATAAGAGTACGCGAATTCGAGAGATAGAGTAAGCGCGGTGGGAGATGGATGCTGAGAGGTAATTATCAATCTACATGTGGGTCTGTCTATAATGGCAGCTCCTGATGCTGGCAGTTCCGCATTTTCGCAGCTTACACGAATAACTGCATGTGTTTCAAACGTGAACCATAACTTTGCGCTGTCAACAGTATGGACGCAATCAGTGGTTCATAGCAGAGCCATTAGCCGCTCTCCAGCATTCCTGACTCGAGGCGTTTATACCGTCAAAGGCTGCTTGCTGATCGACGAAGCTCATACCAAACCTCGCCTATTCATCGCAATTGGACTTCAACCACAAGCAGACAAAAACGGTGACTTTTGACGAACTTAGTCACGACTACTTCCAGATGATCCAAGAGAATGCTGACCAGGTACAGCGATAAGTAGCTGTGCGATAGACTTTTCGCGCCATGCGAACACGATAAACGGTGTTTTAGCGGTAGCGAGGCAAATTATTTTTGGACGATTGCGGCTCCTTCAAAAACCAAGGTTGCTGACGGCGTGGACATCAAGCCTACAAGTCTTCAAGAAACAACGTCCTAGCTAGGAAATATCGGCATGGAACCACCCGCCATTTACTAGGCTCCTTTGTGGCAGCCGATCTTGTGTTTAGTAATTTAAAATTCAATTGTCATCATCAACGAGTCCTTAACTTTGGTGAGATCACGTTGTATCGAGCCGAAAGAAGTCCTTATTTGCAGCCGCAAGTATTACGACCTCGATGCTTAAAAATCAGTAGACCACTTATCGCCCAACACATGTATTAGTCATTTGAAAGCTTCATTTAATCTTTTTTTTATTCCTCACAAACTTCCAGAAGCTGCAGATTTTTTGCATATTGCGGCCAGATTCTTAACATTTGGTAGTGTCAAATGCCGCAGATCGATGATACCTTTCGAATGATTTGGGCTAAGGGAGGGATCAACGAACATCCAAGTACTACAAATGTTTTGAAATGACCCATAAGTATTCATACATGTATGAAAGATTTGGATACAAATGACGAATTTAATTTGCTCCTCAAGTGTATTCCGTGTGTCTGCTCCCGTCATAACTCTATTGTTCTTATCCCGAAGCTTATTATAGGCGACAGAAGACACCGAGAACGGCCACGAGCTGCGGTAGTATTTGTCAAGAATACTGTAGATCTACTACGTCGATGGGCAAGCATAAAGGACATTATGGACCAGGTGCGGTGATGTCTAAGTCCGCTTGGTAAATTTTGTTTTACATGCGTCGACTGATTCCAAAAACATTGATATCTCTCGATTGAGCTGTCACCACTTTTGACGGGTGATGTGACGGAACAAAGCTTTCGCTGCATGCACACGGACGATCCTGCCATCGAGTTTTAACGCCTGGGTTTTCTCAAATTGCTGTCTATCCGTCGTGCATTGGCTCTCTTGATGAACGCCAATTTCAAGCCCTGCTTCTTGCTGTGCGTATGCGCCGGCCAATGCTGTTTCCTGTGCCTGCCCGTTCTTGACGACCAGACATCTCTAATACCTTCTCTAGCTAATAGGTGTACCCAGGCCAAGGTTTTGCTCCCAACGCAGAGCAATCTGGAGGTTCTCGAATAGCCAGAAGGAGCGACTGCGGTCGCCCATGTTGTTCATAATGCCACCATGCACAACCTTAAGCTTCTTCTCGTTCTGTACGTTTTCGCTGTTTTTGCTATCGTCCACGGGTGCCTCTTCAATGTTTATCCAATACATGGACTGTCGCCACTCCTTCTTCTTCTGCAACGCAATCGCTTTGCTGAATTCGACGTGAAGTGTATGCTCTTCGCGGCGCAGACCCTTGCAGATGATGAGGCAGCCTGAATCGTTCGGATGCGGGATGCGCGTCATGATGATAAGCGCCGTGGTGATCGAGTCCTCTCCCTCCTTCTCCATCGTGCGATAGAGCACGTAGCTGTTGTTGTCAAACTGTTGCATGATGTGGAAGCGCGTGTGCAGCGCCGGTGCGTATAGTTTTGAGTGTCTATCGGGCGACGTAAGCGTCTGCCAAGCCGCACGCGCCACTTCTGGCGCACTCACGTAAGAACTACAACAGAAATTTTTCTCAAAATAGTAGCCAAACGAGTTGTCCTTGGCCACATGAGAGCAAGTCCATCCAAGAGCCGTCTCTGTCGTGATCATGCGGTGGCGACTAGCGAGGAAAGTTTCAACCGTGCGTTGTGCATCTTGCGCAAACTTGTTAAAGTTCTCAAAGGACATTTCGTCCATTATAAGCATGGGCGTCTGCACGCGACGCTCGCCATTCTCATCCTCAATCGGTGCTGCAAGTGAGTGGTCCATGAGCTGGTAATTAACGTCAAAGAGTCGCTGAAAGCGGAACGAAATTTTCTCACGATCCTCGAATTGCTCGTGTAGCTGCGTATTTTCCATCCAAAGTCGGTCACGCAGCCTCACGAGTCCCAAATATCTCTTCATAAGATTAGACGGGTCTTTGGCTGTTTCAACCTTTTCTCTCTCTGTCTTGTCCTTCCATTGAGCCAACAGATTGTTGTACTGTTCGCGTAGGTACTGTGTGTGTGCTCTCAATTCCCCGATAGTCTCCTGCAATAACCAATACGACACTATTAGCCTCTTCCAAATTTCTGAATAGATTCTACCACTACTTGGCAGCCATCGTACAATCTTTCGGTAGTACGAGCGCTTGACCGAATCGCGGTTCTTTTCACGCTTGAGTCCATCGTCTGGTAATGCCAGCGCCAGCGCCTTTCGATGGCGAATTCCCGTAGTACTGGTTCCAGCAGTCTTGAGATTTCGCTTTCGCTTCTTCTGGGACATCTCCTCAGCCAACATACTCAGCAACTGACTCGTAATGTCGTCGTCGTCGTTATCGTCGATAATGTTGAGCGGCGTAGGCGGCATCTTCTCTGACGATGACGAGAATTCTTCAGTGGAAGACAAGGTGCTGTCATTAACCTCTACTTCAGGTTCGAAAACTGCTTCAATGTCCAGCTCCAGCGCAGCCATGTCCCTCTCCATTGTCCTCATTAGCGCAGGGTCTTTTTCTTAACAATGGAGCTGTATATCGATATCAGCTTTTCGCAAATTATTTTTTGCCAATCATGTAATGTGTAGACTTTTAGCAGACCAAATGGTATGTGCCAAGCAGACCTGGTCATTTTTTCGGCCGACTTTTTGTGCAGCGGATTAGCCAGAACCTGATTTAAAGCTGTGTTTTTGACCAACAAAGGACAAAAGGTGGATACAAGCGATGAAAGCCTGGTTTTGCTGTACGCAGACAAGCACGCGATCGAATGGCGCCGCTAGCTTGAGACTTAACTTATTAAATATGCTGTACTATGTTCCTTGTAACTACGAGTCATAAAGCACGCAATCTTGTGCGTCATGTGTTTAGTCTTCGGGTTCTCACGTATGAAGTTGTAAGTTTTAAAAGAAACCTTATGCAGCTTAGCCTGCTGGCGTATCGCGCCCCTCTACTCGATACGCCAGCAGGCTAAGCTGCACACAGCTATTTTACATCGCCAAAGGACACCTTCGCTCAAAGCGCTGCGTTGCTAAGGCAAACATGTTTTTGAGGTAGGTTTTGCAAGGACAAGCTGACGAGACGTCTGTATGAATTGATGGTGTAGTTACAGTAATTAATCCACTACAGGTCACTCGTTAAATAAGATGCGGATCCGAGCCGACAAACACGGTAAGTCGAACTTTTACCGGTCGGATGGGTACAACACGCAAAGAACATGAGCATGCCGCGGCCGGGACGACACAGCGTAGACCACGCGGCAACGCTCGGCACAAAACATATTGTCCTTTTAGGTAGCACTCAGCGCGTAGGTTCGTAAAGCTGCTGCAGACGCTGGCGAAAGAGGTGGCGATCTGCAATTCGCAGATTCAGTCGCTGCTGCTCCTCGACAAGCGAGCTACGCACAGTCGTGAGCTCAGCGTACAAGTCTTGCGCTGTAATGCGACGCTTGCCGTCGCTGAAGGCCTCGGCAGACTTCTCGTTCTGCTGCTGCCAGTGCTGCAGCACAGAGGCAAACTTGCTCTCGAGCTGGGCCACTTCCTCGCGCAGGCTTTTAAGCGCCTCACGCTTCTTGTAGTAACAGCGCTTGACGAAGAGGCGATTCTTAGCCTGCTTCTCTTCGTTGGAGAGCCGCTTCGTGGACAGCACCTTGGCATTGTTGCGCTTCTTGAGCTTCGTAGCCGGGCTGGGCTTGCTGCGCTCCGAGCAGGAGGACGAGCCCGAAGACAGCGGCGTGTGATGCTCCATACTTATGTCGTCCATGTCAAAAAAGTCGAGCGAGATCGACAGCGGTTGCACGGACGCCGGCATATTTTGCACGGAATACGCATTGGCAGCGGTGGGGGCGAAGGCGGTCGTAATGGTTGCTGGAGCGGGACCGGCCTCAGAGTGGGCAGGTTGAGGGTAGGTGGTGACAATGGCGGTGAGTGCCGAAGCTAGCGAATATGAGAATGAGAACTTTCAGCTTGGATGCGCGAGTGAGTCATTGTGCTCATGCGAAAAAGCGAGAAGAAGAGACGAGGGCTCATATCCAACGCGCTGACAACGCTTGGAGGCCGCAGTGGCGACTTTGGAAGGTTACGTACTGAATAAGATTCCAAGTCTCTTCCATGCGAGCAACAAGTTCAAGGAGTGGGACGTCAGTCTGGACGTACTTCATCTTGAGTCAAAGTCTCTATCACTGGACCTCGTTTAGTGTCCAGCGAACAGATAGCGCGGACAATTCATTCGCCATATTGACCCATGGCCAGCAGCTTTGTCCGTCGGTGACACAAATTATTTTGATGAGCTGTCCTCAAATTCTGTCTTGTAACAGTGATTGTATCGCACGTCACGCGTGACTACTTCCGATTCGGATAATTGCACGGAGAGTTGTACTACGTGTCTTATACACGTGGGACAGGCTGCACATAGCGGTGGGTTTGCTAACACGCAGTAATCACGTGTCCTTCGCCGGAGCTCCGATCTGGGCCGTGTTATTGCGTCCAGCAAGAGGTTCGCTCTTGTTGCACTTTTAAATCTGACGCATGTAGCGAAATAGGCTTAAGATCGTTCGAGAGAACTTTGCGATGCTTGTTTCGAAAAAAAGCGCCGTAACTTGGTCTTGGTACAGCCAAGTTACGAACAACAGTACGATCCGCAGAAAACACGACTGAATTACTGTGTCGACTGAAGAGATGCATTCTTTTAGTGAAAGTGCCGAAGAAAGCCGCATTACTGCTGTGGCATCGATACAGTAGCAAAAGTCATGCGGCCACTTGCGACTTTGGCAGGCGCATACAACGCCAGCACGGCCTCCAGCGTTTACTTCGATCCAGAAGTGCGGCTTGCACCAACGAGATTCGCCTTTCTTTGGCACCGAAGCATTTTGACTTTAGCCGTAAGCCTTGCGTTTTCGCCAATGTTTTCAATAGTACCCACCATGACGTGACTGATCCAACAGTGAAGCAAATGTAGCAAGCATGAAAGTTGCTCTTTATGGTCTCAAGTTGCTGACAGAGGATTGACGGTATTTGTTACAGTAACACAGTTTCACCTGTTGGCTCATGAATGCAAGTCTGGCATTGTAGAAAGTGATGATGGTCTTATTTATCGCTTATGTGGACTCATGAACCGAAGCTGTACGTTCCTAAAAATAGTTTACGATCCAGCATCCAACGCCAACTCGAAGCACATCATTTCTAACCATTACTCCAATAGTTGTTCTACGCATTCATCATTATACTTTCTAAATCTTTCTTCGAAACACTCGCGTCACCGTTCGATTAAAAAAGAATAAAGTTGACCACACTGGAGTACACAGGAGGGAAGCTGGCCCTTCTAGCAACTCCTTTCTATTGTCTACTCGCGCTAGGTAGATCGTGCTCTGACTAGACTTGCTGTTATGATGCTTACTTGAAGGAGAATATTTGCCTACCGACTTGGTTCCACATCCTGCTACGGGATTCCTGTGCGACCCAGTGCACCTCAAACCTCCGCTACAACCCGACATGTAATTATAACATTATGTAAAACGACTTGTTTGTTTGTCGTGGTAAAGACTCCTTTCTGATGTGCTCGTATGAACAACCCACGTCGTATTTGCTTCAGTATACACCTTGCCACAATCATAGCTTCCGACGTGTCTTCTTCGAATGGACGTTCAGGGTCAGTGACTTGAAAGCAAATGATTTTAGTTAGCTTTTGCATTGCTACTTTGATGAAGGACGGTAGTAGCCGCGATTGCGCACGGTTGGACGGTGGATTGGTCGGCTTTGCGAGGGAAGACATTAGGTTGATAACGATACTTATTCATAAGTAGCTTCATTTAAGAAATGGCCACTTTGCGCTGCGTTGTATGATGCAGAGCCTGTTGGAAGGCTGATGATCCAGTAATCTGGTACATATTGATTATGGATTATCATGTTTACGGCGACATCTGGTCGGTGGCGAAAAATGTCTGATATTCTGCTCATCAAAACTGGTATGCCGATTAGGCCAATCGACTCAAAATTTATGGAAGCCATTGCTGGAAAGTATCATGATTCAATATGATGGACATGGCGTATCAGCGGTAAACAGTATTATCACGCGATCGGATGAAAGTCCTTTGGAATATTTGTACCGGCTAAATGTAGCTGCAATGCGAGCGAAAATTTCAGATCGCCAGCCGCCCGACGTGAACATGTGGAACGTTGAGACACTGGACGATCGCTGTACCGTGGTGACACCGTTACATAACATTGCTCTTATTATTAGATGCCAATGTGAACATTAACTTAGCGGATAGTATATAGCAATATTATCGTATGAGATAATGTTGTACTGGCTAACATAGGCCATGATATCGCCAACGCGCTGGCAAATGAAGGATGGACGCGCATGGAGGGCAGTTAGACAACCTACATATCAGCTATACTTAAGTAGGTGTCAAAGGATTTAAGAAGACTTTAACTATATTCAATAAAGTTCTCCTTTTCCTACAACCAAACAAGTCCGTTTAGTTGTATTGTTTCCTCTGCCGTAACAGTGTACATGAGGAATCGAGGCACCTGCTTACACTGTCATCAGTGTACTATACTGTCATCATTATAGTCGGAGGGTGCCCCGTTACAATTGCGATCTGGCGAAACAGTTGAGTTTATTACGGATGCTATGAAGGAAACGCTGCGTGTATGTCAACATACGGAGGCCCGGCTGTTGGAAGGCTATTGGTATCCTTCCTTGAAGTTGCTGGTGTGCCTCATCGGAAGAGGCACCTGAGATTTATAGTTCCAAAGGATACGAGCGACTCTAAGGAAACCAAGGAAAGATCTTAGGAAGGTAGTTAACATCACAAATATATATTCACTGTTTCATTTCCAACCTGCGCGGCAGACCTTGTAGTTTTACACCGGCAAGGTAAGGCGTCAATGGGATTCAAAAATTTCGACAGTAAACAGCTGCGTCGTCGGCTTCAGTATCGTCAAAACTGACCCACGCTGTGAGAGCGATCCACATTGAAAGTGGTAGCAGTTGATCGGAATTAGACTTCAGCGAGTCAAAGCTGGATGCGGATCATTGACAAACTTGTATGGGTACAACATCGGATCGCGTGAAGTGTCCAAGCAATCTACAGATACGACACGGTGCGTTTAATCAAGCGGATGATTAAGATCGTGGTGCATTGCCGAAGTCTTAAACCCACTGTGGATCGACCAAGCCTAACGATCGAGGATTCCACAAGCTGCACAAACGTAAAGCACTTGCCGAAAGGATATCCCTTGCGATCACACTTTTTGCACGTCAGTCTCTTCTATGTCTCTTCGTCCCCCAATGGGTGTGGGTACAGGCCTTCTGAGGTATCCCACGATCCGGATCATGATTGATTAAGATCGTCTGATCCAGCACGTTGATCGCTGATTACTCCACGCGATCCGGTACCGTAGCCATGCAAAGATGCGCCGATACCGTTCAGTGTGTGATCTGCTAAGATTCGAGTCTAAGTCACTGTTACCACCTCTTACATTGATCGCCTTCGCCGCACGGGCTAGTTTAGACGACATCGAAGTAGAAGCTCACTTAGATCGCTGCCAGAATTTGCTTGATCCCATTGCACTCTGACTATGTCGGCCTCTCATTCGTTGACAAGCTCGCAAAGTTTCTTCTATATCATCTGCATCCACAAGGCGCAGCAACGTCAGCTGATTGGCCAGATCGCGATCAGCTAGTGTACTGGATCAACTCGACTGCTTTCCATTGAAAGCATTTGAGTTGATCCAGTTGCTATTCTTCCGCTTTTTCACCTTGACACGCCGATTGCTTTCGGTTTCCTCGCGATCCGATCCAATCGACTTCATCGTCACTCTTAAAAGCTTCAAATTCTTCTTCTTTGACTTCTTTGGAGTGGTTTTGAATGAATTTCTCTTGGTTTCAACCAAAAGATTTTCGTCTAGTGAACCGTGTTTTGCAACGCGATCGGCAGAGGTCCCCGAAGAGATCTAGGGAGGGCGAGTAATCGATCTTCCTCTTTTGTTTTTTTTTTGTCATCAGATCTCCTCCAAAAATTGTGATGATCGGGGGTCCTTTCTTTACTTGCATCTGCGGCGATCTCTATTTCACAGACATTTCCATTCCAGGTTCAACCTTGACCTTTGCATCTTCTCGCAGGGACGCACGTTGAAATTCCGAGTCATTTAAAGATCTGGGCACGCGCAACATTGTGGGGGAGTGGGGTTTACAAAATTGCTGATGTGATCTTGACTCTCCACTGGCGGATAGACGACCGACAAACGGTGGAAGTACTTTGATTCCGTGTATATGACCTTTTCACCTTGTGTACCCGTCGGTTGGGCGGGTAACTGTAATGGGGCAACCTATTACATTAGCTGATATAGGTTTTAATACATAATTACATAAGTAGGTAGGCAGTATCCGATTAGCGGATACTGCACGTCTATTTATTATTGGTTTATTATTGGAATGCCAGACCCAATAATTAGCCAATAACAAACAGGTCTATATTTGAGTGGTTCCCATGAGCTAGGGAACATATTCGCACTTAATGCGAATTATAACCAAAAATAAGCAGTTATATTTACGTTATAAATAAGAGCGCTTCCTCACGCTCCTTACAGTGTACGACGGTAACGGGGCTCTCACCCCGTTACACCTGGTAGCACTTCGTAGTCCTTCCAATGACCAAGTTCGAGATGAACGCGGACGATTCTTCAATGGCTCCAGCGAAACCGCTGGAGCATGCAGATTTTCCACACCTCACTACGGTGGAGTGGCAGGCATTACACCGCCTTGCAGCGGTGTTTGGTGAGATCGTCGTGACGTCGCTGCTGAGCCCAGCGACGCCCGATCAACACCGTGCCGCTCCAAGACTACATGGTGCGCGAGCTCGCCGAAGCGAATCGGCGAGTATCGACTTCCTCGCGCACCTCCCATTACGATGCAATTAAAAAGGAGACATCACCGTACTCCGGTGATGGTCCGGATCGTCTCCCCTTTAATCGCTGGTTTAGGGAGATTGATATTGCGATAGCGTCAAGATTAGTTGACGCTCCGACGGCCAAGGTTAATTTCCTGGTGTCTCGGCTTGTTGGTAAAGCCAAAGAATGGGCCCTTGGGAAGCTCGTCGTAGACGAGTCGGCGTTCCCCACGCTGGAGGATATCCAGCGCGACTTACGACTGGCGTTCGAGCCTACCCAAGATGAGTCACGATTGCGTGATTATGTGCAGAAGACACGACATCTTGCTTCGTGTATTATCACGCAGCTGATCGACATGGCTTCACAAGTCCATGTCTTCGTCTTCGGTATGCAGGAGGGCATGACACGTTATTGCCTCACACGTGCTGAGCCGAAGTCTCTCGAGGAGGCATTTGCCCTCGCGCTTCGTGAAGATTACACGGTCGCGTCATCGTACTTGCACACAGCGTCGCAGCATCCGCGTACGTCTGGCCCAGAGCCTATGGAAATCGATGCAATCGATGCATCACGTGGTCGCGGCAAGCAATTCAGCCGCGGCGTTCGTAGTCAAAACACGATGAAGTCTTTTCGGTGCGGCAAGACAGGCCATCGTGCGGCCGTCTGCCGAGCTCCAGCGCCGATGGCCTTGAACATAGCTATCTCACGTGGCGATACTGTGTCGTCGGTGGTCCGCCAAAAAACGAGCGGTTCCAGTAGGCGCGGGGCGCCCTACTGGCAGGAATGGAGCCCCGAGTACTCAGGTGGCAGCTCGGGCTCCTAGCCTCAAAGCAATTCATACTCACTTCAGTTCCACCACCATGCGCGACGATTCGAGACTGATTATTGTCAGTCTCATCGTTGCTGGAGTGAAGCGACCACTCCGAGCGTTGTTGGATCCGGGTGCATCCAACAAATTCTTTCGAGCATCCTGTTTGTCCCTTCTCCCGTCTACGATTACGGTTCGAGAAGGTCCAGGTGACATCGTTGTCAAGCTTGCTGATGGACAACCACAGCGTGTTCCGCGTAAAACAGTGGTTTTGCCGTACACGTTCGACGGTTTCCAGAGCAATGACGAATTTCTGGTGGCCTCAGGCCTATCCCCGTTACGGGCAAAGGCGTTGAATAAGCTCCAGTCGTGGCCCTCCCACGGATTCCTACATGTGAAACGCGACTGGAATCAGGGCGCAGACCAGTTGGCCAGGACAGCTTTACATCAGCAGAAGGGGGAGAGTCGATACCGAAGGGAGAGTAGCCAGGTTTAGAAGCGATCAATCGGTTGCCAGAGTTGATAGTCCCTAAAGACCGGAGCCCATCTGTCAAGATATTCGCGGTGACCCGATCACGGCCTCCTATGAGAATATCTGGGGAGGTTATGCAAGAGGACGTGATACAACGACTCCGGGTGCACGACTTCGTCGCGCTTAAAGGAACTTGTCAAGTCTGCCCGCCTGTTCCGGGGAAGGGATACACTTTGGCCTCCCCGGTTGAAGACAGTCGCGTAGCAAGACCCAAGTGCGAATAGAACCCCAGGAAGTATTTGGCCTGTGGGTTCGTCTCGAGTAGCAACCCCCCAAAGATCCGCTAGATACGAGAGCCGCCGTCAAGTCCTTGTCACGTGATCTTGATAGTCAGTTGTTCATAGTGTCCACCAGCATGATTGAAGTTTTACAGTACTTGATTTCGCCACGCTCGATTTTATCACGTATGTGACGGACTTGATGTCGATGTGCTTGGCTCGACCATGATTTCCGTTTTTTTTGTCATCTTGATGCGCGACTGTTTGTCTTCAAGGATGATGAGGTCTGGTCCCGACTCGTTAGCCGCCATCAAAATCTCGCACAACAGACTTGCCTTCCTGGATGCCCACATGGCCAGATTTAGTGCAATGTATTCCGCTTCGCTTGTCGACAGTGAGACGCTTGACTGCTTCTTGCTTCCTCAACTTATAGATGTACTAAGTAGCATGAACGCGAAGCCCGAAGTCAATTTGCATCAGCATGGTCGTCGGCTCATTTCCCGTCAAAATACCCGCGAAAGTCGACCTTGTCACTCGGTTGATAGCAGATTCCATGTGACTTGGTCCCCTGTAGGCAAGGAATGTGCGCTACACTGCAATCCAGTGTTCTTGTTGGGGGTTCTCCATAAAGCGAGATAGATAACCCGCGGCGTAGGCGATATATGGGCGTGTTGCAGTCGTCAAATGCATCAAAGCACCAAAGTGCTTCACGAAACGGATCATCTACCTTGGTCGCGTCATTGTTGGCAACTAGTCGAGAGCCTAGATCAACCAGACTTACAGCCTTACACTCGCTCATGCCAAAATGTTGAGAATGTCCATCGATATAGCGTTGCTGGCACATGGTGACACTACCGTCAGGTCCATCTATCAATTCGATACCCAGCACAAATGTTCACTTGCCGCTGTCGGTCATCTCGAAAGGCACCTTAAGGTCGTCCGTCTGCGCCATCAGGTCGATTGAGCTGCCTGCCACCAGAACATCATTCACGTCAACCAGTATCAGTACCCAGTGACCATCCACAACCTTGATATACAGACATGGGTCAAATGATAATACTTGGAGTCCTATCGAGCGCACGAAGTCGTCAAAAGTTCGTTCCAAACGCGCGAAGCTTGCTTGAGACCGTTGACCGCCTTCACCAAATTACAAACAGTCGAAGTCATTATTCATCTTGACACCTTGTGGAATGAAGCAGAACATTTGGTCCTTCATTACTCCATACCGAAATGCCGTAACCACGTCAAGCTTTGGAGAGGCCAACCGAAGTGCTTGGTAATCTCAATAACCATGCGTAAGGTCACATACTTCACTACCGGCGAGAACGTCTCCGTATAATTAATACCGTATTTCTGCTTGAAGCCCTTGGCAACGAGACGCGCCTTAAACTTCTTGATTGATCTATCCGCCTTGAGCTTCGTCTTGAACACCCACTTGGTGCCGCTGCGCGCTGGTTGCTCGGTAATTTTGCAGCACGAAAGACGCCACGAAGTTTCATCGACTCGAGTTCCGCTTGGATGGCCTTCCGCCAGTGCACTTGATTTGGTCCATTTACTGTATCTTGGAATGTTGCGGGTTCAGCCAGATCATTTGCTTCTACTGCATTGGCACTAGCATGTTAAAAAGATGGGGGCGTGGATTCATCGTCTTGATCGCTGGTACCTCATTTCTCTTCTTTGTCATCATCGTTTATCACTTCTCGGCCACTTGATCGATTCTTCTAATGACGGTCATATTTTCTCAACCCTGTTTGGCGACAGGCAGAGCGCACAACATTGTTGCTCGGCCGGACTTTGCGCTTGCCGGTCTGCTTATAGTTGACCTGGCGCATGTCATCGTCGTTGATCTCGAGAAAGGCTAATTCCAGCATCGCGTCATCGACTTGTTCACTTGATGGCTCCATCGTAAATCCAAACGTCGATTTATCACAATCCGCATCACGAGTGATCACCACTTGTCCGGCCTCGTTGTCAGACACTCGATATGCCTTTGATACTTCTTCAAAGCTCGTGAGTATGCCAACACGCTTAAGATGCCACTTGAGACGTTTTTCACTTTTTTTTTGTCAAAAGGTAGGCTAGCACGCATGCGCTTGACGCTTGGCTGGAATTGTACACGATCTCGAACGGCGTCATGTTAGGGATCTTAGGTGACGGCAGGCAAGTTTTTACGTAAATCGCCGCTATTGCTGCTTCTAATCGCGGTTCACGAACCAGTTGTAGATGGCCCGGTCCGGTACGTCACCAGGGAGTAGGGTTAGATCCACAAAGTACAGTTTGTCGTACTTAGAATACTTACGGATCTGAACCGTAGAACCGCAAACTTGCAGCACAAGACCACCCAATGAGTGCAGAGCCGCGTCGGAACTGCGAAGAAAGGATATCCCTTGATGGGGAATCCTGACGAAGTCGCGCAAAGACGCGCGATGAGCCTGCCAAATGGCTGGCTAAGATTCTCCCGCCAATGACTGGCGAATCGCGTCGATGCTATGTTCAGCCGACAGGCGCGCCGCGGGAATTTACATGCGTGTGCGCTGCACAGCTTCAACAGGCGTAGGCAGGTGCGTGCTTACCTTGAAGTACCGATCGTCTCGATTCGTCAACAATCAGCGAGTAGCTGGCCGTAAACAAACTGTCGTCAGGGACGAATCAACGGGACGGCGTTGGACGACGGGGTACTTGAAGAATTATTTAGGGTTTCGGGTTTCGGGTTTCGGGTTTATGGTTTATGGTTTATGGTTTATGGTTTATGGTTTAGGGTTTATGGTTTAGGGTTTAGGGTTTAGGGTTTAGGGTTTAGGGTTTAGGGTTTAGGGTTTAGGGTTTAGGGTTTAGGGTTTAGGGTTTAGGGTTTAGGGTTTAGGGTTTAGGGTTTAGGGTTTAGGGTTTAGGGTTTAGGGTTTAGGGTTTAGGGTTTAGGGTTTAGGGTTTAGGGTTTAGGGTTTAGGGTTTAGGGTTTAGGGTTTAGGGTTTAGGGTTTAGGGTTTAGGGTTTAGGGTTTAGGGTTTAGGGTTTAGGGTTTAGGGTTTAGGGTTTAGGGTTTAGGGTTTAGGGTTT
>WBRY01000038.1:0-232858 GCA_011800735.1 Peronospora destructor | reverse complement strand
GATGTTCGATTTCGGCGATCAACACGCCCTACGTCACATCTGCTGACATGCTGTTGCGATGCGGCTCGCAGAAGGTGTCGAGCAGCTTTGTATCGACGTATTTTTTCAATACTCGAAGCAGCAAGTTTTCACCAGAAACTTGATATCGAGTGGGCCTCGTACGTACGACGCTTGATTTCCGCTTTGCGAGGAGAACGTGAGAGATAATCAAGATCTGCGGACAGCATCGCTGTGTCAGCACACATGCAAAAGTCGTCATATTCCATGTGTCAGAACGAATGTCTTATCTTTGTCCAGCAGGTTTCTACTAACAGTATGACGTCTAGTGTATACAATCCAAACGAGGTGGTGGGGCTGGAACATTAGCCTTGTGTTGTTAGGAGTGGACTCCGAGCTGATACCGCTCAGTACCGTGATTAGAGCATCCTCTAAGGGTTGATCACGAAACTATTGTCTGGGGCATGAAACTTGAAACACAAAGTTCGTTATGCTAAACTAAGTGAATGTTCTTACGCAATCTCACTCGCTCATGCGTATATATTTGCTAACTCTTACAACGCTGACATTGCGCAGATGCAAAAACACTTCTCCTCGATTTGACTGCTTCCCACACACAGCTATCATTGTGAGTCGTAGTCGCCCGAGGCTTGCGGCTTCATTTAGTTACAATGCACACCGTATTTCCAGTGCTGTGCTTCTGCCTACCACCTGTCGCGTTGTTAGTGCTGCCTTGAGTTTTGACATCATGGCGACGAGTGAGTTTCTTGGTCTGAAAAATAAACTTTGGCGAGGGTCTCTGGTATCGCTAGCACCTTACAACGGCTAACAATTACACCTTCACACAGCAGATCTATTGCTGCAATTCTATGCGTACTCGTTTGTACGATAACTCGAGGAGTCCCACGTGACCAAGTTTCTTCTTCAGTTCATGGCTGCAACTAACCTTTGTCTGTGCCTTAAATTTCCGCGTGTGCTTTTTGCGTCACGTACGCAACTATTTCAACAAGCAAGCAACGTTTGTGACGATCAGTTGAACACGAGGTCGACAGACAACCGAGACGATTTGACCGTAGGAAATGACTGCATCGGTAAGCAAGACCTCATTTATTATGGTGTACCGATCGGCCAAAAAGCTGATCCAGTTTCCTGTTACATTTGATGCAGTTCGAGTGCACGGACTTGGTTTCGCAGACGCAGTCAATTTGTCCTTCACAACTTGACATCATTGCTATACATGATACTGGCCGAGACAAGCGGGGGTCTGAACAATTCTTTGGTGAAAGTGCAAGACAGCAGAAATCGACGGCACACATTCCCAGAAGAACTTCATGAATGCCTTAAAACACGTTGCAAACCGTCGTCTGAATGCGAAAGAATGCAAAGAAAAAGGCGATATCCTACGTATGTGTGAATGGTAAACACCTTGAGCACCGCGCGCTACGCTGAGCCCTAAGTCAGCGTAGCGCGCTGTGCTCAAGGTGTTTTACCATTCACACATACGTAGGATATCGCCTGAAGAGTAACAGCTTCCCGCTCTAGAATTGGGCGAAACAAGATCTGTCGTGTCCCGCCCCAGAGTGTTCGACTATCCTTCCCGCGATGGCAAGTCATGTATTCTGGAGCTGTCCTAGCGCCCGCAGACATTGGAGAGTCTACTTGTCCGGTGGCGAAGTCTCGGCGATTTCAAGGAGGTGGACCTTAACGTCTGGGTGTTTGGTATGGATCTACCGGGTATTCCAATTGCTGCATGAGATGCTATCAAACACGCTATCGACCCAAGCTTAGCTTCGTCGAGAGCAAAGGATGCGGTCTTCCCAGCAGCTCGTGAGCTATGGCGTTTTGTAGTTTCTACGATGCTACATGCAATCTGGATAGAGCGTCTACGCCGCATGGAAAACTCGTCTTTGCCTCAGGAAGTACACACAGCCAGGGCCAGGACCCAATTTCGAAGAGCGGTTACACGGTTTCGCGGATCAACATACTAGCCTGACATGGGGGAGAATGGGCACTCTTCGCGCAAGTGTGGTCGGCTCTTGCTGATACTCTCCTCTGCTGCGATGAACCACCCCCATTGCGAGCGTTACCGGCCAACAGCTGCTCAGGCGTTTATTGTGCCTCCTTTTCTTTGACGGGGGATCAAGAGGGAATCCAGGACCGGGAGGAGCTGGATCCGTCCTTGTCCAAATCCACATTCCGACGCATGCTGCATGCGTCATGTGGGTAGCGAGCATGGCTTACGGTTCTGCCGAAACCACTAACAATATTGCTGAATATTGGGAGCTTGTGCACGGGCTCCGACAAGCAAAAGCCAGTGGCTACTCACCCCTGCATGTCATTGGGGATAGTGCGCTTGTGCTCTCCCCATCACCCTCCTTGCACTTGCAAGCCCCACTTGGCGCTGCTATTTCGAGAGGCACGGGCCTTAGCCGACAGCATCGACGTAGCCAGTTGGGGACATCATTATCGCAACTACAACAAAATGGCGGATCGACTCGCGAATATCGCTATGGATACAGGTGCTTCCATTCAAGTGCAGGCTACTTATGCGCACGGTGTTGTCACGGAAGCTGCGGCCTTCCTCGACAATGATGTCAACCACTGGCTAGAGGCCTCTTAAGCCGAACACTACGCACTACAGGGCCCCGCGATGACCGCGAGGGATCGGATAATTTCGAGACAAGACTTTGCGCAGCGTCGCTCGACTGTCCGAGGACTAGTATTACCTAGTATAGAAAGTAGAAGTCGCCACGGTACCTATGTTGCCGGTCGACAGGATATAGCGGGTCGTACGCGTACCTGAATATACCTCACCTTCTCACTCACTCACTATGCATCAAACTACTATGTAAGAAATGATACGCGCTACTGCAAAGATCGAGTGCAAAAGTACTACTAGAATTCGCCCCTTGCCACTTTGAAGCTGGACCTCCAGACCAATCAGAACATTTTCGGCTACTACACTAAACAATATCCTGCCATGGGGAGTCTCCAATGGTCGTTTCGTCCACCGTGTTGCATGATGGAAAAGATTATGCTTCCGTGCTCATGCGCACTTGGTAGCTACTCGCCGACTAAAATCAAGCGACCAAGGCCCGAAATTCACCTTTTCGCTGTACTCGCCACCAGAAAACATGGCCATTTCCAACCTCGTGAAAATGTGCTTTACGACTCGAAGAACCAATTGGCCGTTAAACAAGGCCCTTCCAGTCAGGAAGATGCTTCGGTCGACCGTGGGCTTCATACGACACTTGTAGAGCTCCGATGCGTCCTTTGTTAAAACGCGAAGAGGTCGTAGAAAAAAACCAAGGTTCACCCCGTCGAGTATAAACATGTTAAAACAGCCTCGCTGTGAATCCTTTTTTCATGTCCGCCACATAAACTGTGTGCCGCCAGCACAAAAAAGACGTCAAAAATACAAGTCGTCATACTTGCCATGAAGGTCCCCACGTTGCTACTGTTTGGGGCCAGTGTGTCTGCCCAGGAGGTATCCGAGTCGATTGCAACCTTCCCTCGAGCCTCGACACTTTCCTCAGAGCATGTCGATCAGTGTGCGACCCTTGGCTTTGACATCAACGCGCTAGACTGTCGTCTTTGTGACGACTTATCGATCTTTTTGACCGCGACGACGTCAAAAACAATAACGTCAAAATCGACAAGCGTCCAATTAGTCGGTCAAGAATGTCAAAAATGCTGTCTGGACTTTTCCAAAGCAGTGGAGGCGGAAGATCGCCGCTATGCGAAAGTGGTGCTGGCAGTGAACCAATACCGACTGAAGAGATACCCGACAGTGGCAAACTTTGTGGAGCACCAAGCCAGCGAGATCAAGGGACTGGAAGTGCAGGAGACCACTTCCCGACTGCCAACGCTGCAGTTTTATGACAAAAAGGGTGTCAAAATTGAAGAAATCAGGTTTATTGACCAGTGGTGGTTGCAAAGTGGGTCAAAAACGGCAGCTTGCTAATTTTGACATGTGTGTTTTTGACAGTATCGCGTCCTGGGACGAAGACTCGATCGGGGAGTTTATTGACAACAAATTGTTGCTGGAGAGTACTTTACAGGAAGAGAATGACGTGGTCGAGGAAGGAGAAACAATTATTGAGATGGAAGTACAGTTGTGAACAAGGGGACGACTGCAAAAGTGACAATGTTGAAGAAAAATGAAGCAAAACATTAATTTTTGACACGTGGTGAAGTGATGGGTTTTTGCAGTCGTTTGTGCTGTTGATGGTGCATTCGTAAACACTTGTGGGCTCGTTCCGAGTCGATTTTGTCCTTTGGCTTTGAGTAATGTTGAGTGATGTTGCTGGTGCTGGAAAGTTGGGTTGTTTGCGATGTTAGGGGCTGCTTTTACAAGTTACAAGGTAAAGTCATAAGAATTTGTAGATCGTCTTGCAAAAGGACCGATAACTTGGTGCAAGCAGGCAGTGGTATGAGCTGAAGAAAGGTCTGTAACATGACGAATGTCTTTTTTGACAGGACTACTTACACGCAGACGGAACCATGATGGGGTTGTCTCT
Organism: Peronospora destructor; assembly: GCA_011800735.1. Taxonomy (NCBI): domain Eukaryota; phylum Oomycota; class Peronosporomycetes; order Peronosporales; family Peronosporaceae; genus Peronospora; species Peronospora destructor. Next base: position 228,341 of record WBRY01000038.1, on the reverse strand, counting down.
TTTGCAATTTCTAGCCACACGGTGGATCTTTCGGTATACTTTGTATCATCGCTCGAAGTTTCTGGTGTCTGTATTGTCTTTTGTGCGATGTACCAACCGGTACTTCAATTTACTGAGGTAAAGTTAGCACGATATTTTGCTGTTGTTAGTATTGCGAATAGATCGCAAGGAATGCCGATCGACGCGGAGAATTGGAACAATCTTCAAATACGAAGAAACGTTGCTAAGTTTTCTCAATTCATTTATTTAGGTGATGGGGATCGTGTGAAGCTTGAATTGCTGCTTTGCGTCAAGCAAAAACGGAGTAAAGAAACTCTTTAGTGCATTACTCATTCAACGCTTGACTAATAAGATACATTGTGCTCGCATTTCTATTGCAGACCAAGCCCAGTAAGGATGAGACCAAAATGAGTGGATAGACGGTCGTAGTATATGCTGGGTAGATATCATTGAAGACCACAAAAATGTAGACTGAGACACTGATCTTCTCCAGTACCTCAGAAGACTCCATTAAAACATCGCGGCAATGCAGGTGGAAGAAGCATCTTGATCAAGATGACCGGAACGCTGATGGAAGGAAGCCTTCTGTATCGTGCTTACTGATGTAGTATAGTAAAAGGACATCGATTGGTCTGCTAGCTGACCGTGGTGAGAGTTACTTGGAGAACACGTGAGCCGATGTTTGCTTAACAGCTTGAATGTTGCACTCGCTACCAGTCGACTTCATCTACGCGTCAACATTCACGAATAGAGCAGCAGCTAAGGAGCCTGTGAGAAAAATATTGGCAAGAGGCAGTAACGGACAGTGACTTGACCGACGCTCATGACAGCCTGCATACCAGACCGACGCATGTTGAATGCGCTTACCACAAACATGGAACTAGCACAGATTTCCAGCGGCAATGTCAAAAGTGAAGGTTACGGTGACTAAAGCTGAAGGTAAGAAGCTATATTAAGTGGAAGCGGCAGTGTTTCTTAATGAGAAGTGTTGTTTCTTGTCCTCAGATAGCAATAGTCAAATCACGACACGACTACTGCGAATTTGTTACACGTGTATGAAGGATATGGAGAAGAGATCCGGCAGATTGAAGACTATTTCCGGTAACTCGCATCTTGGGCCAGCATGCAAATACTCTTCTGATGGGAGAAGGAATAAAGAAAATTATAACAAGGAATGATGAAAGTACAAAGAAAGCATCTACAGCACTGCAGACATTTGCTCGAGTCAGCAAGATGGCGGCTACAAACAACGTATTCCGTCAAGAAACATTTTGTTAGCCGGAGATGCTGCTGGCTTGGTTGATTTTGACGCGTTGGAATCGGGTGAACTACGAGGTCCTGGATGAAGTTTTCAAGCTCCAAATCTCCGTTACAACCGCTTCGCATTTACAAGCTCGAACGGATCATGACGGAAGCAACTTTTCCATGGAATACCGAAATGGCAGGGAGATTATAATGGTCGTTTTTTGCGTGATCTTCATGGCAATTTATAATCGTTCTTCGTTACTGTTGAGACGCGAAACCTCCGTGGAGGTGGTATCTAAGATAGTGCGCTATTTTGCAATCGATGAAGTGGCTCTCTTCGCAGCATTTATCAAGCAATCTCAGAACAGCTAAACCACTTCTTGGTGGACTTTCTTCTGCTTCGCTTCAAATGAAATCAACGCTTGGTAAAATCCGCTGTTTGGTTGTGCCTGAGGTCGAACTCGACGCAGTTCACGAAGCGCGTCCAAATACGTGAAGCCGTGACGTGCCATCAAGAACGCGATGATAATCGTTGCAGACCTTGAGCGTCCCATGAAGCAGTGCACAAGCACTTTTCCTCCAGAAGACAACGCACTACGAAGATATTAGCTAGCTCTTGACAGACATCGTACGATGTTTCATCCCACATACCTGTCGATGAAGGCAAACGCTTTGTCAAAGAGCTCCGAGATGTTGACCGAGCTCTGATCAGCCACTTTGAGCTGCAAATACGTAAACACCTCAGGAAAGCTGTTGCCCAGTCAGCCAAGTTTATATCAACGATAGAACAAGATCTCACTTACTTGAGTGGTAATGTGCTTGATACACACAAGATGTGCGTGATTCCTGCTCCCATCAATGCTTCTTTGTTGTTGGCAGCACCGTAAGAACCGACAAAGAGGCCCGAAACGACTTCGACTTCCACCTAAGCAAACAAAAGGTTGATACATGATCAAACGATAGACGGCTATCAACCATCACGTGATCAATCTTACCGGTGTATTGTCATGGCTCTCAAACGTTTTGGCCATTAGTGCCTCTCGCATGTTACGAAAGCCCGACAAGATTGTTTTCTTCTTGTCTCTAGCCAATTCCTCGGAAACCGATGACCGCATGACGTTACAATGTGACGTAGACATCTTGTTAATCAGCTCATCATCTCGGGATCCAGCAGATGCTATGGTAGAAGACTTGCTAGTCCTAGTCTCCATTCTTGGTGTCGTTTGATGTGTGACAATGTAAATTGCTGACGATTCTTCAGAGTACAGGGAGCTGTTGGATCGAAGCTACAATCTAGCTTCGATCCGTGCAATGTCGAACTCGAAGATGGTATCGATGACAAAGTAGCGGAGACTTTGGATAGAGGCAGTAGTAGGCTTACTATTATATGTTTATAACACCTTCGAATGGACGAGGAGCGCTCCTCGAAACGTTAAACAAGCAGTGTACGACCGGATTCGGAAGTGTTTTTTATGCCGTCGCTCGAGAGTTTCTCGGACGTTGCAGTGACAAGAGGTTGAGGTCGCTGTAAAGGCTACTGAGCTTGCCCTTGTTCTTGTTGCTGACGTTGAGCTGAAAGCAGATTGTGGTGCATTCGACAATAACCCTGCTTCACCTGACCGTTCTTGGTGCATTGGCCGTAGCGGCAGCGACGAGCACCGCCGTGCATCTTGCACACGCCGCGCCATTGCGCCGACTTCTTACAGCCTTCAATGCGACAGCGACGACCTCCACCGTGCAAAACGCAGTGACCACCGCCCTGGTCGCTCGTGGTGCAGCCTGGAGTCGTACATCGTCGGCCGCCGCCGTGTGCCTTGCACAGTCCGCGTGAGCGAATGCCTTTGGTACAGTCCGCAACCATGCACGTACGAGTGCGCTTTTTGCGGAGAAGAATAGGCCCCGAGTTCGTCGACTCGTAAGCTCCGGTCGTGCCGATCATGGCGACTGCAGGTGGCAACGTACCCGGTAGCACGGTGCAGTCGGATGTATGCACGGACGGGAAAATGGGCGGAACTAGAACAGACCCGATTGCTGACTGTGTCTGGCTCAGCATTTCTGCCGGAGCGGTGGTCATGCCGATAGCACTACTGTAGAAGCCAAGTACTTGTGGTTGAGACCCCGTCGTGTTGTTCATGTCCGTCGAGTGCATTGGCGAAGCAAAGAGGAGTTGTAGTCCCGGCATTTGCTGCCCCCGTGACAAGGTCACGTGATTTGCGTGGACGGGCATTTGACCCGTTGGCATTTCCTGGAGCACTTCACGTAACATCTGCGCGTCCATTGCAAGGTCTTCGTCGTTTGAACGTGACATAGGTTCACTATGTTGAAGCACTTGTGAGTGAAGTGTCGACTGCTGTGATGGAGGCTGCGAATGCACGTAATCACCAAGCACCACTGGCGTATCAGTACTGTAGGTAGGTGTACTCCAAGAAGATGCCGTCGAAGTAGACTGTGCGTCACGAGGAGGTAGAAGCTGCTGTGAGTAGTATCTGGTCGGGGTTGCAAAGTTGTTGGACTGTCGTAGTGGCAAGTGGCCATAACCATAGTAACTAGTACTCGACTGGTTCAACGTGAAGCTGCGTAGAGGTTGCAATGTCGTCGCAGTGCCATGAGTCGGATTCGTAGCGGTGCTTGTAGGCGACGCCCATTGTTCTTCTAAACGCATTCGGTCTTCCAAAGAAGGTGGGGTTTTGAGTTGCGTAAGGAAGCTTGAGAAGTGAACTTCGGTGAAAGTGTTGTGCTCGGTAGTTGGTATCATCGATAAAAAAGAAGCTGCTAAGCAAAGCTGCTTATGCCGAGTGAAATCGGAAAATGCTGATTTGAGTGCTCACTGAAAGCCGAGCTGAGGCTGTTCAGTTGTCTGCTGTTAAGACCAGAGGCGTGGCCGAAGAGGATTTGATGATCGTATGGCACACTTGGCTAAGAAGCGAGACATACGGTCAGTGTGTGAGTAGCACAAGAAACCAGTTGGCGACCAAGCCAGGAAGTTCATTCGGGGAGAAAGACCGAGCAGGCTTGGCACTGCCCCGTTTTCCAAAGCTTGCACGTTTTTGGCTGACACAGGCACAGTAGAGACTGTGGTCTTTACAGCGCCGTGACCGAGTTGCCCACGCGACTGTAAGATAACCCCCTTATGATCTCCACGTCCACGTCAAACAAGTGCTTGCAATTACGAGGACAGTGCCTCTACATACAGGGCCTTAACAATCATGCTTTGCCGAAAAAGACTAGCCGGGTAATGAGACCCTACGGGCGACCGCACCGATTATAGGGTCAGCTTATTCGTAGCTTTGTCTTCTTGTAGGTTCATGCTGGCGATACCTACCTACTTGACACTGGGTTTGGACACCCCTCTTTCATGGCGATGCTTATCAGACACGCGATGCTGAACTTGCTCGAATAAAATCTTGCAAGAATCACGTTGATTAAGCGTCTTAACTACCCGTGTGAGAAGACTGACAGGGTTGCATGTACAATCACTTCCGTCAACTTCACAACGCCGCATTATCAAGCATGTCCCTTGTCAAAAGCTCGGAGGTCTTTGGACAGCAGTAATGGCGGCATTTGACTTGCGTAGCAGGCCCGGCTCTTTGGATATTTGTGGGGCGGACCACGTTGCGCTGTTCTCCTCCCCCGAAATGTGCGACGTAACCGAACAGCGATTAACACATGCTCGATGAAGAGGATCGGAGTTTGTGTGGCTTACCGGCGTCATGAACATGAGCTGCTGCTATTTGAATGTCTGTTCAATTGCACGATCGACCACACAATGTGCGACGTGATATTCACATCGAAGGAGCGGTTAGTGCCTCGGCGTCGTTGGTGCCTAGACTTACACCGAGCTCAATTTTTCTAACAAGCGACAGCTTTTGTAAGGCCGATTAGTGCTGTTATTGCACAGCGACCGACTAGTTTGGTATCGGTTGTTCATACAACTCGTGCCCATTGTTTGCAGCAAGGCAATCCTGCTGCAAGTAGCCGCTAGATTGGTCTAAGGCTTTGAGACAAGGGGCATGCACACCACACCGAGTACCACAGTTTGAGATTCATCCTATGGAAGCTACAGATGCCCGTCGGTGGGTACTAGAGCTCTGGCTCGTGTCTCTTGATGAGACCAAGGTGCGCGTCAACTCAAGTCATGCAAACACCACTCACTCAAAGCTGAGGATGCAATGAGTCCGACAAAGAGGAAAAAATGAGCCCGAGGCTAACCGACCTGTCGTTTGCCCATCAGAGCGGCAGCGGAGTTCGCGTTCAAACGCATGTTTGATGAGACACTCACGTGCACAAACCGAAGCTGATGCCCTTTTAGAATCAACAAGGAGACGCCATGTTGACGCTTACCAGCAGCACAATGCGTCACTCTGCACATCTGAACATCCCTGATCGCCTATCCGATTGGGAACGAGCCAGATGAGGACGGCGTAGGACACTGATTGATAATCACCATAGATCTGCGTCGATGCTACGAGTCTCTCCGTAACCAATTTGTTGGCGGCTCTCGCACCGAGAGGCATCACTAATGGTGCAGCGAGAAACAACACTGACTCGAAGACACGGGATGTGCTCACGGAGCTAAGTTGCATCGGCGCTTGAATCCGAATGACCTCACCACGAAGCGACAAACCGTGCCGTTGCCATGAACAGAATCTTCATCTGCACATCGTCTTTCAACGCCGACGATGTCAATACCATGCTTTCCTGCATGAAAGCGAATTTCATGGCCACTGCTCGAACAACGAGATCTGATCTTAGGCATGGGTTTCGTCGTGGATCGCGATGCGGTGTTTGTAGATTGGTCTTTCTCAGATATACGTAAGATCAGCAGGTTCATGCAACCGGGACTTGGTTGAGTTTTGTTGATGCCGACTCACTTTGTTGAGACGAAGCAATGTCCGTCCGGTACGTATTTCCTGAGAGTAGTGGGAACGTGATATCCCATTGCGTTGAAACGTGCTGTCGACAGACTTTAAATCGATGTTTCAATGAAGAATTAGGTCACGACAACATGAATTCAATGCCGTCGACTTCCCTCATGTTCGTATTTCGAGCGTGCTTCAAAATTTGAAATCCTAGACGACAGCTTTTGCGCGACGACAACGTGGAGTAGCTCCTCAATGTAGAAACCGAACTTGTTCTCTTCAAGTAGCGTTATCTTAGTCGGTGCATTATCGTCGAAAGTACAGACCAACTATTGTTGACAGTACGTGCGTGGCCCGCCGTCAAGTTGAAATCAAAGAGCGCCGCTCAGAGACATTCTATGATTTGAATTGTAGTGGGCTTTAAGCATCCACGGCAAAGCTGCTACACAAAACGTGTCAGCAGTAGCAAGATGCGACTGTCTCTCCTTCTGATCGATCACCTGGCACGCGCTGAAGCTCCTTTAGGCCTGGGTTGATACAAGATGTGCTAACAATGTGAAGCTGATGGTGAGGAATTGAAAAAAGGTGACGAGAGCGTGGTGAGTCCTCCCTTGTAGTGTGGCAATGGATCACCTCCGCACTTTGTCACCGTCTTTTCTCATCCAATTGGGGTTGATGGAGCTCCTGTGATCGTCACATTTTGGTGAGAACAATGGTATCGTAGAATGTGGTACCTGACCATATACATGATAGCCACATAGGTAGTCGAATGACTTCAAGCATGAGTAAAGTAACGACCGAGAGCTCTTGCAGACTGACTACATACCATTGACAAGATGTTTGGTTGTGTTCCAACCAAAAACTAGATGTGAGTGAGACTTTGATGAGAAATGCAGCGAGTTTTCACAAGATACGCAGGTTCATGACGACTAGCACCACCAAGCTAAACGGTTTGTCCTCGTGTAAGTTCTCGCTTCCTTCCAACCCATTTCTTCTCTCTCATTTCGGGGTGCTCGATTGTAACCGCAAGCCTTTGTACGCGGATCTTCAGAGACTGGTTGCGATTGTAGTATTGAGTTTGCGTGTCGAACTAGTACGCAACTTTGCTTGCTCGTCGATACTCCCTTATTATTTTCTTCGCAGAGTTACTAGACTTTGAGCGATCCACGAAATGGTTCCCGATTCGAATCGAAGGTTGCAAGAATTGCGAACCAACTTGTTCGATAGCATAGAAGTACGGCTACAGATCAAGCCGTATGACCAGGAGGGTGTATAATAAACAACTTGTTTGACAATACCATAATTCATTGAGCTAAGCGTGACAGGCATCTATCACGACCAACAGCACCACTCTTTCTCACAACAAGTTGACAAGATCCACATGATCGTCTTCACTTGTACGAAATGATGGGGGTTAGTGCGTCGTAGGTTCATATTTCCTAGCGCTTCCTTCTCGTTCTTGCAGGGCGGTCACTACGATCACCACAATCGTTGCTCGCAATTCCGTCTCCTCTCACTTTGTGGGCAAGAGTTGATACCCTGTTCAAACCTATTTTCCATATCGCTGCTATCACTGCGCTTCTTTTCCTGTCCACGGTTGCTTCAATCGTAGTACTCTCGATTTCGACGCGATGTTCTCTGTGGAGGAGCAGCTGGAGTCTGCAACGCCGCTGCAGCAGCGCGACGACCACTCTCTTGAACTGAAATTGGTATCGTTGACTCAATGGAGTCTCCAGAACGACGACTCGGCTCGAACTTAGCAGCAGCTGAAGGATCAAAAGCACCAACGAAACGGCGACTTGGTTCACGTAAAAATCCTGCAGAAGGGTTGTAGGCGCAGCGACTACTACCCAAAGGTTTTTCTAAAGCAAAACTCCGAATGTCTCCTGCCTGAACGTTGCGGTAGTTTGAATGAATGGGCGGAGCACTTACGTATTCGTCTGTTGCCCGCTTGTATTGATCCCCATGACTTCGTTTCGTTCTTTCTCCAACAGCACCGGTAGGCGCATTCGCCTTGAGATTGTCAGTCTGCATCATACTCATGCGCATACGCCAAATCAGCGCAATGACGAAAAGCAAAACCAAAATGCAAATGAAGATTGCACCGATCATGATCCATGGCTGCCAAACTTCTGCGCTAGACGGCACCATGGAAGTTGAAGACGGAATCGAAGACGCCACAATGGAAAACTTCTGACCAGTCGTGGTAGCGTTTTCACCGGCCTTGACGCTGTGGCCACTTACAACAGCCTGGACATAAATATTTCCATCCTTTACAACCTTGCCGGCCTTAGTGACAGCATGCAAGACGTCGTTGTACGACACGTCTACCATTTCCACATTGTTCACAGAGTCGCGAGTGCCATTACCGGATAACGGGTAAAACAATGCTGTCGTGTTTGCAACCTTCAACGTCAAGTCGAGGTCATTTTGCAGTGCAAATTTGCTTCCCACTGATGCAGGTGGATCTGTCCACACGAGTGTCACGCGCAGATTGACACCGGCTGTGAGCAGGAAGTGGAATGTAACTTCGCTGCCTTCGGCTACACTGGGCTCGGAACCAGCCGAGGAATTTGGAAAGAAGTAGATGGCGTTGCTGCTCGTTGAAGACGCCGATGAATCGCCGTTGGTGTCCAAGAAAGACACTAGATTAAGCATTGTCGGCTTGCCGTAGCCCTGATTGAAGTCAGGGTACGACTTGAGCAACTTTGCAGCAGCTTCCAGCGCCACACACGATGTGACACTAGTGCCAGGCTGGATCAGACGTCGAGACATTGCCTCGCCACTGTGAAGCAGTAGTGCCTTGATTAACGATGCCGGTATCGTGTCCATGCCAAACGTAGGGTCAGGCACGCCGTCCTTCCACCAGCCATCACGCAGCCACTCGTAAATTAACACGGCCATACCAGCAATGACTGGCGTGGCCTGCGATGTTCCCTGTAGCGGACATACAGCCGAAGACTTGGCCTTCGAGCCTGGCTTTTCGGATTGCGACGAGATGATCGTCATACCGGGCGCAACCAGATCAGGCTTCTGTCGTCCATCCAGAGTTGGCCCGATGGATGAGAACGACGCAACCGTGTTTTCATTCAACACCGTTTGACACGGGGTAGCCGCGAACGAAGCCGCTGAGTTGAGACTTGCACCAACAGAAACAACGTTTTTCGCCCCTGACGGACTGCTGATGGTGTGAGAGCCTTTTTCACCGCTGTTGCCTGCTGCTACAATAATGAGAATCTCCGGGTTGTTGTAGACGTATTCATCCACCTGCTCGGTCTGCGTGTTGTAGTCATTGGCTCCTGTTCCCCATGAAAAGGAAAAAATCTTGGCACCCGTATTAACTTGGGCCTTCATAAGGTTAGTCAGCACACCGGGTGTCTCCAGTGATACATCACAGCCGCTGTTTCCAACGCACTTCGCGTCTTGCTTGCCAATATCCATAAAGGCGATGCGTGCACTGGATGCGATGCCGAAATTACTGTTCATCTTGCTATAGGAACTGCCTGCCAAAATGCCTGATACGTGTGTGCCGTGTCCACACGTCCCACCTTCAGCCTCATCCACGCTGTTCGCAAATGTCTGGTAGTAGACCACCTTGCGCGCAGTCATATCTTCTGCGTCGTACATATCCCGTGATTCCTGGTCAAACTGATCGTGATCGATGTAGAGTCCTGTATCCGTAATACCTACAATAATGGAGCTACCCGTGATGTTGTGTTCCTGCATAATGTTAACGCCCATCACGTCTTGGACGTAGTTATCCAGTCGTCGGCTTGTGTGCTCCATTTCCATCTCATCCACATCAGTCTCCTCACTGAAACTCTGACGAAGCAGTCGCTGCTCAAGGGCAGGCGTCTTCAACGATTCAAGTGAACTTGTGGTAACTACCTGTTGCAAATCCACCCACTCCACCGCTTCATCATCTAGCACAATCGCCAATGCCAGAATCCACGTGTGATAATCGTCTACTGCTGCCTGCAACAACACACCTCCGGTCTCTGCTGTCGAGCTCTTCATCATAATCAAATTCTGAATCCCCGTCGCCTTTGTCACACGCCTGGATAGCCTCGTCAGTGCCTGTGTAGTGCGTACGACCTTAGCCAACTTGATCTCAAGTGCCGGTCCTTCCTTCGACTTGGTCGAATCTCTAGAAAGAGCGTACGAACTCTTTGCAAATGGCGTAAGCTTGAGAATAGCCGGCAAGACCGTGACACTCTCGACACATTGTAATGCGAGAATACTATCTCCAATCACTGCACTCACATGGACCAACATGACCGTAGCGTCAACATTGACCTGGTCACTTCTAGTCAAAAAAGGTGTATTGCTCTCGCTCGTCACAGGCCAAATCTGCTTAATCTCCTTGAGGCATTCCAGTTCATTACGATAACTTGAGTTATAACGTGAGTGTAATTTGATCAACGTCGGTTTGATTTCCATTGTATCGGCTTCGTCTTCCAAGTCGGCCGATAAATTTTCCAGCAGCTCTTTTTGTAGAAACTGCAATTGACACGCATCCAACGTGGCGTTATGGCCTAACAACATGGCGTCATAAGCGGTTGAAAACGCTTGATAGAACTCAGCAAACTCATCCTTCTCGGGGTCTCCGATACTCAGTGTAATGTCCGTCACATTCAAACATTTCACGAGACTAATGACAGTCACATTCTTGCCATCTTCACTTGCTCCATGAACATCACCAACCACGGACGCTTCCGTCAAGGATTGATTGTCCGTAAAGGTAAAAGCAGGTCGTAGTCGTCGTCTACTGGTACTGGAACTCGTATCGTGAAGAAATCGACCACACTTTGACTCGAGACACTCCGATTGTTCACTGAAATGTCGATAGGCTTGAGCCACGTGAACGGAACTACAGTGATACGTACAAAAAGCTTCTTGCGATACAAATTGCAAGCCTCGAGAATCAAGGAATGGAGCAGCCAATGTCGCGTCAGTATTTCCAAGTATCAGATCGAGAAACAAGAAGCCAAGCATGGTCCGACGCATGCCGGAACTCCGGTCCTAAAGTCTCTATGTGGCATAATGTTACGCAGGACGAGGACGGCTCCAATGGACATGGCCCGGCGCTGTCGCATCCAGGAGCGTCGATATTTGATGGGCTCACGCGGCTATGTGCCGTCTGTCGTCTGGATGTGGACAGAGACGGGTGGACCTGTAGTAATGGATACACAGGATGGGTTGACAAGATTCTTACGGCCGTTGGAAGAAGTGTGAGATCGAATACGAACGGAAGACTGGAACAGAGACATGACAAGACGAACGAGTCAGTGTGGCTTGACCAATGAATGGCCACCTTATGGCGTAACAGCTGGTGTATCAAAAAACACCACGTTTTTTTAAGTAGTTCGAGCTTTATGGGAGTAGGCGGTAAACAAGTACCCATAAAATGGGTACGATAAATGGGCCTTTTGACTACTTCCTGTACCCATATTACTAAGTACGTCTACTGTAGTTCGTGTCGTGCAAACCACCCGTCTCCATTAGGACCTCTGGATACTTGATGCATTCCCTTCTAACGCGTCGTGTGCGTTTATATCAACACTTGAGCCATTCTACTATTGTATCGAGAATTGCTAGCGTCTTCTCTATCTCTTCATTTAATAACGGCAATGCATCGCCTTCTACGGCCGTTACCCCAAGTAAAAACCTGACTCTAACTCTGACACCTGCAGAAGATTCTCTTTTCTCGTTTCTCGAGTACATCCAGCAACTGTATGCCCCTACAACGAAATTGCGAGTTGCTGGTGGATGGGTTCGTGACAAAATGCGTGGTACTGAAAGCGAGGACATTGATATTGCATTAGACAACGTCATGGGTGCGAAATTCGCGCAGTTCATTACGAAATTCCAGCGGGCACGCAAACTGCCTCCAAGCTCTGTTGGAGTTGTCAAAGCCAATTCAGATAAGTCCAAGCATTTAGAGGTGGCCACGGTGATGATTGAGGGGGCTGTGGTGGATCTCGTGCATCTCCGAGCTGAGGAATATACTCAAGATAGTCGAGTTCCAGAGGTTAAGTTTGCGACTCCAGCAGATGATGCGAGTCGAAGAGATTTGACTATCAATGCATTGTTTTACAACTTGCATACAAGACAAGTGGAAGATTTTACGGGTAGAGGAGTGCACGATTTGAAAGAGGGGATCATTCGTACACCAAGAGAACCAGTGCAGACTTTTCTGGACGATCCGTTACGGGTTTTAAGAGCTTTGCGATTTGTGTGTGAGTTTGGATTTACGCTGGATCCAGCGTTAGAAAAGGCTGTGCTTGAACAGCGAGAGATCGTAGGTGCTATGAGAAGGAAAGTCAGTCGCGAGCGCATTGGAATTGAAATGCGCAAGATGCTTTCGGGCAAGGATCCTGCACGTGCATTCAGTCTATTGCGGAAGTTTGGCCTGCTCGATTTGGTATTTAACGACACTGCTGGTAAGGTGGCCGAGGGAGAAGAAGCTAACAAAGTCGAAGACGATGGATTCAGGTATTTGCCGCGCGAGTGGACCGAGTCAATCCAGACTCGCGCCTTTCACTATCTCAACTATCTACAGCACAGTCGTCTGGCGCTGGCGCAGTGCAAGATATCGAATGTCGAGTCAACAGCCGCCATCTTTGCGCCTCTTTTTCTGCAAAAACTACCCAACGTTACGCTTGATAACTTCACGAAAGCGGGCCCACCTATTCACGAGAAGTTTCACGGGATTACTGAGGAGGAGATTATAACTAGTTCGCTAGAGTTTCTTGACCGCCGGGAAAAAATTGTCGCTGCACTTGACTCGACTGAAATCGTGGAAATGCTGAAAGTGCACGTGAAGTGGCCAAAGCCAGCAGGAAAGCGTGTGGCCTTGATCATCGAAGCTGTCGCCACATATCCCGAGCGCGAGCCAAATGGTTTTGCAGCGTGGCAATTGTCAAAAATCGACCACGAAAGCTGCCACCGCTATGAGGGTACAGATATGAAGCACCGCGTGCAGCAGTTCATGTGGATGATGCAGTATTACTCGGTTCTTGCACCTGCGATGACAATCTTAGTATCTGATTGCAGCTTTGATCAGCAGAGTGGGAAAGAAGTGGGTCCAGAAGCACAAGAAGCGGCGCTGAAGATATTTCTGGACATGGCAAATTCGTATACCAAGAGCGGCAAACGAAGTGACAAGCCGAGTCAATCTCGTCGGCTTGATGGCAAGACTGTGCGGACTCGACTTGGCCCTGGCGCTAGTAGAGGAATCGCTCAGGCTCTTCGAGTTTTGCACGTGTGGGAAAAGGCCTATCCGAACGCAAGCATTGAGGACGAGCTGACGTTTTTAGACCAACTAGCGCCTCTGCTGTACGCCGATTAACCGGAAGCTCGTCCACTAAGCCGAAGCAAAACGTAGGTGGCTACTGGGGTCATTCCAATCGGTCTTCATTTTACGCTCTCGAAGTGCATTTGTGTGCTTACTGCGGGATTTGTACTGGCCGTCTGCGTTTGGCTTTCATGGGCTGGCCAGGTGGCACTCCCCCAGGGCCAACACGATCAGTTTTCTGACAGCAGACCCAAACGTCTCAGCAATTAACGAGCTTCCAAGACTTGTTGGAATTAAAGATGACGGGGCATTGGTAGCACAGAATGCTTCAACATTGACACTCTCGACTCATTGCTATCGTTTAGTTTCAATCTAGGCTTTCAACCTTCTGAGAAGTTGGCAATTTCTTATCCAGGATGCAAAATGAATCGCTCAGACTTGGCCGATCTTTCCATTGCCTGAGTCTCCTGACGTTCGTGAGAAAAGATCGTTAGAAGACCGTCATCCGCTAGTTTTTGAGACAAGGCAGTGGTTTCATAAGGGTGTGCTCAAGCCTCGTCAGATACATGGAATCAGGACAGTAAGAATCGGTAATTTCTGAATCGATCGCCAGCATTAGTTGCAAGAAGAAGTCGAGTTCCTAAGAGAGTGACTGCAACATGAATACCTGCAGAATCTCAAGCACACAGAATTGTTTTCTTTTTTAACCTACATGCAGATAACCTCCTTTTCTCTCAAGTTCCTTATAAAATATTAAGGAACAAAATAGTTGGTTTTACGACAAATAAAGCCAGTTCAGAGCATACGTTTAAATTGTTGACATGTGTGTTAAAACACTTTTCTATACAATGTCACAACCCCGTAACAATCTCCTGTATACCTATCCGGACCGACACAACCGATTGCAAACTTGTCATTCTGTCTCGACTCTTCCTCATGGCGTCGCTCTCTCTCCGGTCTCGGCTGTGGCGCACGCCATGCAGACGCTTCCATGCACACGCCTTTCACTCAAGCTTAGGGCCTCTGCACACCCGTGTGGCGTGGCGTTCCCAGGCGTCTGTGTCCGACTCGACTGTGCCGCAATTAATCGTGCGGAATGCTGCGAAAATATCCGGACATTTGGATATTTTGTTGCCGTTGCCAGGTGTGAACGGCCTCACGCGGTTGGGGTTAGAAGACTCAACTGCGAGTGTCACGGATTTGATTGCGGTGCTGAGACAGGCTGATACCTCACTTAAGACGGTGGAAGTGGCTACACTCGACAGCACCAAGTTCGCGCGAACTGTGCGGCTAGGGGAACTCACGTCCATGGCTTTTTGTCTTCGATTAAACCATGTGAATGTGTTAGTGGAGAGTGACGCTGCGACGAGAAATGACCGGAGAGAGAGGGTGGAAAACGTTGCATTTGCAACTGTCCGGGCGGAAATTGAGAAAGATCCACGACTTACTGTGAGTTGCAAAACCGTTTTTTGTTCGGGTTTTGTGGGTTGAGAACCAATGGTGGGGGTGGGGGTATTCATTCTTGTTGTTGTGTTTGTGGAGTTGCCGCTGCAAGAATTTTACCGAATGTGTCACAATGCAGGGGCAGAAGAGGCGGTAGCAACCAAATGGTTACGAGAATTGCAACGTCGAAATTTGATGGTGCATTTTGATCAGTCGAAAACTTCGCAACTGGAAAATGCCGTGATTTTGCGACCCTGTGTGAGAGTTTTTGGCAGCCCGAAAAGTGGTACAATCCACATCTTTTGGATGTTTTGCAACTGATTTTGGATGTTTTGTACCTAGAGTTTGGAAAGTGTCTTGACACTCCAGAATGCATTAGATTCAGAGCTGTACAATATCAAGCATGACCGCCGTGTAAAAGAGAGTCAACTGGCTGCATTGAAAAGTTCTATGAAGAAACTGCAACAAGTGGAGCATGACGTGCACGTAGCGGCGCACCGCATGCCAAATGCACAGAAATGGGTGGGGCTTACTGGCCTCACTGGGTTCTACGGTGTGCTGATGTACTACGTCTGGGACGTGTATTCGTGGGATGTTATGGAGCCAATAACGTACTTTATTGGCTTCACGGCAGTACTGGGTAACTCGTTTTATTCGGCTATTACGAAAAAGGTGCGTGCTGTACAAATATCGTATATTTTTATGATGGATAATTGGAATGGCACTAAAACTGTGTGTGTGTTTGATCCAGGATCCGACATATAGTAACATATGGCAGAAACGATATGCCGAACGGGTGGAAATGCTGAGTAAAAAGCGAAAATACAACCCTAGGGAGCTCGTCGAGCTTAAGGCCCGCATTTTTGACCTTGAGAATGACATCCTGTTACTTTCGCAATGGGAAAAGGTCAATGTGGTCAATCCGAATCAGCCTTGACAATAAGCGACTGATTTTTTGCTTCTTCAACAAGCAATGTTTCAGTGGGAATTGAAGTGAAGCGAACGAAGCTTCAAGTCGGCCGTATATCGAAATCATTTTCAATTGGATAGAAACCTTTTCAACCAATTGTTATCGTATATTTTTGAATATCTCTGGATTAGTTGTCAACTCGTTGAAAATCAACTTTTTTATTACTGAACGGAGAAAGAAGAAAGATCCAGTGAAGATGGCGGCAAACCAGAGCATCAAGGAACTTCTCGCGGCCGAAACGAAAGCTTCCAAGATTATAAGCGAGGCACGTCAAGGTAGACTTTGTCAGCCATTATCGAATCTTATTCGATACTATCCGTATTGTAACGTAAAATGACAATATTTAGAACGTGGCGAACGACTAAAGCAGGCAAAATTGGAGGCGGAGGCTGAAATCGCAGCTTATCGTAAGAGAATGGAGCGTACCTTTCAACTCAACAGCAACACTGACGTAAGGGAAACTTGAAAAATATCACAGAGGAAAGACAAAGGAAAGGAAAATCTGGGATATTTCTAATGGTATTTTATCTGTCATGTAAAATAAACGCAGCTTATGGGGAACGACCAGAATGTATTGGAGGAGGAGACTCAGCGTGACATTAAAAAGATGGAGTACGTTTCTGTCGTATGATTTTTGCGTTTTTTCGGTACCAAAAAGCTGATTTTGTACGTTTTTGAAGGACCGAGTTTGAGCAGAATAAGCAGTCAGTCGTTGCCATGATGGCACAACATGCTGTTAGAGTGCAAATCCGAGTACCTGAGGCGCGTAAAGCGTAGAGTGAGTGAGATGAGAAAGTTTCGGGCAGAGAAGAAGAACGAAAACAAGATTGTTTCGGATTATATTTTCGTTTTTTCTCGTAACTTACAATAAATACAAAACAAGGTGTTTTTAACGAAGTATTAGAAATGTAGTTCTCAAGTTGGTGACAATTTGTGCCTGGTGATGGGGTCAATACTGTAAATTGCCGCTTATTCTAAAAAACAAATGATAACAATTGAAGAATCTTCTAATATAGTTTGTCGGACAAAGTGTGATGAAGTAACGATAGCAAAGATCCAATGCTAAAAGTACCATATTTGACTACCAACATGCAGCACATTCACGTAGCTCAATAATACTAGAACTTGTCCATTGCGTAGTTGTTAGTTTACAATAAGTGCTCGTCCTTCTTTGCTGTTCTACCTTTGCGACTTTATCAGCAGTCTCCGCTTGGGATGTTTTGCCAAAGGATGTTCATAATTGCGTAAAAGCACTTCGGCACGATGTTTGTTGAGGTTACAGATAGCGGCACGGCTGACGTGATATTCCTTTGCCAATGCTGATTGTTTTTCACCTTGAGCAATCCGGATCAAAATCCGTCGACGGTCAATTTCACGTAAATAGCGTGACGTCTTTGACCGTGAGTCATCACGTGGGACACGAACAGGGTCCGATGACCAAATGACTCGAGGTGACGGCTTTGCTTGCTCTGTCCAACTTTCCATCGTTTCGGTTGGAGTTTTCAATCCGACCTTGTCGAGAGTACTCTTCCAAGGGTGAAACCTACTTTCGGTTGTATTGAGAGCTGCTGTGCAAGGTGCTAGCTTGAAAGCTGGAAGAGTGATCGTACTAGGTCGTCCTGTTAGACTTGGTGGTGTCCAGCACTCAAAAGCACTCTCTGTCTTGCATATCCGATGCTGCAAGTCGTAGCGACAGTCACTCACAGACACAAACGGATCGCTGTGCTGAATTGTATCGAGGCGCCGGAGTAGAGTAGCTACACCAGGAAGTCGGTCCACGTGACCTCGATTCGGGATACGGGTATTCGAAAAACGAAGACGGTCCTCGTGACGAACAAGAGGTTGACGAGAATGTATCAACACGTGATAGTCACTTGATGCTATGAGAGATTCGGAAGCGTCTCGATTCCGAGTTGGAAAATTGCCGAGGTAGTAACTTGAAACCATTCTCGTGTCACTGGTAGATGGAGAAAGATGGAATGAAGAACAATCGAGTGGGTACTGCTAATGAGCTGGAGTCCGTTTTTAGCTCGACGTTTCGGACAGTCCCGAGAAGGTGTGGCTTGGTTTCGAAGAGGGAGTAAGTGATGATTCAGATGTTGACTTTCGTTTGACTTGACCCTCAAAGCTTGGTTTGGCTGATCTGAATTAGCCGCTTCTGGCAAGAAAAGTACTTGTACAACGTACTCAAAGCAAGTCTTATGCTTGAGTTAGTTGCAGAGCTGTATCGCATCTTTGCGTCGACATACACTTTCCGATCGATATGATTCAAGTGGCCACAACTTTGTGCGTGGATGAGTGCGACATCTTGAAAGTCTCAGAAAGTCTTGAGATACTTGAAACGTTGTTAAAACTCCCAGTCTCCGCCAAGATGAAGTCGCCATGAAACCGTGATTTTCTTAGGTGTTGACCTCTTGTAAACTGTAGCTCGTTCCTGTTCTTTAACGAGTAGTAAGAACGAGTGAACCTTTCTCTCACAAGCTAGGCAAAACACACATGACTTTACCGTTGATGAAATATTACTTACTAGTGAGGGTGTCGTGAGTTTGCAAGACTGAATTCTGGTTTAGAAGACTTTTTCGGTTTACTAGGAGAGATCCGTTGGTGGCTACAGCTGCGAACGTACGCTTGCATGTCAAGGATGAGATTATCAAGATCCCATGCGACAGATGGGATCGTACGTTTTCACTTAACGGCTCCATCCTGTTTACTCGAATAACATCGTACGGCAATCTGATTGTCACGTGTCAGTCGTCAAGTCAGTTACCAGTATCTTAGGAACTACAAATACGTAACAAGCAAGTCGATACTTACTTAGTCCATCAAGGACCAGATAGTCGAATGTATGCTCTGCGTTAAGAGACTCAGTGCTTGTTATTATCTTTAGTGTGTCACCGAGCAAGCACTTCCTCGACGGCCGGAGTCATGACGGAAGAAGCTATTGCATGTTCCATCGACTGTCGTAAGTTGTTTTTGCAATGTTTGGAGTATCATCGGATAAAAGCAGCGAGATTTGATTCAACTGGTGTTGATGCTGCGTCCTCTAAATCGGTCTCACGTGCTGACATCTTCTTGTGTCTTGCTTCAGTCGGGCACTTTGCTAGTGGATCTTTGCGCTGACGGGGAGGAACATGTCCACGGTGCTTGTTCAGGTTGCAGATCGCGACACGGGTGACGCAAAATTCTTTGAGCACAGACTGCCTCCGACCACAGCCAAGATGACCCAAGATTGTTCGTCGATGGTTTCACTCATGCAGCTCGAGCTACTGATGGTTTTGACTGGTGTTAGAGTCCTTGACGAAGATCGGTGACTGGAGCATCGGAAGCGGGAGTTCGCTTGATACCGTTGAAAATGGAGGTACGAACCGACGTCCGTCATTTTTCTTGGCAGGATCGTAACCGATGCAATTGTTTTCGAAGTGGTTGAAGACTTCCGCCAGTTCTTGCACTCGAAAAGCTTGAGCACGCAATTTGGAGGCTGCCAGTCGTCGTCTCGAACTCGTGCGTCGTCTTCGACGATTTTTTGTTGCTTGTGTTGATCCTCTGCATGTTTCCAGGATATTGCGATGGGAGCACAAAAGCAACAGACACCCACGTCGAGGCGTAGGGTGACTAGCGACTTTGTCGATGATTCGGAGGCCTAGCAAAACGGTTCCTTTGCATCTCGATCGGCTGGACCGGAAATGCTGATAACTCCGTAAATGAAGCTGACAGGACCTGCAAGTTTGAGGCTTTTGTCGATGAGCTAGCTGAAGTCACAGGGGATCGGGTACGTTCGTGCGAAGGTAGCTGCGCTTGGTGTCTTGCGCTTGAAGCCTGTTTGAGTCTGGACATTTGTCGATGAAAATGCTGCCTTGCAGCGGTCGCATCGAAGGAATTGTCATGCTGAAATCGGAAGTTGTGCGATGGCATAAGCGATGCCATGCTTGGCAACATCGTGCGTGGGTAAATGCTTTCTTCTTCAAGCGACCCACTTCTAGGTCGCTGGTTTAGAGAACGAAACACTGATGTTCTGGAATTGTATCTTGGAGATATCTCGAGTTGGTTTTGGTTTCGAAAACTGATTGATGCACCAACGCTTTTTAAATGACGTCGTTGCTTAAGCAGACGCAGTGGAGGAAGGCTGTGCTTCACTACTGTTGTGATGTCCTTGCTCATGAGGGAACATTTCAAAATGGTGCGAAGCATTCCTTCTATATCATCGGAACGTCGACAAAGAGTGCAGTTGATATTCTCATACTTTAGTATGAAGTCAGGAGATTGCCTTGATTCAACGAAAGCTCCAAGAAGCATGGCAAGTCATTGCACTGGCCATGCCAAGTACGTCAAAGTTTCGTTTAGATGTCCGTTATTGTGCCACTGCAATGTTTTGCTAGAAAATGAACTCGGTCTTGGCGCTCAGGATGTCGGCGATAGCTAAGAAGCAAATGACTAACATGACACCAAGCAGGATTCAGGAGAACTGGAACTCGGACGACATTGCAAATGCTTGTTTGAACCAAGCATCAAGGTTGCTAACGCGAGATCTAATGACCTCCGAACACCAGCTCTAGAGCAAGGAATACGAGTTCTGACGACCGATACAGAGGTGCTGTTAGTGGCACCAAGTCCAGTTTAGGCTTGGAAAAGGTAGATGTCAACTGCTCATTTCATGCCACATTACACATGTATTTGCAGCTCGTGTGGTAGTTTCTGGCATCGGTTGTTCAACGTGAAGCTACCCTATTACGGCATTCGCATTGTCTGTTTTAAGATAGCAGCTACGACTCGGCATGTTGTTGCCATGTTAGTTATTGTCGTCGATCCATGGAATAATGGACAAGTTTTGCTTCTGCTTTACACGACGTTTTAGTGCAATGCCGTCGCTCTTTGCCGCTAGACAATCTATCGACGACGCAACAAATTGACACATGACCTTTCTCGACCAACGCAGTAGCAGCAGCTACTGACAAATGTACGCCACCACATGATTTTCAACTATCGTATCAACCTCTTGGACGACGATACAAATGCTGTGTCGCTTTAGTGCTAGTCGTCTACAACGATCCCGACACTAAGATGATCATCAACCGACCAACTAAATGGTCGACGTTCTGTTCAACGTACACAATATGGAGCGTCTTTAACCCACGACTACCATGTCGAAGATTTAGAATCAATACATTGGGCACGTAAACAAACACTCGATTTTTTTACAAGCCCATCTCGACGAATGCGAGCACATGCAAAGCTCGGTGACTGCATCTTGTCTACTTCTAAGGATCAAGAGGCTGCTAAGTGATCATGGAAAGGGCGGAAAATGTCACATGCTCGAATGCATGTCGAGGCTCAAGTAGTTTCAATTCGACTCTAAAGATCAGTATCGGTCAGTGCCATAACAGTGTGAGGTTATACTTTGGTCACACTTGCACGCTGACACGCTACGCGATAGACGAATAAGCACAGCCATACGTTTCGATAAGCACGATGGCTACATGTCTGAACTTTCAAAAGAGTCAGATGCTTTGGGACTGAGGGGTTCGTACTTAGTGATGGGGGAGTGTCTGATACTGACATGTAAGTGATACGGACACAAAAAGCAGGTTGTTCGACGCAAAAAACTGTCTAAATGGCTACTTAAAAATGATTTCTATAACGAAAGTTGCAGTCAAAAAGCACCGTCTGGTCGTTGCTTTGTGCCCTAAATGAACGGATAAAGCAGATTAAGTGAGCAGCCATTACCTCTTTGACTCGCCTTTCCTTAAAATGGTCTTTACGCCAAAAAAAGTGGACCCAGTGAGTTTCAGCTGGCATCCATCAGAACGTGATTCGATCAGCAGCTGTCTAAAATCCAGTCAGTTTGCCCTATCATCGACCATCATTTTTAGTCGAAATTTCGGCAATCTTAACTCGGCACACGTCACTTTTCTGTTGGCAGTGCAAGGAACGAGACACGAAAGACGACGCGACTTGTACCTTCGTGACAGTGAGACTCGGTATTCCCACGGCCTCCAGACACGTGTTTTTCTTTCTTTCCTCTAGACCCCCATGATAATGAAAAATACCCTTCTTAGTACGTACTTGCGTATGTGGTGTACACTCGCTTTAGAGATTTTTTCTCCCGCCGAAAAGGCAACTCACGTAAAATACGCGTTTTTTACAGCGGTGTTGCTTTCCCTCGTTTCGGTCGGTACCGCGTTCTACGCAATGGTTTATCCGGCGTGGTTCCAGCAACATTATCGTCGGAACGGCAATGATGTATACCAAGGGTACGGGCTTTTTGCGTTCTACTCGACGAGCTCCCTCGAGTCGCCGTTCTACGCGTCGGCGACGGTACTACAGTACTCGGATTTTTGTGTGAAGAACTATACTACTCCCAATTACATGCTGGGAGACGGTGTGGATTTCCACGAGGTGTTGTGCGGCAAACGAATGATGTCAGTACAGGCGACGACCGCGACAGGAGCCGCCGTGTCGGTGGTGGGGCTCTTGACTGCCATTGGCGCGGTTTTTAACCCCTCGGTTGGGTTTATGGAACGCATTGTGTCGTTTTGTACACTTGTGGGATGTAAGTAACGTTTGATTGTTTTTGAAGGAGGTTGCTCGGGTCTGTTTTTTTATCACAAGAATGGCACCCTGACGTCTGTTTTTTTGGGGTTTTGGTTTTTTTGATCGAACAGCTCTTTTATTGGCTGTTTCGTTGGTTATTTGGGGAGCGCTATTGCAACAGACTCTGTATGGAATTGATACCATCAATTCGGCGTATACAAGTTGCAAAGCGGATAATATCCAGTGGCACTGTTGGTTTTACGGGTACAGTTTCTGGGTCTGTCTCGCGTCGGTGATTATCCTGTCTATAACTGGATATATGAGTTCCGCGGGTCGAGCTGAAAAAATCCGATATTTTCGGAAAGAATATGAACGGGATTTGGCTCTTGCTATGCAACAAAGTGCCGATACGGATCGAAACCGTACAAACAATACCCAGTTTGTACGAAGTGAATCAAGTGGAGGGTTTGGATTGCAATCGTCTCAACCGACATCCGGACAAGCACCGACCCCGGCTCGTTATCACAATTCCAACACTGGACAATTGTTTGCAACTCCACAACATATGCAGCCAGGTGCAAACAGTGGGAATTTGTATGGCAGTCAGACTTCAGGTCCCAAACCAACGGGCTATCAACGACAAGTGAGCAATGTGTCACTAGCTGCACCATCAACCAATGGCATTAGTCGAGCCAATAGCAATGAGAGCGATGCAGTGTACCCAAGCTATAGTGAACAACGCAGGAATCATTCATTGCTGGGCCCACAACTTAGTGGAGGAGTCGTTTAAGATTATCTGCTCCATTTGTAGGCAGGCTATCGAGTGGATTCTTTTTTGCGAATGTTACAAAAACTGACACTATTGGAACGAGGTTTGATCGATGATTTTGGTCATGGCTGGATCATTGTGGTTCTATTGCGACTACCATTACTTGAAGATGGTCGATGATTCGAGATGGAAACAAGAGAATTGAAGTTTTTAGTAAATGGCATTTATTTTTGATTTTTTTGTGTTGGATTTTCGTACTGAGATGGTAGAGAGATGGAGTATTTTTTTACGAAGTGGCGAAGTATTGAAAGAGGTTTACTAGTAGAAATATGTACGACAAGAAGAAAACGCGAATGATCATTAGGCCGTACTTGAAACATTGTTTGGTAGCCCTATCATTTTGTTATGAGCAGCAGCACACCAAGCACGACGTCGATGATTGATGCAAATGTGACACGGCGTGACATTCTAGCAGCTGCAGCTCGTAAACTCAATCAAGTGCAGAAAAGTACTTGACGACGTTTGCTGCTGTTGTTGTATCAAAAGTAAATTTTGTAGCTGCCGCCACTTTCTTTGGTAGATGTAGGATGTAACAAGCTCGAACTTGTACGTCCTATGAGATGGCACTTAGGCATCACCTCAATTCTTCAATGTATCATATCAATCGAGAATGCTGGACAGCATCAGCCAGATGAGAGCTCCCAAATGATTTAATGGAGAAGCAATGCACGTCAAAGCACAAATGTTTTGCGGGGCTCGCTCGAAATGGTTGCGATTAAGTCGGCCTTGAATTGTTAGATGAGCACTACAACCTTTGTCGTAGCAAGATCAAAGTCAGCCCAGTATCGCACTTCGTATCTACAACGACGTTGTTATACGATGGAGATACATGCATGTCTCTAATGCTTCCCTCCAACTATATTTGCCTTGCCCTCTGCTTGATCCTCGCAATCTAGAGACCAAACATTCGTGCGATCCACGACTTTTTACCACCACTGTCAGTCTCATTACTGCCATTCTCGTCGATATAGACAACAGTTTCATTGTCAGGCTTGGCATCTTTTGCAGTCTTCACTGGCCCTCTCGATTCTTGTTCGTGTCGGTTTGATCTGTCAGTCCTCCAGTTTTGTCGGTTGCCTACGTTTCCCTGCTTTTGAAAGCGATCACTCTCAAACTGGCCGCGGCGAGGAGATCGCCGGCCGTTAGCTGCACCACTGGACCACCGCGTTTTTGTCTCCTCGCGGTTGTACGTGGTGTTTATAAGCCCCTGTTCAACGAGCTTCAGCACTTGTTTCTTTAGCTCCAAAGCCAGATCATTCTCAGCAAAAGTGTCCTTGAAGCGAAAAGACAACCACAGGTATAAGTCAATGATCTTGGCCTTAATCTCGATGTCACCCAGTGCCTCAGCAGTGCGTGGGGGATATTTCGGTAGATAGATGTCCAGCTTGACACTTTGACCCAACGAATGAGCGCGTGCATACTCGAGAAAAACCTTACGAGCCAGAGGGTTTCGTAGGCTCACAGGTGACATACAGAACGTGAACCGGTCGGAAAGCAATAGGTCTGTGTCACGCAGCAGCGTCGCAGCATCTTTCATATCTTGATGGTTGCACATAAAGTAGTCACCATCCAAACGCGCCAACATCACGTACTTGTCCACGAGGTCAGCAAGATCCGTGATTCCTGGCAGTTGCTTGGCGAACTCTTCCATCTGCTCGGAAGACGGAAACAAACCGGCAGACTTGAGCGGAGTCGGCACTTCATCGTACGACTCTTTCAAATACTCCAAGTCTTCTTCAAGCAGACACGTCACTTCGCCAGAAGAAAAGTCGCTACCATAGCGACCCGCACGCCCAGCAATCTGTTTGGCCAGAGAAGGTGGAATATCAATCATGCCGCCACTGTTACCCGAATATTTCTTCACTGTCGCGAACACAATGCGCTTGATATTCAAGTTCAATCCCATCCCAATGGCATCGGAAGCAACCATAATATTGTAAGAATTGCCGCGCTCATTGAACAATCGAGCCTGCTGTGACCGAGTCTCCGGTGGAAGTTGGCCGTAAATGATGCAGCATTTTTCCCCCGTTTTGATTTCAATGTCACGCTTAATCTGAAAAATATCACGACGTGAAAATGCTACTACACAATCCCCAGGGCGAATTTTGCTGTAATTGCTCAAGTGGGTGCTTGAAATCTCGAGCGGTGAGCGGCGTTCGTACGAACGCAGCTCAAAGTCATCTCCTGCAATCTCGGCAAATTTCTTGACAAGGTCCACAGCTTCACCTGATCCACAAACATGAATTTCCTTCGCTTGCAGTCCAAAAAGTGCACGGGTCCATGCCCAGCCCCGTTGCGGATCTCCAATCAGCTGAATCTCATCAATCACGGCAACATCCCATGGCCGGTTAATGTTTGCCATCTCGACCGTACACGATACGTGTGTCGAGTAAGGTACCATTTTCTTCTCTTGTCCCGTAACCAATGACGTATAAATTCCATCATTGTTCATCCGCTCGAAAATTTCAAGCGCCAATAGACGCAACGGGCCACAGTAAATACCTCCCTCCTCTTCTGCTAGTTTTAATCTCTCCAAAGCTTGATGAGTCTTGCCACTATTGGTTGGTCCTTCATGGTAAATGATTTTTCGCTTCATTGCTGTAGCAAATGGGTACATTTCATGAGGTAATCTCAAATCTGTAATTTGCTGCAGTGACAATGCACTGGCATCATCGGAGTCCGTTGTCAAGTACTTATTGACCTTGGCATAGTCCAAAAAGTACGGGTAAAAGATAAATGAACTGTGTCGCTTGATATGATCCAAGTCCTATAGAAAAAAATCAAAGAAAAAACAAGAAAGACGAAAATCTCATTAAACGTGAATAACTTTTTTTTCTAGAGCTCCGTTTGCCTGGCAAAGCATCTCAATGTCTTACCCGACCAAAGGCCAAGAGTTCTGTCTGGTTTTCAAAGTATTTGAAGGGTTCCGAGAGGAAAGATTTACAAAAAGTTGAGGCTGCAATCGTCCATTCTCCAGGGTTCATTCCTGCTTCGATAACAAGCTCTTTGACCTCGTAATTTCGTGAAAAGTTGCGCATACGACGTTGCACACGCTTGACTATATCTGATGGCCATTTGACGCGTTCAAAATCGACAATAACATCCGAAAAGTTACGCGTTTGGGTACAAGAGGTTACATTGGCGTGACTTTGTAACCAGGAAGCGTTGAAAGCTCGTCGAGGACCAGAAATGACTGCAAGAAGCTGTAGAGGAAGATGATGAGGTTGGAAGAGACTGGAGGAGGTTCGGACAGCTTTAGGCAGGCGATGAACGACTCGCATCATCTTGAATCGTTGCAACCAGTCGAAATGTGAAGGTTTTTGATGCGATGAGGTGGTCCACATGGCATTGGTGTTACATTATGTACTGTACTTTTGTAGTGGACTTGGGGTTGGGGTAGATTGTGAGGCGATTCATACTTTTGTGTGAAGAAAAGGAGACACAAGACTAAAATTATAGCCATCTTTTTCTGCATAGTAAATTTTACAAAATCCATCCATCTGATCGTAAGATTCTCGTATCGTACGCTGGTTGTGCGAAGGTAATTACTCACTTCATAATGATTTGTAAAGTGGTTACACTCCAAAAGAGATTACAGATAAAATCCTGTAGCATCCACCTTAAGTAAGCATTCTTACTTCACGATTATGTGTCCATTAAAATTAGTCTAAATCTATTCTTGAGGCACGTGTAGCGATAAAAATTACATCACAGTGGTGACTTCTTGGATGTGGCACAGCTGATGCGAGATGGCAAGCTATTGAATGACACCACCTACTTTCTCTACCTTTTTCCATTTTTACTTTTCAATTTTTTTAATTTCGTTTGACATTTTTGGCTACAAATGCAAAGTTTTGGTTTATTATTTTGAAATTCGATGAATGACTCGTTCATTTTTTAATTTATAACTTGAACTTTTGGGCCGGTTATCAACTTGTAAAATACCGGTAGCTCTGACAAATTCAATACCCACTAAAACCGGTACAGCGTCACAGCACGTATCTGATTCCGCCCCTAATGGCCTTCGACCCTCGATGTGTAGCCTTTGAAGGCCGTCTCCATGCCGACCACTGCACTGCCGAGTACATAGGACGTGCGAGACACGACTCCGATGCCGCATGTTTTCGTTCTCGTCACGCAGTAACCGCCAGCTCATATTCTCAGATTCTACGGCTCTTTTATTTCGAGACTCAGATCCTGGCGACAACCCGAACCGCTATCGACACGTTTCCTGTCAAAACGAATACTTTGAATGTACCGGTACCAACTCGACGGTTTACCGTACCAGATCCAGAACCGACAGAATCAGATCACAGACGCGAAGAGAGTCAAGCTATGGATAGAGAAGATGTGCAGATGGCTACAAGTACCGACGAGTCGGTAGAAATATCGGTACAGAATCGGGTTGTGTTACATTCCAGAACCATGCAGCAGGTGCGAACAAGAATTGATCGACGTCGTGTTCGACGTGGCAATGAGACAAAAAAATTCAAGCACAAAGTGTCGGTAGGATTTATTCTGGACAATACCGAGCTAAAATTTGGAGCTGCAGGGACCATTTTTTCATCTTTTACGAGTTCTTCCAGTTCCAATGGACATGTAGAGGCTACAATGTCACGAAAAGCAGTAAAACAAGTAATGCAGAGGGTTTTACCTAATGTACCAACTCGAGATGAGTTGGAAGAGGAGAAGGAGCAGGAGAGGAGAGGAGACACGAAAAACGAGACGAAAAGTCCGGCAATTTTACATCAAGATTTAGGAACAAACGTCAATTCAGTGGCTTATGTGGGAAAAACTGGTCGTGTCATTTCCAATGGACGAGAATTGTTACAGTGTGAACGATACGCAACGGGAGATGTGGTCGGGTGTGGAGTTTTGTTAGATACCAATACATTTTTTTTTACGTTGAATGGAAAATTGATGGGTTTGCTGGCAGCTCGAGATGTGAAGGACCTGGATCATTTTGGAGAAGTTGATGACGAGGAAGAGGAAGAGAGTGAGGAAGATGATTTAAAGGGTGGTGAGGAAGACGAGATGGACAGTGTCGGAGCAGATAATGGTAAGCGGATTCAGCTGGACACAATAGATGATGATATGGAAGATGGGAATGGTCACTATGATGACGAGAAGGTGCTGTTTCCGTCAGTGAGTCTACACGGTGTTGGTGAGTGTGTACGTGCTGTGTTTGAACCGGACGAGTTCCAATTCGATCTATCAAGTTTCGAACAGCAGATTCAAAAGGAGCGTCAACGGGCATTGCTGGCTAAGCGTGAAATGCGTAACGAAAACGGCCCTCCGAGTGATGTTGAACAGTCATTATGCAAGGATGAAGCTGTGATGAACGAGCTTGTACAGGATTTCTTTTTGCATTATGGCTACGAGAGTGCGTACAAGGCCTTCGAATTGGCTCTTGTACCCTCAAAACGGCAACGCTTGGCATCAAACGGAATGGAAATGGACTGTAGTGGTGAAGCCGAAGCGAGTGCTGTAATCTACGACGTAAACAGCGTTGACGATACGGAAAACAAAGACAACATTGAGAATATGGATATTAGAAATGCGCAGCCAAGCTTGCGAGCTTCTTTAAAAAAACAGATGCGCGGGTCTCTCAGCCTACGTAATGAAGTGCGCGAGCACATCCGTTGCTTTCGAACCGCACAAGCGCTAGCATTACTCGAGCAACATGTACCTGCACCTATGACGATTGCGGCGGGTCATCGTTCCCGGCACCTCAAGAAACTGATTTTGAACTGTCGAATCCTGTGTGTTGTAGACGTTTTGACTCATGAAGAAGCAAAGGCACCAACTCTCTCACCGTCGTTGGCGAACGGCGCACCACACTCACTAAGATCTTCGAATGTAAAGGAAGTGGGGTGCAACGGATGGAATCCAGAGTTGGCGATTGAATTCGCGCAACAGGTATTTTGGTCTTGTGTCGACATCACGACTGACGGGAAGCGTAAAAGACTAGGACTCATTAACGGTACAACGCAGAAGAAACGTGCAGACAGAAACGACGTTGCGCTTGCCATGAGTTTGCTCCTCTATGACCAGCGCGACAGCATACCCGAAGCAAGTCATGCACGGAAATTCTTGACAATTGAGTTTCGCGAGTCCGTCGCCGATCAGCTCAACAGTTTATTAGTGATGGGTGATAATTATGCGAAGACAGAATCGCGAGTATCAGCACTAGAAACCTTCATGACAGATTTGGAACACTTACGGAAGGAGTGTTTGCACCAAGGCTGTCGTGCGTATCCGGAAAGTGTTGAGGCCACCAACAAATCCAACACCACGTCGCGTCGATGGAAAGCCTCAGTATCTTCCAGCTCGGACGATTCTTCTTCATCTCAAAGTGAACAGGATGATCATTTCGAGAACGATGATAATGACGACGAGTGAAGGGATTCGTATTGGCTGCTAATGGACGGATAATAGACTTTCGTATTTTTGATATTTAGGTAGGTGCTTCATGTGAATCAAGATGAATGCTGATCCGCCTATATCGTACAGCGTGATGGTGAGATTGGTCTGCGTCCTAACGCTCTCCCTTCTCCATTTTGGTCAAGTTGGACGAATACAAAACTCTCGATGAAGTGACGGAAGAGATACAGAGTATGATTGAAGACACAATCCAGTGTGACACTATAAGCTACGACTGTATCTAGCGAAACGTGCCGGCATGTAGCTTAATCATTGATACGCCTTCAAGCTCAAACCTGGTGCTTTGATATGCAGTACTTGCATTACCCCAAATGTCGCTGAGGTGAGGGAGTTGTGGCGCAATCGTGCCTAGTGATAATGACTTGCTAGAGGGGAACGGAATCTATTCACGTCGTTGCGGTCGTTTCTGTGGCGACATGTCGCCAAGTGTTTACTTGTACATTAAGCAGGCATTTGAATTAGCTTTGACGACATGTGACGAGAAGCGCATCGGCAGTGCCAATCTGACGATAAGACAAGCTAAAGCAAAGTCTGGGAGTAATCAACATATCGATATCGATCTGGTTTGCTACAATCCATGAGATGGCTCTGATAACTACATGCATATCTGACGTACATGCAGAATAATCTGGAAGACATCTTCTGTTCAGACGAACAGCAGAATGTTGAATTTAGACACCCGACGAAAAGTTGCTGATGCTCAACGAAATCGGGATGAATTTTTAGTGCAAAGGACTGGCACTTCGCATGGCGATTTTGTTTGTCGGACTTGCTTGGTTGTGCAAGTGAAGCGGAATCTTATCGTCAATCTCGAGGAACATTATCGCCCAGCTTTGTTGCAAAGGATAACGGACGATTTCAAAAGTGTGCCACTACGTGCACCGGTAGGTTTGTTGACAGATTTGGCCAATGCCTGGTACTTCTATGGTTCAAGCGAGGGGAAGAGGTCGCTACGCAGCCGCTCAAATGTCTAGAAAACAGCTTCTGATTCCTCCACGACATTTGTCACGACGGATGTCAGTTGGTTTGAGGGAGCGATTCACCGAATCAAGCGCTTGAAGCGAGTGACCCAATCGACTCAACAACACGCAAACTCAATGACCTCGCGCCTCTTGTTACAATTGTGTGCGTTGGCGCTGCATTGACGAGCTTCGAGTCTTAATGTAGCACAAATGTAGCCATGTGCCATGAGACGATGCGCCGCTCATCTCCCTCGTAATTTGTCGCTTGTGTTTCGTTACACAACATGTATTTCATTGGCTACAATCCTTATATATTCGAGTTTCATCCAATCCAAACACGCGTAGCTTCCAGCCAGTCATTTCCAGCAGCTATCATAGTGTCAATTGATTAGCATGGGTCTACGTAAAGGAGGAAGCAAGAAGCAGGGCAGACACAAACGGAAGGCTACTGTATGGGATGATGCAGAGCTCAAGACGAAAAGAGGCGTTGGGCCGAGCGAAAATGATGCCAAACGGGGCAAATCAAGTTCCAGAGGGTCGATGATGGGTCAGTGGAAAACTCAGAAGATTGCTGAGCGTACAAAAGAGCGTAAATTCTTTGTTTCCATGGAGGAAAAGAAGCGGTGGCAACGAGAACAATACGAAGCGACGTGGGAGCATACGGCTAATTCAATTTATAAGGAAAAAAAGGCAGTAGAAGCCGAGATAGAAGAGGTTGACAATAAGGAAGAGGAGGAGGAGGATAGTGAGAGTGATATGGAGGAAGTGCTCAATGGAAAGAAAAGGGCCGAGCTATTTGATGAGTTTGTGAAGACGTTCAAGGTGGAAGAAGGTGGTAAAGAGGAGGAGGAAGAGGAGATAGAGGAAGAGGAGAGAGAGGAAGAGGTTTTGACAGAAGAAGAAGATGCAGAGAAGGAGGCGAGAGAAAATGACAAGCAGGTTGCTGCAATGGAAAAAGATGATGAAGAACAGGTGGAGGAGGAGCAGGACGAAGAAGAGCAGGAAGATCCATACCGACGACGATATCTCTTGAGTTCATTTCTAGAGCAAGATGCAGAAAAGTTTAATGCAACGATGAGGAAGTTTACAAAGGTTAAGATACAAACGTTAGACGAGAAGATGTATGATGTCACGTACCGGAACGGAGTTGATGAGGATATGAAGGGTGTTGCTGGTGTTGTCACGACTCCGGAGATTGCTGTGAAGAAGAAACTGTATGTCCGTTCGAGGCTGATGGTGACGTGGAAACGGCGTAGATTGGATCCGGAGACGGTATTTCCCAAGGGATCTGTGGAGCGCACGCTCTGGCAGCAATTGTCGGCATACGCGGACGTGTTTTTCGCTGGTCAGACGTTCGAGAATACAGCGGCGCTGCGGCGTCTAAGTGTCATGCATGTGCTGAACCATGTTTTAAAGGCTCGTGACACTGTAACAAGGAACAATGAACGTATAAAAAAGCGTGACTCTGGAAAGGCTGACGGTGAGGAGGAGAAAGAGTACCGCGACCAAGGGTTCTGCCGTGCAAGTGTGCTGGTTTTGCTACCTCTTCGTAGTGCTGCTGTTGCCTTTGTGAACCAACTGCTGGAGCTTCTACCAGCGAATGTGGATACGTTCCACAACAAGGATCGATTCTTCCGTGAATTTGGAAGCGCGGTGGACGAAAACGACACGGATGATGATTCAAGCAAGGACGATGGCAAAAAGGAGTGGCAGCGTGTGTTTGACGAGGGCAACAATGACGATTGCTTCCAGTTGGGTTTGTTATTCTCACGCAAGGCAGTGCGCTTCTACAGCGAGTATCATCACGCTGACGTCATCATTGCTTCCCCTCTTGGACTTCGTCAACAACTTGGAGATGAAGTGGCGGTGCTTGATGACGCCGAGTCCACTGTTGACGTACAGCTATCGAGTGACTTTTTGTCGACAATTGAAGTCTGTATCGTAGACTCTGCAAGTCTTATGGCTATGCAGAATCTTGAACACTTGCGTACTGTGTTGCGAGCTACAAACTTGCAGCCAAAGGAAGCTCCTCATGCAGACTTTGCGCGTGTGCGTGAGTGGAATTTGGCATTCTTAGCTTCGTATTTCCGACAAACTGTCGTGTTTGCTCATGGCGTGGAGCCCGCTCTCAATGCGCTCGTGAACAAGACGTGCCGCAATATTTCGGGTGTTGTCAAGTATGTCCGTCGTTATGATGCTGCGGATGGTACTGCATCTATTTCACGGGTCGTGCCGCAGGTGAAGCAGATTTTCCAGCGTGTGGATCTGAACCACAGTGGACACCTTAGTGCCAAGGATGAAGTGGAACTTCGCTTTGAATACTTTCAAAAGCACGTGTTCGAGCCGCTGCTTGACCATCCGCGGAAACACGTGCTGATTTTCATTCCGTCATACTTCGACTACGTGCGTGTGCGGAACTTGTTCAACGACCCTATGAATAAAAAGCTGATCACGAGTGTACAGTGCTGTGAGTATACCATGAGCAAGCAGGTGTCTCGTGCGCGTACAGCATTCTTCCACGGCCATTGCCACGTGATGTTGTACACTGAACGATTTCATTTTTACCACCAGTACCAGATCCGAGGCGTTCATCAGCTCATTTGGTACGGATTGCCAGTAATCAATGACTTTTACGCTGAACTGATCAACATGCTGCCCAGCAGTGCTAGCTCCGATCGCATGAAGACTGGATTTGATGATTGCATGGCTGGCACAAGAGCTTCAATAGTTTTGTTCACGCGTCTTGATTTATTGCGAATGCAACGAATTGTGGGGAACAAACGAGCGGAGCGGATGTGTCAAGTCAACGGTGCCAGACCCACATTTCTCTTTTGCTAGAACATGTTTTCTTGTCATATATACGTTGCATGTTCACTAGAACTTGTAGAGTCGTTGGAATACGTGACTCGATCGAACGAAAAGTAGTATGATATTCCGGTTTACTATATTCCTTAGTACCGACTGAAGAGTCGCCTATCAAATAGCATGATTTGACCCCTCCCACCCTATTATTGCCTTAATTTCTCGACAGCCAAACATGGTAAATTACACGGCCGTCTTTTGTGTTTTTTTCTTTTTGCCCTCTCACATGTCGTATGTCTACTTTTTTTTCCTCCGTTTAAGAATCTTTTCAACTTAAGTGTATCATCTGCGGAACTTGAGTTTTCCTTGGACGGGGCCGAGCACCGTCCAACACGCCCAATTGTTCGTTTTGACCATTGCAAACGTGGCAAAGCCAAAGAATTGCCACTTTTTCGTGAAAACGAAGATATTCGTGGACTTTTGACGGTACATATCAAATCTGGCAAGAAATTAGAACATACAGGATTGAAAGTCGAACTTGTTGGATGTATTCAAGTCCTTGGGGACCGTCATGCCGGATCCGAGTTTTTAAATTTATGGCAAACTTTACAATCCAGTGGAAACTTTATCCAAGGCGACGAAACTTTTGCGTTTGATTTTTCCAACGTGGATAAAGCCGATGAAAGTTATTATGGTCATAGTGTAAACTTGCGATATGTTCTTCGAGCGACATTATCAAGAGGAAATTATGCAAGTAATTTGGTCCATGAGCAAGATGTATGGGTACAACGTGTGACTCCACCACCTCCAGTGGATACATCCATTAAAATGGAAGTGGGCATTGAAGATTGTCTCCATATTGAATTCGAATACGGCAAATCCAAATATCACTTGGAAGATGTGGTGATTGGCAAGATTTTCTTCCTCTTGGTACGGATCAAAATCACGCACATGGAGCTTGCAATTTTACGTCGGGAAAGTGTCGGGTCTGGAACTCATCGACACAGTGAAAGTGATACTATCACCAAATTTGAAATCATGGATGGTGCACCGGTTAAGAATGAGAGCGTTCCAGTACGTCTGTATCTTGCTCCATACGCACTCACACCCACGTACCGCAATGTCCAGAACCGGTTCTCGGTCAAGTACTTTTTTAATCTCGTCTTGGTAGATGAAGGAGATCGCCGGTACTTCAAGCAACAAGAAATTACACTCTGGCGAAAGACTTTTGGCTGAAGAAACAAGAAACAACAAAACAACCGTCACGGTTTCCAGATCCAAGAAGGCTGTAGCAACAGGGACAATAAAATAAGTGAAAACGAGTCGGGGGGATGGGGAGACATCGAATGCATAATACAAAATATTACGTCCGATGCGTCGATGAAAAAAAGTTGATATTCTTCTCTGCTTGCATCTCTCGTCCATTGATAAAATCATGCAAACCCTCTCGACAATATCAGGTCACTGACATTTTTGCCACTTTCAAAGTCTTACCAGCGACCAGCAGATACCAGGTTAGCGCGAACGCGAACGATCACGGCCACGTCTACTGTTTCGGCTGCTACCGTGACGACGTGGAGACCGCGAACGCGAACGAGACGGTGAGCGTCTACGACTTGAACGACGAGGAGGAGATCTCGATCTCGAGCGTGACGGCGACATGGAACGTCCATCAGTTTCCATTTCTCGGATTCGGACACGACCTCCATCCAAATCGGTGCCATCCAATTTTCGAATAGCCCGACGTAATTCCTCTTGGGTTGCAAAAGATGCGGTTCCATTGCCACGACGATCAACATCGCTATGTACGACATCTCCTCCTTCACGTAGAAAATCCTTGAGATCTTGCCAGCTCATGGTATCAGGTAAACTTGTAATCTTGACACGATATTGAGTTCCCCGAGGACTATAGCAAACATACATATATGTTTCGTTCGTGAAGATGTTTAGGTGGGAAAAATATCGGGATACTTTTCACGCATACCGTGCATCGTCGAGACCTCGCGACATTTCCACACGAAGACGATTACCACTAAATGTAGCACTGGACATGTAAACAAAACATTAGCGTCGGTAGTTCTCTTTTACCGCTTCGTCCAAACTAAACGACGCAATCATTACTTGTTCATCGCTCGCACCGCATCACTCGCATCTTGTTCGTTTTCATAGGTCTAGTGCGATAAAATCCCGATATTCCCGAGCGCGAAAACTGTGAAAAAACTGCCTCGAAAATATCCAAAAACGAGCAAAAAAATCCTACAATGAAAGCGAATGGCGGCGGCCGCGTCGGAAGCTTAATGCGGACACTGGCAATGCGGCCGAAACGGTCGAACTTGTCCACCAGGTCACGCTCGTGCACGTTCTCGGGCAAATTACCCACAAACACTCGCGCCATCGTTGCGAAACCGTCTTTTGGTATGGTGGCGGCAAATCCCTCGCTCGAGTGACGAGTGAAACCATGGCCAAAAGACACAGCTATTGGCCTCAACTGCGGTTTAATCGGATAATCGGAAAAGAAAAAACCAAGCGAATTATCCCCTGCCATGCAAGAACAAGGTCCGCGTATCGACGAGCACTTTGATCGTATGCGTGCAAACCTTATTCGATGTGAAGAATGCAATGAAAACTTTTTCTTTGATTTCTTGCGTCATCCACGGTGTGGTTTGTGTTTTATATCTCGCAACATTGTGGGGGTTTGCGGTGGATAATATGTGTTTTATATTCGCGTCGATACTATCGGCCGATTGGGGGGGTTGTAGATATTTTGTGACGCATTTTAAAACTTGTCATCTTAAAAAGGTCCTGTACCGTTTTAATGGCTCTTCCGAGGAAGAAAACCAGCGTGTACGGTTTGGACCTCGACGTAAAAAGGATGCCACGTCGTGGTTTAGTCAGCTCAAGTCAACCGAGAAAAGAATGGTACGAAGAACGAAAACTGATAGATGGTCCTGGTTTTTTCGGATTTTTCTTACCGTTATTTTCCTTTTTTGGATGTTTTGTAGATTTCGATGCAAGATAATAAATGGGGTGAGATTGTTGAACAAGAATGTTGGTCATGTCGATTGTATGTACACTACAAATTATTTTAGCTGTGTTTATGTTATTATTTCTAATATTTGTATTGTGATATTGTGACTATTGTGACTATTGTTGCTATGGAGATGCAAACATGGTCGGAAAACAAGTGAGATGCCACACGCCTTTGAACCAAACGAATTAGGTCGTCGTCAAGCTTTATTACATCTTCGACAGTTTCATGAAACTGCGTACAATGGTTTTCTCAGTATGCTGCCAGCGGTGGGGAGATCTTCAAGTTGTCGAATTCGAGAAATTCCTGCAAATATCAGGCCCGTGGTAGCAATTGAACAAGCATCAGGGTCTGGAGTGGACGCCATTTCGAGCATGATCATGCAAAGTAAAAATCACGGGACGTCGCCTTTAGTTTCGACTTTGAAACAGTCAGTTGATGCTGATCGGAGTCGACTTCGTCGAATGAGAGCTACTCCTGAAGCTAAAAAAGCTGAGGCGGAGCGTAGCAGACGTCGACGAGAGCAATTAACGCCCGCTCAACGGCAAGCAGATGTGAAAAGACGGGATCGAAAACGACATCGAATTGAGGAACAGGAGCGAAGTCGAGTACGTCGATCTAAACTGAACCCAGATGCTCAAGAACGAGAAGTAATACGGTCTCGTGAACGTCGTCAAAATGCAACCGAGCAACAACGCAATCGAGAAGCGCAAAGAAGCCGCATGCGGCGCCAAAATGCAACAGAAGAGCAGCGTCTGCGCGAACGGGAGCGCTGTCGCCGTCGATACGAGACGCAAAAGCTGCAAAAACTGCAAAAACAGGCTGCTGAAAAAACTGGTGTGTTGTCTGATGTGGAGACACAGCAAAGCACAACCGGTACGTCGACCGCAGACATTACTGCGACCTCACCTGACAGAAGTGAGCAGAATACGCCACTACCAAGGACCCGAGTTATGCCAAGAGATCTTGAAGGACGGAACCGACTGTTATTGCAGCAACAGGCTGGACTTGGATTGCAGATTCAATCGCTCTACGCCTCATTGTCGCGTCCCCCTCCGTCATCCCAGTTTGAGCTCTGAGTGCCAAAGTACAGGTGAAAACTGGATCCGATGACAGATATCGGTGTTTTGACAAGCTGAAGGTGAGATGCATTCACTGTGGGGATGATGGTAGGCAATACGAGATTGGTGAGCTTTACAGTTTCGTGTTCAGACCAACCTTTCGTTTTCAATCATGGGTGCAAAGCAGTTTCGCAACGAAATGTCAACCATTCATTCACGTTTATCTACCACATGATGATGCACATCTAAGTAACGTCGCTTGATCAAGTGAAAAAGGTCGAGCATAGGACAACCTACGAGCTCCAACGAAATAGATACTAAAGTGCCATTCGATACGACTTGCTGTGGTTAGGTAGAACTTTTTCAGCCGGTTTCATCGGTACATGAGCCAGTGCTTCCTCCATTCAAATCCGCATGAGCCGATCACTAGATCGTCGAAAGTCACGCTATATTTTCTCACCAAAGTGTTGTTAGTAAAAGTGCTGCCGCTCTTTTTTTCGTAGTAGAGAGATCTGTTCGGATACTATGATTTTGTCTTTCAGTTTCCAGAAAAATAGCACCTCGCTTACTATCACGTTTGTTTTGCTAATGGGTTGCCTTTTTTCGAGAACAAGACCTCATCTCGGTGGTTGTTCAACTTACAACTAGCCGCTCGAGTGACTTGATATTCTTTGGCCAATGCTGATTGTTTTTCATCCTGTGCAATTCGTAATAAAACTGCTTGGCGATCCATTTCACGTAGATATCGGCACTGTAACCGTCAATCGTGATGACGGTATGTGGAGGCTTAATCCTAATTTTAGGCCACAGGTTTAGCATTTATAAAGCCGTATACTGTTTATCCTGCTCGTTAGGATAAACCCGTCTTGAAGATTGCTTTAGTGTTGCAGGATAGAAAACAATCCTGGTAGTGGAGGATTGTTTTCCGTCTGTGGTAAATGTACGGCGAGGTGGTGGACCCGAGACCATATGTCACTTGGCACCATCCGAGCTTGCGACAGCATAGCTGCTGCTATACTGGTGAAGGTCTCGAAGGTTAGTCCCAGAAAAAAAGTTGGTGATTAGAAACACTACTTCCAGTCTCATTCCGTGGACATGAGAGAAGACCCGCAATCAGCAATCTCGTTCAGCGATCATGTCATGCTTGCTGTTTGGCACATGTGATGAGAAGTCCAGTTGAACTTGCCCAGCCAAAGAATCAAACATTGGGGTATAGAGTACTGGATGAATTGATCAAATTGCATTGGTGTTACCAAGGTGTTTGCAAAAAAGGAGCTGAAAGATGTGCACGACCGCCAGGAACGAAGACGCGACCTAGAGATATGGGGTGAGCGCAATCCTGTCTTAAGGTCTTAGGTTCGAAAAACCCACGCGGTGAGAGAGTAATAATGTCAGGATTCACGATATAAACCGGCGTCTATTTTGTTAAGAAAACGAGAGTCATTTTGTGCAGCAAACTACTTAAAAATGCGTCAGGATTTGCTGCGTCAAGTCACACACGAAATGTATTGAGGCGAGGTTGTTGTTGTTGAAGGCAATGCCAAAGTGATATATATGAAGGTCCTTAGTTTTTATGTCCTACATGATCCGTCTAAGTCTTATCTGTAAGACTTAGTTCCTATCGATATATGAAACGTTGCGCACACCATCATCAAGTGATGATCTACCGGCTGGTGGTAATCAACGAAGCAGAAACATGCATATGTGCGCTGTGAATGCCAACACTTCCACTCAGCGCTATTGCATGAAAACCTTTTTTTTTATGCCGGTCGCTTCACGCAAGAATCTGAATGTCGTCGTTCCGAGTCCCTTGGTACGCATGGGATCTAAGGGAAATGCTTTGGATGTGACCAGGTGGTCATATGAAACGGCATTGTCCAAACCAAAGAAGCGACATTGGGAATGATGCTCTGTTTCCTGTGGATGTAGAGCGACTGGCCTACCATTACGCAGAATCTGTGGCTACCCGGAGGAGCCGATCGCGCCGTCCTCCTCGCTTGCTGCTGAATCGGACTGCATCGGACTGCACCCACATACCAATATGAATGCTGTCGCAGCCACGGTGGATAGCAACGGCTCTCTATACATATGGCAGGTCAAATTTGATTGTCTGCTAGATGTCGCACCCACCAACTTACCCCGATCGTCCATAGCCTGTAAACACGGCATCGGGCGCGAGTCCTCACAGACGATGGCGATGCAACGGAGACACCACACGAGCACAAAGTTGCAGAGGCCACTGAGACAAAAGCGGTCGCCCACCGTGGGGCTCCAACTCACGACCACAAGATTAAGAGTCTTGCGCTCTACCGACTGAGCTAGACGGGCTGAACCCCGGTGCTGACTCATCCCCCTCCGAAAATTTGGAGGAAATTGGATGTTGTGATCAAGGCTCTCCGACCACTCGTCTTGCCGCGCCTCTGTCTTCGTCTTCGCTTGCGCCACTCGTACCGCCTGTGCCTGTGCCGACGAAGCCGGATGAACACGGTGACGTGACGATGGAGGCGCCGTCCAGCCTCCCTGCCTCCGCTCCTGACCCTCTTCCGGATACCGCGATAGGGGACCCCGCGCTCTCGCCTGCCGATGCCGCTACCTCGCCTTCCACGGTGGATCCGAGGCCAACTATGGCTGACGTGCTCGGGCACCAAGAACATCTCTGTCGCGACCACGCCGAAGCTGATGCTGCGCGCCGTCGTGTGGAAGCACCGAAGCCACTCGCCTGCGACATCAAAGCGATCGAGCGCCAGTATGTCGCCGGAGGCGACTGGTCCTTTATCGCGTCTCGCATGGAGCAAGCGAGGCCGTATGCTCTTCCTCGCGCCCGCTTCGATATGGTGATCGACACCGGACGCACGTTCGCGAAGACACCAAGTCCCACGGTAACGCTGCACTCGAGAGGCTGTACGGCACGTTTGAGATTGTACAGATCTCCAAACTCCAGGGTGGCAACCTCCGTGTCAAGGTGAAGTTGAAGGAGGCTTGTCTTGCGCTGCTCGAACGCAAGGTGAACATTCTTGGGGATGTCTTCCTGTTCAAAGAGTTCGACGTGCTTGGTGGCAAGTATTTCATCGATATTTCCAACGTTGACTCGGACACCAACACGGACGTCATGTTTGGGATGCAAACCGGTGTATGACACGTTCCGCGAAGTCAACCTGGCGACTGGAATCACGTCTGCCACCTGGCGCGTGTACTTCTTGAGCACGACTTGTCCGAGTGCCTTGATTGTGAATGGATTGATGTGCGACCAGGTCCTGTTCGACAACAAGCTGCACCCTGCGCACGGCAAGAACGCTCCGTTTCAGTCCGAGCGCCTGCCGTTTGGCTACCGCTCGCACCACGGTATCGACCTCGCGACGACCGACGACGAGTTTCCTCGCTCAACACGTCCGTGTGCGTCTGCATCGCAGCAGCACCAGCAACCACCGACCTCGTACGCGCAAGCCGCCAGCGCTAAGCCGAAGGAAACCTCTCTCCAGAAGAATATCAGGAAGTCCAAGAAATGTGATGGTCAGCTCCAACGTGGAGCTCAGCATGATCAGCGTTCTGCTGCCACCCAGCTCGCGAACCCACCCAGTAACCGAGACGATGCGCTGTCGATATCGACCTTCGGTGGCTCGAATAGTCCGATCTCGCCTCCTGGAAGTCCGAAACATAAGTCGCATCCCCTGCTGCTCACGAGCGACGGCTTCACCACCGTTACGAAGAACAAGAAGAAGCGCGGTCGCAGCGGCATTGACTTCTCTGCGCTACTGGTGAAGCAGCAACCGCTGCCACTGGACGACATCGCCACCGAGAACTACTTCCACGCGCTTCAGGCGATGGAGGTCAAGTTCGAAGCGAAAAACGTGACGGCTGACACGAAATACGGCGTGCGTTGCCAGATCGTTCCCGTGGATGTGAAGTGTCCTGCAGCGGTGAAGGATGCGAAAGAGTCTGCGTTCTTCGTCGAGAAGCACCACACAAAGATTAAGAAGGCATCGCAAGCGTCGCCCATATCGGAGGTGACTGAATCAATGCTAAACGATGAGAACACTGCGCTGCTCGACACCCTCCCGGATCGTCTCGCAGGCGCGGACACGAAGGTTGATGTTGCGTGCAAGCTGGTCGAGAACGCGACCGATCCGGACCACATCACAAAGACGGCGACCGAGTGTCCACTCTCCTTCAACAGTGCGATGTCGTTGAAGATGGCTGGAAGTGGCACGGAGATTGAGGAGCTTGCGCAGCTCCATGTGATCAACAGCGTCTTCAGTACGACGAACCCGGGCGAAGATACAACGTTTGCACGCAAATGAAAGAAGGTTATGAAAACAAAGGTTCCATCCAAGCGTCTGGACATCTCCACGACTTGCGCGAAGTGGTGGAACCCTTCCGACTTGATTTGCGAGCTCTCGCGTGCGACCAAGGCGCTCGGCTTGTTTGAGCTGGCGCTGATGGAAACTGCGCCGATGCTGTTC
Source organism: Peronospora destructor (assembly GCA_011800735.1). Taxonomy (NCBI): domain Eukaryota; phylum Oomycota; class Peronosporomycetes; order Peronosporales; family Peronosporaceae; genus Peronospora; species Peronospora destructor. The sequence continues at coordinate 186,413 of WBRY01000038.1, read as the reverse complement.
ACGCACGATCACTGGATCCAGTACATCACTGGTCAGCCGGTTGAGTGGATTTCGGCGCACAACACACGCTTGCTGCACCTGAACACGCTTCTTCGGCTCTTGCGATCGGACCTCGGTGCGCACTGCATGCAACAGTGAAGAGAGGTGCAGTGGCAAGGCTACTTGCTCGACGATCTTGAGTCGCTGCGGAAGCTGGACGGCTTTTGCCCGGACGACTCTTCGGTGCTGAAACTTCACGTCGCTGCGGATGGCACGGTGACGACAGTTGCAGGCGGTCTAGCCACTCGCTGCTAAGGTCTCCTCGACACAGAACACCTGGAGCTCCGTCAGTGTTTTGACAGTCAATACTAACGCCATCAAGAAGAACGGCAACTTGTTTATCGAGAGCATTCTTTCTAAATACTCACTATCGTGTGTTCAAGAAACCAAGTTTGCAGACAGCACACACCTTTCCACTTTCAAGTTCCACCTCGCCTCGAGCTTCCAGCACAAGGTCTTCGTGGACGATCCCAACTCGCTGCTGTATCGGCCCACGCGAGGTCGGAGAAATGGAGTGCTCACGGTGCTTCGATCCGACTTTCCTGGCTTCGACTCAGCTATCGAGCTTCCGCGTCGTGAAGTTGATGGTGGACAGTGCTCCGATCTACATTCACAATGTGTACGCTCCGGTGGACCGCCAAGAGAAACAGCAATTCTTCTCCAGCTTGGCGACTGAAGAGTTTGAAGTTCACGCGACACACTTTGTGCTGGGCGATCTCAACACTCCCCTGGATCCAACACTCGACTCTTCTACCCCCAACCTGAACTACGATCCCGGCCGCGCCATTTGTCTTGAATGGTTAGCGAAGCTTGGGGTAGTTGACGCATGGCGAATCCACTTTGACACCAAGCGTGTGTTCACTGGTCCACTTCCTCGGAAGAACCGACTGGATTACATATTGCTGTCCAGGACACACTGCGACCGCTATTATGCCAGCTCCAAGTATTTCCTGCCGACGCACGCTGGTGATCATCTCGCTCACTCGATGCATTTCAGGTCTGGTGCGCAGCTGCACGGACGGGTACTGGAAGTTTCCTCGCTACCTGCTAGAGTACCCAGTGGTGGTGTCTGCAATCGAGAAAGAAGCCGAGTTGGTCCGCGATGCACTGCGCACCTCTTCGAACCCAGGTAAAGTCTGGGAAGCGTGGAAGGCAAATATCAAGACGCAGCTGCAAGACGTGCAAAAGAAGCTTCGACAGCAGGATACACGAGCAGTTGAGGATGCTCGTGTCGTACTGGATCGAGCTGCTGAGCGATATCGTACGTCGGCTCGCGATGATGACTGTGAGCTCTTTGCCGAAGCCATGAGGAACTACAAAGTGACGGTCACGCGAACTAGCCAGTACAACCAAGACACTGCGTTCGACTTCCAAGCTGCCAACGCTGAAAAGTCGACCAAGCACTTCTTCCGTCCGCTGGATACGAGCTTGAGACGTGTCTCGATCGAAGAAGTTGTGACACCGAATGGTTGCGTCTCGACCAACCCTCACGAGATTTCTCTCCGCTTCCTGGAGCACTGGGGGTCCGAGATGGGAGACCCTAACAGTCCGGCAGGGAGGGCCCCTCCACCTGACCCCAGAATGCAGCGCAAGCTTCTCGACTCTATCGTCCGCTTCGTCTTGGATGTCGACCGTGCGATCTTGAACGCACCTATCACCGCAGCAGACATGGCGAGTGCGATCCAACACATGAAGGCGTCGTCGGCACCTGGCATGGACGGACTGACTGCTGGCTTCTACCAGGTGTCTCCTGATGTGTTCGGCGAGTGCTTGAGCATCGTCTTTCATGACCGTCTCAAATGTGGCGTGCTGCTTCCATCACAACGTAAGTCAGCCGTCGTGCTACTGCACAAGAAAGGATCGCGTGCTGAGGCGGGGAACTACCGACCAATCGCACTCGTACAAGTCGATGTGAAGGTTTTGTCAAAGGCACTGACGTATCGGTTGCAGACCGTCATTCTCGACTTGATTCATCCTGACCAGAAGGGGTTTGTCAAAGGTCGGTCGATCCACCATCATATCCGCTTCCTCGCGGATCTACAAGACTTAGTCACGAGTCGCGACGAAGAAGCGTATGCGCTCTTCCTGGATTTCCAGAAGGCGTTTGATTGCGTTAATTGGGACTACATGTTCCGGTTGCTCGAGCGAATGGGTTTCGACACAGCGTTTCTCCAATGGATCAAGCTGCTGTACACCGACCCACAAGCGCATCTTGTCATCAACCAGAACATTCAGCCTGCGCTGCACCCGACAAGAGGAGTCAAGCAAGGTGACCCGTTGTCTGCTTTGCTCTTCGTCTTGACGATCGAGCCGCTGGGTAATTTGCTGCGCTCGCATGAAGAGTATGGTGTGTGTCTGAACGCGGACTACACCGCCACAAGCACGTTCTTTGCGGACGACTCAACTCTTCTTGGTAGCTCGATACCGAATCTACAGGCTCAGCTGGAGATCGTGGAGGAGTACTGCAACGGATCTGGGGCCAAGCTGAACCTGTCCAAGTCTGTGTTGCTAGCACTGAATCGGAGCCACGACTGTCCTTTGCTTCCTGGAATGCGCGTGCTCGGTCGAACCGAGACTGTGAAGTATCTTGGCATCCCGTTCGGTCAGTCGCCAGTCGTTGACGCCATCGTCGAATTTCTCGACCAGCGCTTCCATGACGGCTTCAAGATGTGGTACAGGCGTGCGAGGACACTTAGTGGTCGGCTCCTTGTGGCTCAAACGATGGTGCTCTCTCGGCTCTGGCACTACACGCAGCACGTCTCGATTCCTGTTACAGTGGTGAAGCGGTGGCAGTCGATGTTGAATCGGTTCGTGCTGAATCGGAAGCACGACCGCGATGCGTCTCACGTCCAGCCCATTCCGCGCGAATTCTTGTACCTGCCCAAGAGTGAAGATGGCCTCGGCATCCCAAGCTTAGAGGCCCAGCTCAAACGACAGCGTCTTGCAGCAATGCAAGACGCTGTCGTTTGAGCTGCAGTTCATTCGTGCGGCAACCAACGCAAGTGCTCGGAACTGGACGACAGCCAGTGTTGAGCTACTGACGTCGATACTTCCTTGTTACGGGAAACGACATGCCTTAGACCTCCTTGTGATCTCCCCGCTCCGACATGGCGCGATGATCACTTGGAGTCTGTCCTCGCCGTGGTGGAGAGCAACCTGGGTCTGGTGGTACAAGACTCGATGGGAGCTGACGTAGCATGCCCTTCCATCAGAGGAGCAAGCCGCATACGGTCTTAACCAGCCAATCTGGTTCCATTCGGATGCCAAACTTCACTACGAACGGACTGCAAGGACGCACACCAGCTCCCTACATCGACGATGCCTTGGGATGGCTCCTGAACCGCAACGCAGTTCTCGACTCCACGTGTCCCGAGTCTTCGGCATGCGTACCCTGGCTGACTTCATGCGCCAAGGTTGTGCGTGGCCATCACAGCAAGACTTCGTCGAACAGCACATCGACTTCACACTCGTGTCTACGACGCCTTGGCAGCAGGCAAAGTGGCTGAGAGTGCTGTACAATGAGGCCACGCAGATCGTCGGCTGGCTGAACGCACGCGAGTTTGTGCTACAGGACTCGCCCACTGCGCAACAATCACTTCCATACCTGGGATACACGGTCGGCGTCACAGTGTTCTTGGTTTCTGCTCTTCCACGGTCAGCTTTGCTTCGTGTAGTGTGGACACCAACACCACCGACGAAACCGCACCCAATGACAGTTCACTCGCGTCGTGTGAATCAAGAGCAGATCCAGTCATTTGTGAAGTACAGCAAGCATCTGCGCGCGATATTGCTCCCAGTGTTCGAAGACCTGCAGTTTCGTCTCGCCTTCCGTTTTCTGCCCGTGCGCGCTCGATTCTGGTTCCTCGAAGCTGCACACCCACGCATTCAATATTGCGTGCGTGACGGGTGCAACGCAATCGAGACCGAAGAGCACTTGTTTTTCGAGTGCACTCTTGCGGTACAGCTGTGGCGTCATTTGAATCAGCTGGTATTACCGCTCTTCCGTAGGTGTCCGACTTGGCTTGACATCGCCTTGGCGAAGAAGATATGCGTGTGTGACGAATTTGGGGACAGTGAAGGAGTCGTCCATGACATTTGGCACACACTCCGTGCTGTGACGCTTCATTTCATCTGGAGCGATCGAAATCGGTGCCTGTTCGACGGACGACAGCCAACACCGTCACTCCCAGCGCTTCATGTGATCTTCACGACGTTTGCAGCGCACATCCGGTTCTTTAACCGGCGGTTGTATGAGGATAAGGATAAGCTGGCCTTGGCCAAGGTTGTGCGTGCGATGAAGTCTCAACCGGTTTCGGCCGGTTTACCGACCTCCACCCTGGTATTACCAGTGTTCGACCAGCTGTTTGATCGAGCAGCTCACTGAGCCATGCGCAGCACGATTATATTTGTAGACTAGTACTTATATCAGTGTTAGTCCTTTTTACTAGGTAGTTTGAGAAGTCGCTCTGTCTAATTCTAGTAATATAGACAACCTTTAACTGAGCTAGACGGGCTACCTCGGTGGCGTGGGGTAGTGGATTATGCTTCTGGTCCCTACGGTGTTGATGGCGGGTACGAGCCCCACACCGGACATCTTCGTAATCGAACCACACATGGAGAGCGGTCGGCTCCATGCTAAATAATAACCGACCCCGATAACCCCAGCGGTAGAATACTAGAACTTAAGAGAAAAGAATACAAACAGTCAGCCATAGAAAGCTGTGCAATATCTTAGCCATACCCGAGAAGGTATAGGTTGTGTAAAAGATAATATACAACTGACTTTAACCTGAGGTAGACGGCCAAAAGAGAACGTGATGGTAGCGTGGCGTGAGTTTGCGTGTGGAGTCGGTATTGCTGATTTTTGTGTGTTTTGTTGATGTGCACGGCCAAGAAGCCCGTCTAGCTCAGTCGGTAGAGCGCAAGACTCTTAATCTTGTGGTCGTGGGTTCGAGCCCCACGGTGGGCGACCGCTTTTGTCTCAGTGGCCTCTGCAACTTTGTGCTCGTGTGGTGTCTCCGTTGCATCGCCATCGTCTGTGAAGACTCGCACCCGATTCCGCGTCTACATGCCTAATTTGAAAAACTCTGGACATGCTACGGACGATCGGGTAAGTTGGTGGGTGCGACATCTAGCAGACAATCAAATTTGACCTGCCATATGTATAGAGAGCCGTTGCTATTCACCGTGGCTGCGACAGCACGCATATTGGCAAGTGGATGCAGTCCGATGCAGTCGGATGCAGTCCGATTCAGCAGCAAGCGAGGAGGACGGCGCGATCGGCTCCTCCGGGACGCCACAGATTCTACAGACGAGCTGTGCGATCGGCGATCGTACCGCTACACGAGTCGGGCAGTCTCGCGTGCCAAAAGAGAGTGTGATGGTAGCGTGGCGTGAGTTTGCGTGTGGAGTCGGTATTGCTGATTTTTGTGTGTTTTGTTGATGTGCACGGCCAAGAAGCCCGTCTAGCTCAGTCGGTAGAGCGCAAGACTCTTAATCTTGTGGTCGTGGGTTCGAGCCCCACGGTGGGCGACCGCTTTTGTCTCAGTGGCCTCTGCAACTTTGTGCTCGTGTGGTGTCTCCGTTGCATCGCCATCGTCTGTGAAGACTCGCACCCGATTCCGCGTCTACATGCCTAATTTGAAAAACTCTGGACATGCTACGGACGATCGGGTAAGTTGGTGGGTGCGACATCTAGCAGACAATCAAATTTGACCTGCCATATGTATAGAGAGCCGTTGCTATTCACCGTGGCTGCGACAGCACGCATATTGGCAAGTGGATGCAGTCCGATGCAGTCGGATGCAGTCCGATTCAGCAGCAAGCGAGGAGGACGGCGCGATCGGCTCCTCCGGGACGCCACAGATTCTACAGACGAGCTGTGCGATCGGCGATCGTACCGCTACACGAGTCGGGCAGTCTCGCGTGCCAAAAGAGAGTGTGATGGTAGCGTGGCGTGAGTTTGCGTGTGGAGTCGGTATTGCTGATTTTTGTGTGTTTTGTTGATGTGCACGGCCAAGAAGCCCGTCTAGCTCAGTCGGTAGAGCGCAAGACTCTTAATCTTGTGGTCGTGGGTTCGAGCCCCACGGTGGGCGACCGCTTTTGTCTCAGTGGCCTCTGCAACTTTGTGCTCGTGTGGTGTCTCCGTTGCATCGCCATCGTCTGTGAAGACTCGCACCCGATTCCGCGTCTACATGCCTAATTTGAAAAACTCTGGACATGCTACGGACGATCGGGTAAGTTGGTGGGTGCGACATCTAGCAGACAATCAAATTTGACCTGCCATATGTATAGAGAGCCGTTGCTATTCACCGTGGCTGCGACAGCACGCATATTGGCAAGTGGATGCAGTCCGATGCAGTCGGATGCAGTCCGATTCAGCAGCAAGCGAGGAGGACGGCGCGATCGGCTCCTCCGGGACGCCACAGATTCTACAGACGAGCTGTGCGATCGGCGATCGTACCGCTACACGAGTCGGGCAGTCTCGCGTGCCAAAAGAGAGTGTGATGGTAGCGTGGCGTGAGTTTGCGTGTGGAGTCGGTATTGCTGATTTTTGTGTGTTTTGTTGATGTGCACGGCCAAGAAGCCCGTCTAGCTCAGTCGGTAGAGCGCAAGACTCTTAATCTTGTGGTCGTGGGTTCGAGCCCCACGGTGGGCGACCGCTTTTGTCTCAGTGGCCTCTGCAACTTTGTGCTCGTGTGGTGTCTCCGTTGCATCGCCATCGTCTGTGAAGACTCGCACCCGATTCCGCGTCTACATGCCTAATTTGAAAAACTCTGGACATGCTACGGACGATCGGGTAAGTTGGTGGGTGCGACATCTAGCAGACAATCAAATTTGACCTGCCATATGTATAGAGAGCCGTTGCTATTCACCGTGGCTGCGACAGCACGCATATTGGCAAGTGGATGCAGTCCGATGCAGTCGGATGCAGTCCGATTCAGCAGCAAGCGAGGAGGACGGCGCGATCGGCTCCTCCGGGACGCCACAGATTCTACAGACGAGCTGTGCGATCGGCGATCGTACCGCTACACGAGTCGGGCAGTCTCGCGTGCCAAAAGAGAGTGTGATGGTAGCGTGGCGTGAGTTTGCGTGTGGAGTCGGTATTGCTGATTTTTGTGTGTTTTGTTGATGTGCACGGCCAAGAAGCCCGTCTAGCTCAGTCGGTAGAGCGCAAGACTCTTAATCTTGTGGTCGTGGGTTCGAGCCCCACGGTGGGCGACCGCTTTTGTCTCAGTGGCCTCTGCAACTTTGTGCTCGTGTGGTGTCTCCGTTGCATCGCCATCGTCTGTGAAGACTCGCACCCGATTCCGCGTCTACATGCCTAATTTGAAAAACTCTGGACATGCTACGGACGATCGGGTAAGTTGGTGGGTGCGACATCTAGCAGACAATCAAATTTGACCTGCCATATGTATAGAGAGCCGTTGCTATTCACCGTGGCTGCGACAGCACGCATATTGGCAAGTGGATGCAGTCCGATGCAGTCGGATGCAGTCCGATTCAGCAGCAAGCGAGGAGGACGGCGCGATCGGCTCCTCCGGGACGCCACAGATTCTACAGACGAGCTGTGCGATCGGCGATCGTACCGCTACACGAGTCGGGCAGTCTCGCGTGCCAAAAGAGAGTGTGATGGTAGCGTGGCGTGAGTTTGCGTGTGGAGTCGGTATTGCTGATTTTTGTGTGTTTTGTTGATGTGCACGGCTAAGAAGCCCGTCTAGCTCAGTTGAAAATTTGTCTATTACGTCAGAATAGACCGAGAGACTTCTCAATCTACCGTTAAGTGACTAACCTTAATGTTATAAATAGTATTGTACACTATATCCTGAGGTGAAGAGTTGCTTGAGTGTTGATGTTTGTGAGATAAGTTTGTAGTTGAAATTCCAGGAAGCAAACCGCTGGTGGGCAAAAGCGCCCATAGGTCACGTAGAGCAATACGATCTCGAGTGCGGGACATCCGAAAAGTGTGCGCCCAAAGAAAGTTGAGTGACGATTCACGGTCAAGCCAAAGTACCAGAAAATCGTCCGACCAAAAATCGGAGGTGGCCGGACGGCGAAAACGGCACACCAAAAATCCAGGAAGTGAACCGCTAGAGAGAAAAATCGCATGTAGGGCACGTCCACCAGCACGTTCCTGAGTGCAGAGCATCCGAAAAGAGTGTTCCCAAAGAAAGTTGGGTGACGATTAATGGTGTAGACGATGCGGCAGAAAAAGAATGTTTGATCAAGAATCGGAGGCGTTGTGTCGAAGATGGTGGTGACGTCAGTGCGGGAGCTTCCAAATGGGGGATGAAGCCTTGTACCAAAATACGGCAGTTGGCTCAGTCGTTGTAGTAGCTGGTGCCTAAGTTGGAGATTGCGGGTGCGAACCCGATGTTGACCTCATGTCGGTTGAGTTGCTTGAATGTGGAGTACCGTGTCGTAAAGACTATGGTTCCGGGAGTCCGAGCGACCTTGGCATGTATGAAGCGGAAAAGACGTGACCAGAAAGGAGAGTCCAGCATCACCATGGTGTTTTGTAAGAGTCACAGCTGTGACGAGGCACGACAGCGAGGACTTTGTTAATCCAGTGTGCGAACGCTGACGATACCAGGATGACAGTCCATGAAGCCCGAGAATGCTGGTTGCGCACCGAGTTGCTGTAGGGCGTCTCGTAGCAGGGCCTGCTGGTCTGTTGTGTAGAGGCGTCGCTGGAAGAACCTTATATGTGCCGCAAATGTTGTTAGCACCATGTGCAGTGCTGCAAGCGTTGGTGTTGGCAGACGTCCATCAAAAAGGCATCGGTTGCGGTTGGACCAGATGAAGTGAAGCGTCACCGCCCGGAGAACATGCCACAGGTCAGCGACGACGTCTTCCGCATCCTTCCATTCATCACGGACACGTAACTTCCGTGCAAGAGCAATGTCGAGCCATACGGGTCGATGTGTGTAGAATCGTGCCACTAGATCCAACACCTGCAGCCATAATTCTGACGCAAGCGTGCAGTCAAAGAACAGGTGTTGGTCCGACTCGATCGCGTTGCAGCCGCCCCGCACACACTGACGGATGCTCGGAATCGCCGCTTCCAGTAACCAGAAACGCGACCAAACAGGCAGGAGACGGAATGTTAGTCTCCACTGCAGGTCATCGAAGATCGGAAGGAGCACCTTGCTGAGACGCTTGCCAAGCTTCACGTGTTTCTTGATGTCCTCATCGGTAAGACGACCGCAATGGATCTTCATCGGATGGGGCTTCCTCGGAGGTGTTGGCTTTCACACAATGGCAAGTAGAGACGAGCGCGGGATATCCGGAAACCAGAATGTCGCCCCGTTACTTTCGATGCCGAGGTGTGGGATCAGCGCATGGTTCCCAGTCTATGACAAAGAGCGAGTGACATGCTGAGCACCGAGACGCTCCACAATTTGTGTTGCTTCTCTATGTAGTGCGCGGAGCCACTTAAGCTGTTGTCCTGGGAAGGTGTTTGCAAGAGTAAAGTCCACATGCTGTTCGACGAAGTCGCGCTGCGTCGGCCAAACGTTTCCTGGTCGCATGAAGTCGCCCAGCGAGCGAAGACAAAAGGCGTGTCCCACATGCAGACGGAACGTTCTTTGTGGTTCAGGCACCATACCGAGACACCGTCGATGCGCCGCAGTAGTGCTTGAGCGCGGAAGCTGCACATAATGAAGCTTAGCATCAGAGTTGAACCAAATCGGCTGGCGGAGACTGTTCAGAGCACGATCTTCTGGCGGTAAATCATGCCATGTGATCATCCAAATCGTGCGATGCCATCACGTCAACGTCATCTTCCACCAAGTCGACGCGAGGTGCCACTGAATCATGGCACCGTGCCGCTGTGGAGATATTGTCAGTAAGTCAAGTGCGTGGCTGCAGCCATATCGAGGAAGAATTAAGCGCAGCAGTTCCACACTGGGAGTCGTCCAATTGAGAGTTGCAGTCGTGCCAGCGGACTGTACGAATTGAATTAGAAGCTGGAGCCGTTGCCGCTTGAGGTGTGCGTCAAGGTTTGGAATGCCAAAACCACCATCACTGCGGCGCTGGTACAGGAACTCACTTGGGACCAGCTGGATGATCTTGGCGTTACGTTCGTGGTTGCGGCTCAGCACAAATCGGTTCAACATCGACTGCCATCGTCGGACGACTGTCCTTGGGATCACCACGTGCTGCGTGTAGTGCCACAATCGTGAGAGCATCATGGTTTGTGCCACAAGAAGCCGTCCACGCAGCGTTCGCGCTCGGCGGTACCATGACTTGAAGCCGTCGTAGAAACGCTGATCGAGATCTTCGAGGATGCGCTCGTCGAAGTCACACGTACACTTTTATGCTTCAGCATGAAAGGCCTAAGAGATGCGTAAATAATTGATATTAAACATAATAATAAAATATAAGGTGTAAAGAATAAAGTAGCTTTAGGGAATAAAGGAACTAAAAATCTAACTCGATTCGCACTTAGCGGTTTGAGATACGGTACACTCATCACAAGAGTATGTGAAACACACAATGTATCCAAACGGATATCATAAGCATATTCAGGATCATTCGCGATACTAGCATCCGGATATTAAGTAGAATTGCTGAATACTTCTTACCACACGATCCCTAAACGGTAGGGACCGCATCTAAAAGACGTGCGTCCAATCACTTATCTATGAGCCAATCATCTTTTAATTCATATTTAAAACATTAATATAAAACAGTCTTGCATTTCAGGACACAATACGCGCAGGAAGGCGGAAACCGTTTACACGACGCAACTAGTGGTAGAATACTCAAGTGCTGAGTGAGCAGACTCAGGGTGCCTACGCCCTCGCTGCACGCGAGAGGAGAAGGTCTAACAGCTTCGTCATATGTGCAAGAAGGTGTGTGCATGTAGTGCGTGACAGCTTGTATATGCGCCCGCCTACATCAAGACTGAAAACCACTTTGAGAAAAAGCTTATCTTTGTCGTTGTTTTTTTACTTCACAAGTATGGTGGATGAAGATGACGATGTGCTTCTTATCAAGTTTAATACCGACGTAATTAACGTTCCGGTCAGCGAAACAACTTGGTGATCACGTTTCTACTATGCGAATCGTACCAGTTACTGCTCACAAACTGGCACTTTCGTTCCGGCAAGCCGGCATACGAGCTTGTGATGTCTTGGTCCGTACATGACGGTAAAATTGTTGGTAGGCCCTAAAACGACGCGCAGACCGTGACCATCAATCGCAGCGAGCTGAAGGGTATATGGCGCAATTTCAACGAGCATGTTCAAGCTACTGGCCAGACAGCTGTGCACTTGGCAACGCCATTCACTGTGAAATGGCTGAAAAGAGGGCTTTCTGTACATGACGGTGGATGACCTGAACAACAAGAACAAAAAAGTGGATTCATGAGCTTTGCCAACAAGTACGACGCTTTGCTGGCGTCTGACACGCTGATCAAACAGATCCCGCATTTGTTAGGTCTCGGGCTTAACAAGACTGGCAAATTCCGATACTCGTGATGCCGAACGACTCGCTCACGGAGAAGGCGGATCAAGTGCGCGCTATCATAAAGTTCTAGATGAAGAAGGTGATGTGTCGGAACGTCGCCATTGGCCACGTGACTCTTGACAAACAACAGATTGTGCTGAACACGCGTCTGTCTGCGAACTTCTTAGCTTCACTACTAAAGAAGAACTGGCAAAGCATCAAGGTGCTGTACCTCAAGTCAACCATGGGATTCTTCGTGCAGATCTTCTTCTAGTTTGCTAGTACCCCCTCATGGGCTTGTGACATGAGTCTGAAGCACCAAGACGTGCTATGAGTAGCACTATGGAAGCTACTTCGACTATGATAACAATATGAAGGGATTTGTCACCAGGAAACAAACCTTCTCTTGCTTTTCTTACTCTCTAGCGTGGTCGTGACAGGATAGAGCTGTAATGAGATGCTAACCTGTGCTGTTAATGACGCAAGATGAGATGATGCTTAAGTGTCACGTATATAACCTTTAAATACGCGGGTAAGCACGCTACATGCTACGAAATTAGTATTAGCTTCTTGAGCTGTGCTGTATTATGCTCGATCCGTCGCACCAAACGCTCAGAAGGCAGCATCTGCCGTCTGCTTAGAAGTTGATGGGCTTGTCGAAAGCGGCCAGACAGGCCTCCTTAAACGCCTCGCTTAGCGTCGGATGAGCGTGGCACGTCCGCGCAAGGTCTTCGCTAGCAGCGCCGTATTCAATGCCAATCACACCCTCCGAGATCATCTCACCGGCATTGCTGGCGATGATGTGCACGCCAAGCAGCTTGTCCGTTTTCTTATCAGCCAGCACCTTCACCATGCCGTCGGACTCGGCCACCGTACGGGCACGGCTGTTAGCCATCATCGGGAATTTGCCGACGTTGTATTCTACGCCTTCCGTCTTTAGCTCCTCCTCCGTCTTGCCTACCGAAGCAAACTCCGGGAACGTGTAGATGACACCGGGGATAGCACCATAATTTACATGGCAGTGCTTGCCGACAATGTTCTCCACGCAGGCAATACCCTCCTCCTCGGCTTTATGTGCCAACATTGCACCCTTGATCACGTCGCCCACGGCAAATATACCAGGTACCTGTGTACGGAAGGCGTCATCGACCTCAATGCGACCAAGCTTGTCCGTCTGGATGCCCATTTGTTCCAGTCCCAGGCCGGCCGTGAAAGGGCGACGACCAGTGGCCACTAGCACAGTGTCACACTCAATAGTAGAAGCATCACCGCCCTTTGAGGGCTCCGTAGTGAGCTTGACAACGTCGCCATTGACCTCCGAAGCGGTCACCTTGGTACCAAACTGAAAATCCAGTCCCTGCTTCTTCAGTAGCTTGGTAAACTCCTTGACTGATCCCTTGTCCATGCCGGTGCAGGCGGTATCCAAGTACTCGACGACAGTAACCTTCGAGCCCAGACGTTTGTATACTGAGCCAAGTTCTAGTCCAATAACACCAGCACCAATCACCACAAGGTGCTCTGGCACACGAGTGAGCGCTAGAGCGCCCGTTGAGTCAACAATTTTGCCAGCAGCATTGTCCACAGGAACAGGTGGGAGTGGCGTGACTTCTGAGCCTGTAGCAAGGATAATGTTCTTTGTCATAACCGTTTCGTTGCCCTTGTTTTCACATAGTGTGACGGAGATCTCTCCTTGGGCTGAAATCTTGCCAAATCCCTTGATGTACGTCACTTTGTTCTTTTTAAAAAGGCTTTCGATTCCACCCGTTAACATCTTGACGGCCTTTTCTTTGGCTTTCATCATTTGTGGGAAATTAGCCGTTACTTCTGGAGCGTCAATCCCATACTTCTTGAAATCATGTTGTGCGGTGTGCAGCAAATGAGTCGAATGTAGTAGCGCTTTCGACGGAATACAGCCGACGTTCAAGCATGTACCACCCAATTTACCACGAGACTCGATGCAGGCCGTTTTCAGACCCAATTGCGCCGCCTTGATGGCTGCCACGTAGCCACCTGGACCACCACCGATCACCACGAGGTCATACTCGGATGAAGTCGATAAGAAAACGCGTGTAGTCACGGAAGAGTGTGTCGCCACGGAGCGGCGGGAGATGGAGCTCAAGTTGCGCAACATACGAATGGACAGGGTTTGAATGGAAAATGAGGCAAAATGTGCGGTGGGAATGAGGTCGTACTTAGAAGAAAACAAGAGGTGACATTGAGGTGAGGTTTTGAATGGATACACATCATTATCGTCGATACGGTTATTAATTATAAGTTAACAAAAAAATTAGCCACGAAGTTGCTGCTATGCTGTGCACATTGTGTTAGATTTGCACGTCACACAGAGACTGCTTCAGTGACGAGTGGAAGCTTCTTATAGGTTAACGTTATGATGCATACACGTTTATTTCCCTTCTTCGACGGCTTTGTTTGTTTCTGCATTTCTTGCGTATGAGCACCCACCTCTAGTAGCTACTGGCAACAATTTACCACCGCGAGGAATCGCATATAAAAGAAGATACGAAACTACTCCTAGTCGAAGAAATAGACCAATTGCCGGGCGGCTCCTTCCTTTGGCGCCGTGCGTTTGACACCGTAAATTTCGTGGGTGTCACTGCTTGTCAAAGAGCTGAGGTGAAGTGGTTTATAGATACCATCCATCAATTCCGCACAGTCCCAAGGTACCTTTGAGCGACAAAAAAAACTGGCACATTTGTGGCAACGGTCAAGTCAGTGCCGTGGAAATTTATCAGCTACCAAGTGAAATGGAGTGGAGACAAACGAATTGATGGACTGCTACGACCAATCAATGATCTGTACGACTCCTATTTGCTGAGGCTATGGATATATGACTAGATTACTTGACGACCAGTGATTGCATGATCGTGCAATATGACACAATCGTCTGACGATCAGCGATGATCAGCGTGGAACATGGATTTACGACGCGATGACTTGATGATCGGTGGTCCTCACTTATCATCGTGACGCGGTGGTGCCGCAATTTGCAATCCTTAGAAGTGATCGTTGTAAATGTCGCCACAATCAGAATTTTTTTACGTTTGATGGTTACGATATGGATGCAAGGACGCAATTGTTCAGGCACTAGATGCAGTCATTGGGGCGTAACGGATCGGATGCAAGTATATCCGCTTATGTACGATTCATGACACGTGGCACATTCGACTTTGTACTATATTCCAAAAGCTAGAGAAGGCATAGTTGCACATACTTGGACAATTTTATTACATGATGAGAACAGAGCTCCATTTACAACAAACCACGCGGCTTCTTCAAGACAAGATCTTCCCTCTGGCCTCCTTACGTCAGAGCACTGTGTGGTCAGCAACCCTACACTCCTGAAATTCTTGAACAGCACAGACTCTCAAGACATACGACATCTGCGATCAGACGGACGCGCGCGACAGGAAAGGCAGGTGCAGTGTAGGCGGGCGCTTTGAAAGATGCGTGCACTTTGAAAGATGCGTGCACTTTGAAAGATGCGTGCACTTTGAAAGATGCGTGCACTTTGAAAGATGCGTGCACTTTGAAAGATGCGTGCACTTTGAAAGATGCGTGCACTTTGAAAGATGCGTGCACTTTGAAAGATGCGTGCACTTTGAAAGATGCGTGCACTTTGAAAGATGCGTGCACTTTGAAAGATGCGTGCACTTTGAAAGATGCGTGCACTTTGAAAGATGCGTGCACTTTGAAAGATGCGTGCACTTTGAAAGATGCGTGCACTTTGAAAGATGCGTGCACTTTGAAAGATGCGTGCACTTTGAAAGATGCGTGCACTTTGAAAGATGCGTGCACTTTGAAAGATGCGTGCACTTTGAAAGATGCGTGCACTTTGAAAGATGCGTGCACTTTGAAAGATGCGTGCACTTTGAAAGATGCGTGCACTTTGAAAGATGCGTGCACTTTGAAAGATGCGTGCACTTTGAAAGATGCGTGCACTTTGAAAGATGCGTGCACTTTGAAAGATGCGTGCACTTTGAAAGATGCGTGCACTTTGAAAGATGCGTGCACTTTGAAAGATGCGTGCACTTTGAAAGATGCGTGCACTTTGAAAGATGCGTGCACACCTTCAGGCACTAACGAGGAAGTGGTTAAACCGTCTTCTCTCTGCAAGGTAGCTGGTGGGCGCCTCTAGGCAACCTCACTCCACAAAGTAGTACTCAGTCACTAGTGGCGTCACAAAAGCGGTTCTCGTCTTTACGTGCGCATGTGGGATAAGTAGAAAGTTTGAGACTTTATTGTATTATTAATATAATTAAATACAAATCAAACGCTATTGGCTGATATGCAATGATTAAACGCACATCTGTTTGCGTGCGTCCCTACGTGGCGACCTTAGATATATTTGACCTCGCGATGACATCTGTCTGTGACGTCATTCGATGACGGTAGTCCCTGCTGAGCGTCACTTCCTCAATGTGAATACACCTTGTGTGTATCACATACACAAAAATGGGTCACATGGTGTACCTCAAGTGACAGGTCTAAGTACCCACGTACTTATGACCTCCCCATTAAGTATCACGTACTAACAAGACATAAAACCTTGGGCATATAGCTCAATCCATGCAGGACATATTAAGTGACCATAGATTCTACTGAAGTTGGTCAGATGGTTCAAGCCCGTCTCATTTGATAACTGTAATCGATTGAAAAGATCACAGCAACCACTGGGCTGCTCATGTTAAGATTTTTACGCGATCATCACTGACCCAACCCCAATCCTCAGCCACACAAGATCTTAATCGTCCAAAGGTCACCAGGAAGGTGCAACCCGCTCTACGACGCACTAAGTGAAAAGAAGACGTATCCCACGGAATCGGAGCACTTCTTCGTTTGTCGGTAGTCTGGGCGCTGTTGGTAAATGCCGATCATAGTAACATTTTGTTATCGTCTCCGCCACCCAGATTTAACGCTGCATTAGTGTCTGTATCTTGACAGCGCTGAATACCTTTGTAAGCAGATTAACTGCCATTTCTTCTGTAGGCACAAGAGAGAGCTTTACGATGCCTTTCTTCACGTAATCTCTATTTTGTATGAGCTTGATGTCGATACAGTTGGCACGCCCTGAACTTTTCTCATTCTTCATCCGACAAATGGCGCCTCGTTGTCCACTTTCACTCTCATCGGCAGTACAACATCGAAACCTTGTTCGGCAAAAGTCGCGCAATCCGAATAGTGCTTGCCCAACGTGTGGCACCGACGTGAGCTCGGATTCCATGGTCAATAGTGAGACTGCAATTTGCTTGCGGCACGTCCACTTCACCATCATGGCGTCCTTGCTGAATATGGCACCGCTTACAAATTTGCACCTGATTGCAACAACATGTTACTCGTGATCATGAGCTGCATGGCAGAATCTCTCCTTCAATTCTGTGTTCAGAAAAAAATGACGTCCTTGATTCATTTCGGGTACTAGCGATTTTGTCTTCAGCTGCTAGTCACTTCTTGTTGGCATGTGTACTCGCCGAGTCAATGCGTGCACCGCGCAAGCAAAGGCTTTGCGTGTGCTGCGGGTCAAACACAGCAGTGACCCAACGATCTCAGTCGATCGTTGGGTCACTGCTGTTACCGATGCCGCGCTGACTGTGATACATTTTGTTTGACAGTATCAAGCACGTGTCATTGTCATCAGCAAGCCCGTTCGGGGTCGAGGGGGCTGCAACCTGAACTTCATCAGTGTTCGTCAAAGGTTGCTTCTTAGTCAATTTCGTACCCAACCTTTGCTGAGTGTGTGATCCGCATCCTCAGCAACTTGCTCATGACGCGTAAATCCTCGATCTACAGCGTTGCCACAGTTACATGCATACACTCTGCTTCCTGTTCGACGCTTTGTTTCTTGACTTTGAACGTGGCGACGCATACGTATGCTCTCGCAAAATGGTTTACCTTCTTCTGCTCTCCTCCGCTATCCGTACGAAGACAGTATATTGTGCGCTTTTTTGGTGTGGACGAAGAAGTATTGAACAGCCTTGTTGCCGAATCCTTCGTCTTCACCACTTGTGTGATCAACAAAATTATTAAAGGACCTATTTTCGCGGCGATCACGTGGTCGATGGGTGAGTTCTCACCATGACAAGCGAGAAGAGGCGATCGTTCGTTTAGTAAACAGCGCGCTCGTGAAAGGAGTTTAAGCTAAACTTAACCTCAGCTTTAGTGACTTCTCTTGTAAGGAGAAGTTTACGGTGCTAGGTATGGAGAGTCCGGAAGATCTCATCCTAGGCAAAACTTTGTTGATCAAAGCACCAGCCATGGATAGACTGGCGTACACACACCGTTGCTAGCTCTACGCAGGACACCAGAACGGATGTGCTCCTGCGAGAAGCCTGTGTAACTGATGCTGTGTCAAATACAGTCGAGGGTGCGTTGACGGTATGTCATACGTCAAGAGTACTGCCCAGTCCGTTGAGCCTGACGTAGTGTAAGTGTCCCGTAGGAAGTCAGGTACCTACCTACCCAGCAAAAAAACTGGTGTAGTGAATAGGACGATGCCAAGTAGTCATACGTCCAACGGTCCTGCACAGAGCCACGAGCCCATTGCAGTTGATAGCGTGCTGACAAGAAGTCTGGCGTCGCAAGTACGTGCACAGAGTCAAGAATTTGACTCAGGTGAAAGGGGTGTGTTAGCTGCGATAGCAACGCCACTTACTTCCAAGTCAAAATAGGTCGTAGTAATGCGAACGATGCGTACCCAATAGATTTAAAGGACGGCCAAAGGCACGTCTAAACGAGCGACCTTTGGATCACTCGGTCCAAGAAGACGGACCTACGAACGAGATGCTCGAGGCCGTCGTCCTCAGTTGAGGTGCTCCAGCATGTCTTGGATCTACCGAGGAGATAGTTGGGAAATCATTCTTGTCCGAACTAAAGGAAGGAAAGATCCACGAAACAGTTGCACCTGTTTCAGAAGAGAGCTTGGCGGACTGTTGCTCATCGTCCACGATGGACGAGAGCGTTTTGGAGACTGGCTATGCCGATGGCTCTTCATCAGTGCCTGATACAGATCTAAGAGCTAGACCATTCATAGCGAGTGTTAGGACGTTTGAGGAAAAGAAAATCTACTATGCTGAAGATGCGCTGCCCGTGAGATGACATACTAGAGCAACTGAACACTCAGTCAGGCAAGATTTGGGTGCCAGACTGCGGCGCATTTGCGGCCAAGCGCACCGTGAAAGTTTACAAGTGTCGAGTGATGCCATTACGTATCCGAGCTATTGTAATCTATAAAATGCAATAGTAATTTTGGGTGGATCGCAGTAGTTTCCAACAAAGTGAAGCCATATATATAATGTACTAGCTACAACGGCCTTGGACACGTCGTATACGCGAAATGTTCAAATTGGCGGAACCAATCGAGATTCGCAATAGCCAGTTTACCTCAAGCACCATCCGAGTTAATCCGCTCATATCCAGCCTGGATAAGCTGACGCAAGCCGATTAGATTCGTTGGTGATATCTCACATTATCTGTGTGAATAGGTCAGCTGTAGTTCGAGTAGGTTGGCTAAGTACATTTTAATCTAGTGACAAGTACCATTTGACAAAGAAAACACCCATGTAACTAGAAGTTCAATAAGGCAATTCACTTTTTCATCGATACGAGCTCCTTAAATCTGCATAAGCTCTTGCGTCCTGCAAGGCTTACAGTGGAAAGCTAAAGAAGGCTTCTCTACCGATCAACATTTTAACCTTTCAAGATGGGGCGACAGTGTCACTTCTTAAACGCCAAAAAAGCGCGACAGCGGACAGAGGCGGATTTCTCAGCAGAGCCCCAGTTTCCGACCATATGGATGAACGTGAACCCCGGTACCAAAACTAAACTTGGTTTGGCCTATAAACGTCTGGACTTGAAGGTCACGGTCGTCGAGTTCTTGGATACCGCCTGCACCGGCATCGACAAGGAGGCAGTTCAGGAGTTTATCAGGCTACTGAAGAAGCAGGGGCTGATTTTCAGTGTGGTACCAAAATGACCGCTTCGGAGGTCAATGGCGACGTTGTCAAGCTCACTACGGAGCCCTCAAAGGGCGGTGATGCTTCTACTATTGAGTGTGACACTGTGCTAGTGGCCACTGGTCGTCGCCCTTTCACGGCCGGCCTGGGACTGGAACAAATGGGCATCCAGACGGACAAGCTTGGTCGCATTGAGGTCGATGACGCCTTCCGTACACAGGTACCTGGTATATTTGCCGTGGGCGACGTGATCAAGGGTGCAATGTTGGCACATAAAGCCGAGGAGGAGGGTATTGCCTGCGTGGAGAACATTGTCGGCAAGCACTGCCATGTAAATTATGGTGCTATCCCCGGTGTCATCTACACGTTCCCGGAGTTTGCTTCGGTAGGCAAGACGGAGGAGGAGCTAAAGACGGAAGGCGTAGAATACAACGTCGGCAAATTCCCGATGATGGCTAACAGCCGTGCCCGTACGGTGGCCGAGTCCGACGGCATGGTGAAGGTGCTGGCTGATAAGAAAACGGACAAGCTGCTTGGCGTGCACATCATCGCCAGCAATGCCGGTGAGATGATCTCGGAGGGTGTGATTGGCATTGAATACGGCGCTGCTAGCGAAGACCTTGCGCGGACGTGCCACGCTCATCCGACGCTAAGCGAGGCGTTTAAGGAGGCCTGTCTGGCCGCTTTCGACAAGCCCATCAACTTCTAAGCAGACGGCAGATGCTGCCTTCTGAGCGTTTGGTGCGACGGATCGAGCATAATACAGCACAGCTCAAGAAGCTAATACTAATTTCGTAGCATGTAGCGTGCTTACCCGCGTATTTAAAGGTTATATACGTGACACTTAAGCATCATCTCATCTTGCGTCATTAACAGCACAGGTTAGCATCTCATTACAGCTCTATCCTGTCACGACCACGCTAGAGAGTAAGAAAAGCAAGAGAAGGTTTGTTTCCTGGTGACAAATCCCTTCATATTGTTATCATAGTCGAAGTAGCTTCCATAGTGCTACTCATAGCACGTCTTGGTGCTTCAGACTCATGTCACAAGCCCATGAGGGGGTACTAGCAAACTAGAAGAAGATCTGCACGGAGAATCCCATGGTTGACTTGAGGTACAGCACCTTGATGCTTTGCCAGTTCTTCTTTAGTAGTGAAGCTAAGAAGTTCGCAGACAGACGCGTGTTCAGCACAATCTGTTGTTTGTCAAGAGTCACGTGGCCAATGGCGACGTTCCGACACATCACCTTCTTCATCTGGAACTTGATGGCAACGCGCACTTGATCCGCCTTCTCCGTAAGCGAGTCGTTCGGCGTCATGAGTGAGTGTTGCGACTTGCCAGCCTTGTTAAGCTCGAGAGCCAGAAATCTTAGAAAAGGAGATTGTGCAGCAAGTACGGATTGATCGTATTAAACAGGTGCAAGACGAAGAACACTGGATCGCGAGCCTGAAAACATACTGATAGGGGACGTCACCAGATTAACGGCGGAAGAAACGAAGTCAAGTACCCTGATCGCGCAAAATTACGAAGTGGATGAAAGTGGATTGTTATTTTCTGTCCCAGCTCGGGTGTAAAATCTGACGATCACGTGGAGGTAGTACGTTTGATGTTGCCGGAATTGTTGCAATAAGATTCTTGCATTGTAACCATGCTAGTTTAGAAGGCGGTCATCAAGGGATCAGCAAAACCTACCAGCGGATGGAGACAAACTTTTACTGGAGAGGTCTATATCGCAATGTGCAGCGTTATGTGGGCGAATGTATCGATTTTGAGACGGAAAAGGGTCGTTTCTCGACCCGAGGCGAGTCACTGGTAATTTGCAGGCGACTCACCCTTATCAAATTGTCGCTATGGATCACATCCCGTCATTACCAAAGTCATTTAAAAGAAATACGGAGTTGTTGTGCTATTGTTCGACTTTTCTCTGGATATGTGATCGCAAAAGCAAATTTATTCCGGACGACGCAGACGATCGCGTAAAAATACAAAGAATGTATAATTCGGCGTTTCGGTGCTAGCCAAGCCATACGTCACGATCGAGATCCTGGTTTGTGTCAGATTTCTTTCGATCACTCAATCGGATCATATGGTTCACTGTAGAACGCATGGTGTAGATTCCGACGAGAGCGCTGAAGATGTATGTCACGGACGTCAATCAGCAAGACTAGGACGAAAGTGCAGAACAATTGACAGTGTCCATGTGCAATACTGCGAAGCTTTTGGCATCAGTTTTGTTCTTCGATCGTACATCATCCCGGATCATCTCTTCCCCGCTTGCCTGGCAAGTTCATGGATCGCAAGCAATCTCTTTGATTCAGTCCCATAACGCGATCTTTCGATATTATTCATTTTTTCTCTGTGGATCGCGTTTATAATTCTCTTTTCTTCTTTTAATCATTGGATAGTGACCGGGTTCTTCGATATCTGATCACTATACTCACCCCACAAATATATCCCATTCCATCTTCATATCTAACCATCTTACACATCTCCACCATCCAATCGCCATTATTCACGAGATTCTTCCTCGTGTGATTGCATCACCTCGGAACGAATCCACTTGCCCGATCGCGCTCGAAATTTTGCAGTAAAGTGCCGCAATTGAGATCGGATCGTCCACAAATGATGAATCGGCATGACTCTTCCAATACTTGTCGAGGTACGCGCCGTAACGTGTTTTTCGGCCCAATTGCACGTCAACGATTTTCTCTACTCACATTCGTCGTCTTTCAGATCGCCTTCCCAACTGTCATCTGGCAATAGGACTTCATACAAAATCAATCGGTCCGCCTCTTCGACCATCAGCAAATTCTTCGAGCGATCTGAAACAATTTTTACTCTCATCATCAAGTATATATATGAACCTCTGGGAATAATTGATGTGTTAATCCGTGATCTCTAGCGACTGGCAGACCAGGGAAGTTACTACGACTGGTGGCGTCCCCGCGCCATGCTACACCGCTTCGGCGGTCGCAAGCCATTTCGACGGACCGCTTTTTGATAGCGGTTATTGAAGGCAATACTACCTACTTCTAACAAAAGAAATTGTTCCAAGAGACCATTGTCAAGCAGCAGCCGAAACGGCACAGCCACCGAAGCCAGCAGGAGACATGTCCTGGGGTACAAGTGGCTTGGGACGTTGCAGACCTCTTGTACACCATAACGGTTAACAGACAGTTTGTTCCCACCACGCACATCCGCAATGTGCGTGGTGGGAACAAACTGTCTGTTAATGCTTGTGCTGCCACGACGTTGCTTCTCACGATACAAATCGTTTTGAACCAACGGTCACGTCCGAACGAAGAAATTGTGCAGCAGGTAAAGTGCTGAATGCCACGAAAGAAGCGGTTGAGGAGTCCATGCGCTGCAAAGATATTCGTCTGTGGCCGCCAGTATGTAGGGGAGACGTCGTTAGATCGGTTTGCAGAGCGAAAGGCGTTATTTATCAACCACCTAAATCACCCTAAATTTAAAAGAATCTGATTGTTCAGCATGCCAAGTCGGAACATCTTATTACGAAAACGAACTTAAAACGTCATAGCTTTTATAAACATTGAACTTTCTACTTTAGTCTGCTGCTTGCTGCTGCTGGAGGTGGTGGTGTTTGGCCTACAATGATGGGAGCATAGACACCAATTACAGCTTTAACATCACCGTCTTTCCTATTGCCGATCCTTTTGTGCGTTTGATTACAACGACATATACTTCTTGCTGTGCATGGACATTCATTGCGGCTCTTGCTTGTTTCAGGGAAGCATCGGTAAGCTGCGGAGGTGGTGCATGTGTGAAAACCTATATCTACTTGAAGATAAGGGTGCAAAATAAATCAGATTTTTATAAATATGAAATGATTGATGGATGGTGATTGATAAATAACGCTTCCCTAAATTAAGTCTTCTTTGAATGTTTCAATCACTTGTAACAGGTTCCGAGCTTATCAGAAACTTACATGGCAAGACCTCAGGACTTGTTACCTCGCTGGTTAGTGGACCACCATGGCAATAATGAAACGACTGTTCCCGATCGCATCCACTTGATTCCATGGACCGATTTGTTTACTCCTTCAGACTGTAATGGTCGTCCTGGAAAAATCGTACGCGACTTTCCCCGAGACCATCAAGGGACCTGCGCCATAGTCGATGCAGCAGTGTCTGAACAGACAGCCGATCTGTTATATGCCAGTGCTGTCAAGGCGACAGTGTGGGGCACTTACGTGTCAGTAAGTGAATTACAAGAGAAAAACAAGACGGCTTGTTCGATTGACAATGTACTGGAACTTGATGAGACGCAAGACCCAAATGCCTATCGTCACGCTTTAGCTCGACGAGCAATACAGGAATTTCTAATTGGGACCGCCGGACACTGGATCACCCAAAACGACTGGGAACGTACTCATGGCGTCGCTGTGTGGGTAGTCGCATCCGACTGCAACGATGAGACGGAGTATCATTTGGACTATGCCGAGCAGGTCCGATACGAGTCCAACGTGATATTCCCTCCGATCTACGGCGCAACTTTGCACGTAAGTCCGCTACATAGTAATATTGATGATATGGCTGTCGCTGGTGAGGGGCGACAGACGAGCTTGTTTGAAGGTGGAGACTTTTACGTGAATCTTACAGGTTTGAAACACTATGAGAAGTACGGCTACAAGACGCGCAAGCAGCCGCATCGACTGACTACAGACGTGCTAGAGCAGCTGAGTGAGACCGAGTCAGGATGGAAACAAGTGTCATATAAGTATCGGCGAGGAATCGTATGTGACGGAGAGCTCCCTCACTTTGGTGGTCGTGTTCGCTCCCTCCCGGCATCGATGTCTTCGTCGTCTAATATCGCTGCAGAGCTTTCCATAAAACGTGTCGTGGTCGGCTTCAACCTTTTCCCGAGCGAGATCGGTGCGTGCGTGGCAAAGTTTCCGGAACACAGTGGCGCCTTCAACCGCTACGTGAAGCTCTCCCAGGCCGCTGCAAAGCATACGAACAAGGGTGGATGGACGCTGGCCAGCGTGCGTGCCAACCCAAAGCAAGCGGCGTTTCTCAAGCTGCTAGCACGAAAGGTGCGCGAACAAGAGACGCAAAAAGCTGCAGCACTACGTCGGCTACGTTGAAAGCTACATGATGAAGAGGAAGGACTGCGCTACTAATCGGATTGCTACATGGATTGACCGGAATCTCCTACGGTACCAGACTAGAGAGTGCTAGTTGTGGCGGAAGAACTTGAGACTGACCCAGTTGGCGTAGCACGCCAAGATGGTCACGGGGATCGTAAGTGGCACCAGGAAACAGTAGTACACGTCTCTTTCGAGAGCAAGCAATAGATTGGACCTTTCTGTTTCTTGTTCTGAGCTGAAGGTTGCCATGTGGTTGACCCCTTCAGCTACCAGGAGGGTCTCTGGCAGCCACAACAAGAGCTTGGAGAAGACCATGACGTACCTGGAGATGAAGATGTAGAACGTAAATACAGTAATTGCAAGAGGAATCGACTAGAAGCATTACATGGATGAAATGAAGACCAGTCCCGCTATCAACACGACCACATAGCCCCACACATGACTTGTAGAGCCTGCACGTCGGGCTACCACCTTCGTCATCCTCACATTTGACATTCCAACCAATCAGTTTTTTGATAAATATGGGGTGGATGGTGGCTAACACGAAAGTTGCGTGATGAATAGCGCCTTGATAATTAAATGAGAGATAAAAAATACCAAAAGATGAGAAAATAACAAATAATTAAAAAATGAAAAAACTATAATACGTATGGCATGACAGAAATAAGTACCAAAGGTGGCTTCGAGCCAAGATATTGATCATTTTTGTGCATTGTCGAACAGTAAACAAGCCCATGGAAAAAAGACAAACCTGCATCAGACACCGTACTTTTTCTGCGTATAGTATGCGCCTTTGTATATTTTTATTTCCTCATATTGTGGTATAATTTTTGCACTTTTTCTTATATGGTATATATTACTTTCTCATCTTGTAGTATCTAAAAAGTGGTCTTACTGCTTTAACCGACAACTTTTCTTTACTGATTACATGCTTGATTGAAACATGTCTCAGGCTCCAAGAATATCAGTATAGGCAGGTTCTTTCCTATAAGTCAGCGCACAATCAGGAAGCAAATTGGAAAAAAAACATCCTTTCAATTGGATACACGCATTGTGTCTGTTTTCTCCGTCTATATTGATTATTTTCAAATCCTCGCATAAACGCAAATAGTAGTCTATACTATTTGCAAGTAATGGCTGAGCTGCTTGATTCCCACAGGCACTCTGACGATGGCTTTCAAGACTTTTTGAGTGAAGACGAGGAGAAGGAAGCGCTGCTGAGTCAAGAAAGCGTGGCGCTGGAGCGTCGAATGAAGACGGTGAGTCTCTAACGGCCAGAATGGGATAAGATTGTCATACTTTGTTTTTACGATCGCATATTGTATCGGTGGGATCTTATCTTTTATATGTGGGATCTTGTAATTTATAATCAACAAGCAGATGGGTATTCGAGACGGTCTGGAGCTCGGTAAGGAAGGAACGCTGCAAGAAGGTTTTGACCAAGGTTTTGCAGAGGGAGCGACACGCAATTTTGGCTTTGGAAGGCTCCGGGGCGCATTGGGGACGGCGGCAGCCTGCGGCCTTTTTGACGAAACGACGATGACGCAAGCATGGGCTTGCATGTCTCAGTTGCGGACACTCGAGAAGGACACTAGTCAGGTAAATGTCCACACTAACGATGTTGCTGAACTTGAAATGCATGCCGAGGACCTGCTGAAGAGTATCGGAGTGGACCTACTGACGTCCTCCAAGAAGAATTGTAGATAGAGAAGACAATTTGTAGCCTCAGAAACGTCCTTACCTGTCTTGTTCGAACGCGTGAGCTGCTCTGCTGTTGTGTCGATCGTAAAAGTGCCCGATTAACCATGGAAGAGGAATTTAATCGCAAAGGAAAGATTTGTGGTTGAGCAGCACGAAAAGCAGCACTTCTTGATTCGATGGGCGGAATGTCGACACTTTGGTGTTTCTCCAGCAGTGTTACTTTCGCATAGGCATATTTTCACTTCTAATAGGTCATTGTTGCGCTTTTGCGGATGAAATTGAGAGTTGGGTGAGCACAAGAGCTGATCAGAGAGATGACGCTAACATTCATGACTGCATTTGGACTGGGCTTGGGGAAGCAGATCCCGTCTCGATATATGTATTCACCTCGCCTACTGCAACTACATCGAGTCACTATCACTGATAGTACGACTGATATGCCAGAGCGTCCACGCTTGGAAGTTTTTGTGTCGGTGCGCCTCTGTAGAGCGGCTGAACCAGTTTGTAGTTGTTCGACTGCTCGATTGAAGAACTCAGATTTTATTCCAAGTTGAGCACATGCAAACGTGGACAATCTCATGTCCTCTTTCACGTCCTCGGTGGTCTCGTCATGGCGATCATTGTGATAAGTAGATGGACGAGATTGCCGTTCTACTTGATGCGCACTTTGTCGTCTGCGACCACAATTGCAGTACTTGCAATGGCTTTTTTTGCTTGATTATCACGCTCTCCTGCGCAGTACAAGTATCAACCTCTTCGTCGAACACTAGAATTCGCGTGCTGTCTTTTGTTCATCTCGATCATAATCGTGATACTACAATTGCTTCGGCGGTTCTCGCAATGTTCTAGAAGTGTCGTGACACTCACAAAGCACAACCACGTAATTCATGTCTGGACGGGTACATGTAATATTGAATGAATAATGTCCTTCAACGACCAGCAAGTGTTGATCATCATTTCTTTACGATTCTCGTTAGTAGTCGGAGACATGCAGCTTCGATTGTAGGAAGTTGGTAGTTGCACTCATGCAAACTATTGAGGGTTACCGGTACAATCCGGACTTCAAGGCGCAGTACATATAAATCATGTAGTAAGCAGTAAGATCCTAATTACTTTCGAATCTTTTAAATTACCGAGCAAGTGTTCTACCTCGCTACCTCGCTCTCTCCGCTACCTCTCTCTCTTGCTCCGCTCCGCGCTCACACTGCAACACAAACGTAGTAGAAAGTGAAAGTAATATATATTCAGTATTAGCTACTTCTCGTTCGT
The DNA here is from genome assembly GCA_011800735.1 of Peronospora destructor. Lineage (NCBI taxonomy): Eukaryota > Oomycota > Peronosporomycetes > Peronosporales > Peronosporaceae > Peronospora > Peronospora destructor. Next base: position 158,873 of record WBRY01000038.1, on the reverse strand, counting down.
CAACACTACAACATGCATTCCACAGTCGCACTACAACTTGATGTCAAGTTGCATATGGCATCCGTTCCGGCTCAGGCTAAACTGCGGGCATCGTCTAACCGGGAAAGTTCGCCAGATCACGAGCTGAAGCAAGAGCTGGGAGAACGGCTCGCCCCAACAGCAGACCAACAGGACCAGGTGACCACGTGGAGTCACGCCCACTCGACGGCTTTACTCACCGAGTCACCAGCTGGTGGGAGGGGGATGAATTGGTACTGTCGTTCATTGACCCTTTCCCCTGGGGCATGATGATATGCCGGAAGAATTCAGCGATTCTGGGCCACTTTTAACTGGAGTGCGAACCCATGGATTCGGGACCAGGGCGGCAACATGCTGGCCAGAACTACTTATAACAGGATCGAGGACTGCACCCTCGAACAACTACACATCCAGCGTACGGGGACAGCGGAATTCGTATTACGGAAACCAATCCCTCAGGACCAACCCGGCCCTCATTCGGACGAAAAACTCTGCCGATGGGCAACAGCCATCTTGCTTTCATCCCCGGACTTATCCATCAGGTCAGAGTTGCACTCGGCACCGCCACTGCGCCTACGACAGGCACCACCATGTTTCCGAGGCTTTCGCTGGAAGCTCCTCGGAGCAGGCATTATCGAAGACCACTCAACGGATATCGAGCACGGCCAAACTCGGCTCGTCACTCTGCACCAAGCTGATGATGGGATACACTGGTTTTGCCACGGCTTCCTGCCGGAGCTCAATGTCGGTTCGCCATCGGAACGACAGGCGGTCTGTCGCGAGATCCGAATATGGAATCTGGTATTCGAAGCGCACCCGCAGTTGCACCGGTTTCCTTGGTCTGTGCCGAACACAACGTCTAATCACTTCGTCACGAAGGCCTTAGGCAAGCAAGCTTTCCAGCTGCATAAAAATGTTCTCGCCCGTCAACTTTCCGTTCTCGTTGATCGACTTTCCCAATCAGCAACGACGGATGAATGGCAATGCGCAGCACTCCGGCAAACGCCGAGGCAAGTGTGGGATCATAGTAATGGTCTCACACCGTATCAAGTCTGGACAGGGTACCGGGTGGCGACCAGACAATTAAATCTGTATCACGCTGCGAGGAACGAAAACAATAGTTGCAGAAAGGTACCGGCCTGCAGCGGCAGTGAGGAGATCATTGATCATCTGTTTTGGGACTGTGCGTGCGCTGCAGCGCTCTGGGACAAACTTATTGGTCACTAGACTGGGCAAAAAGTTACCCTTCAATCGACCCAACACTTTCTGACGGCCTGTGCAAGCCGAAGAGTTCACAGTATACCCGAGTACCGAACGAAAAGTCTAGCGGACCGATTTCAGGATGACGCGGGTGCAGCCGAATGTGTCTGAACGCAAATTTGGCACGTCCTGGCAACGATATGTCAAACACGAATATGGGTCGACAGAAATGCAGCCGTCTACAAGGCGGTCACACTCCACCTTCCCAGCAGCATCGCCAGGTTTTGGGCTGCGTGCCTTTGTCAGCTCCGAGCGATCGCGAAGAGAGAGCATCGAAAAATTGCGTCCGCCACAAATGGTGCTTTGCTATATGCATGCATCGAGTTGCTCGAGCGAGAATTTAGAGGGCCACCACTTTCAACGGTGACCAGCCACGATACACAGCCGGGCCAACCGACGTTGACATCCTGGCTCAGGACATTCCAGAGATCTTGCACATAGTTAACACCAGAGAGAGAGAGAGAGGCAGACTGTCTATTATAGCTACTTATCACTAATAAGATGTCTGGTGGTTAACTGCTCGTTTCATCTACCATGACGCAATCTTCTTACTTCTCGCTTTCTCATTCTGCTGGTTCAAGACTTCGGGCTTCACGGTGGGGCACTCCACAAGGGCCCGTGGATCAGTCCGTTGACCAAGTCCGGGGTTAGCTTCTTGTGTGCACTTTAAACCGGATGGCTGGGCTGCTCTCGCTCTCGGAGCAATCTGATTCAGGGGACAGAGGACGCTTGAATAGGAGTCCGGTTACCACTGCGGTAGTCCCAGCGAGCCATCATGACGTAATCCTTGGCCTTCACCTCGTAGTCGACCTACTTTGCTCTTCGGGTCGGATCTCGGGGTCCACAACGTGCTCAGATTTGCCCAGACGCACCACTGGACGAAGAATATCTGGTCCTGTGCTACTGTACATAAACAATCGGTACTGGATCTCAACGGGGTCATCACGGTCTTGAGGGAGTTCTCTTCGTGAAACCGGGCTCAAGCTCAGCGAACGGGTCGGCGATTGGTAGGAAAACCGTGAAGAGTAAGAACTGGTCGATGTGCAGGGTGATTCGATCCGTCGTCGACGTGCCCCGCACCTAGGATATTCTGCGGACCGCTTCTCAATCAAGTCGCACGCTGCGCTGCCTCCTATAACGCACGCAGCAAGGAGAAACCCTCCCCCCTTTTACCTTGGCCCCACTATGGGGGACTTCCCGTTCAAGGTAAGGGGTCCAGTTTTTACTGGCTTCCAGGAGGGTCTCGTCTCTGTCCGTTGTCGCCTTTGGCTGCCGATTGGGAAGCGCATAGTTAACACCATGTAAATAGACGATCTGAATCTTTCTCTCTCGCATATGGCGTCCGTCTGGTCCATACATCATCTCGGTGTGGCGTCCGTATCTCCTCGTCTCATCTGTCAAGAGTCATTTCAATAGCCAATTAGGTGAGGTCGCACATACTTCTCAAAACCTCAATGACCTGTCAGAAACGTTATCTTTTCATCAAACCAATTAACAAGGGCGTCGCTTTGCCTCAAATAGAAAAAGTGCATTTGCTCTCTCTAAAATCCTCCAAATGTTTCTAGCCAGTAGATTTAAGCAGTCTCGAAAATTCTGAGCCAACAGCTGCCAGTATGTCGTCACTCTGACAGTTGTGGTCACATCACACGACGATCAAGCGTTCACTGAGTTATACCTTCCTTACTTTGAAATTTGCGCGACCGTCACCGCCTATTGCAAGGATGGCTTCCAAGGTAAAGGTAGCCATTGTGCTGATTCTTTTGACGCTAGTACCGACCGCAAAAGCAACGGCTGATAACAAAGTGATGCTCGACGTTCCCGCGTTTGATACGCTGAATGCGGCCCCTGTCTGGACGAGCCGCTATCTGTGGTCAACCGACTCAACGACCGATGAGGGCAACGGCGAGGAGAGGGCAATCCCGCCGGAAATGGCTGCCGAAGTAGGGTGGGTAAAAGGGCACGTCAAACTTACTGTGCCCTTGGCCATGACAGAAAGCGAGACTGTGCTGCCCAAGACAGAAAGCGAGGTGGTAAACGCGCTTAAGGAAGAAAGCGAGAAGGTAAAGGTACCTAAGGAAAAAAGCAAGGATAAACTAAGCGTTTATGATGCTATCAGGAAGTGGTGGGCTTCTGCCGTTAATTATATCTTGCGCAAAGATAACGAGGTTAAGCTTCTAGTCAAGAATGTCAATGACATCGATGACGTCAGTTCAATTACAAAAATACTGGAAGAGAAACACTTCCAGCGGTGGTTCAATATGAGGAGATCTGCGGAAGATATTCACAACCTTTTGGGGCTCCCAAAAGGCCCTGCTCTCTTAGAGAGCTTACTTGTATGGATTTGGCTGGATTACACGATCTGGATCGGACGAATGTCCAAAAACTCCATGGACACCATCAGCGTTTTCGAGAAAATGTTCGGCAGCAGCATCATGGTTGCAAAGATGTTTAAGAATGTCAAAAGGGTTAAAAATTTCGCGATGTATAATCATGTGGCGAGATTGAGAAAGCAGTTCTTGTCAGATTGGCTTATGCGTGAACACGAGTGGCAACAATTACGGTTAGATCTTGAAAAAGCAGGTTTTACCGAAATGAAGATCCTGTACTTTGAGCAGATACACAAACAGTACCACGCCGTACCTAAAGCACCTGAAGGACATGGACGAGTCTGAAAGCGGTGGCGAAGAGATTGGTGGTTGTTTGTGGAAATTCTATATGCTTCTCAATAAGAAATTGCAATTGCCACGTACTTTTAATTTTTGTCATGTGTAGTTGATTTGGAGTTCTCTTTCGCTGTGGTGATGAATCCGAAGATGACAGCGTAAGTGCCAATGACCGATGCAAGGTAAGAATTGAGTAAACCGGCATGCTTAACTAGTTCGCCCTTCGTGGTCCTGCTTTTTGGATGGATTTGTCGTGTCGTTGCGTGATTTGCTTAACATTTGAGAAGTGGGCAATAAAACTGGTTTCGCAGCTCTGCTTATGCCTTGTGGGCTTGGTGCTCAACATTAGAAGCGCTGTCATGTTGCTTCAACATATTGTGATGCCATCATGGATTTCCTAAAGATTGCCCTCATCTGCATCTCAATGCGCTGCACCCGAACGTGTCTTGTTCTTGTATCATAGCGCCATCTTGGCCGGATCCCATCGATGAGATAGATGATTTAGCAGTTTGAGCTGATCAGGATGCTTCAACTATATGCGAATGACTGCGTGCACCCGCGCTTCCAGTATGTCCAAAAGCACGTCAGTTTGTGATGATCAACGATCCAGGTGGATACATACGCAAAAGTAGGTGGATGCGAGCCTCGAGGTATGCATGAAACACTATAGAAACGGCCTCATTCAGCGGAGCATTTACTGGACTGTCAATCGCCTTGGAGACTTATCTGCCAGTAGCTATTCGCAGTCTTCTCGTATAAGAGACACGGTTGCAAACCATTTCGCATTTGAATGGCGGCCCAGTTTTCCGGTCCGGCCGCATTCGCTACAGCTTTAAACCAAGCGTTACACAAATTGTCACCCTGCCGACAGATTGCATCCTACCCCAGGACGACAATGAGCTGCTTATGGAACCTTTTGACAGAGGTATTTTGGGTTTGCGGAATCATTTATCGCAATGGTTCGAGACCTTCCACCATAAACACTACCGCACGATTTGTGATGAACGACATCTGATCCTCATACTCACGGGCGTCCGACAGGGTGCACTATTTCATCTCGTGGTGGAAATACTAGCAACAGCACTATTGCAATGTACCCAAAGGGACTGCGGCATTTCGGCATTCCTAACCAAGAGCAGAAATTCTCCGCTTTCGACGAGCAAGCGGAAGTAGATACCGGCGGTAATGCATCGTGCATTGCTTCGGTGAGGGTTCCGGACTTTTCGTACAAACAGCGAAGAGCGTTTTGATCTTCCTCAATACAGTGGTCGTGATCTCCAAATTATGAAGGAATTCCGGTACTCTGCCATGGCCACACGATCCGGAGGCAAATTAGCCCTTATCGTCCTACATCAAGTCGACAATGGAAGTCAATGCATCATCGATCATATGACAAATGTGCCCGAAACTGGTCAACAGGAGCTGGTGAATATTCAACAGCGCACACGAAACACGGCGCTTATGCTTATAGCGTATCCACAGCTGCATGGTTCTTCAGAGCCTAACACCCTTTATCAACATCATGCACGCGTTCATAGCTTTCCAACGCCAACCTTTCCATCGATGCAAAACGACAGCTACATTCAGCACTTCCACCAGTTATCACCAGGCTACAACACCAAGATGGGCTCTCAGGACGGCAACCACTTCCCAATGTTACAGTCACCGGCACAGCTCTGGGCAAGAGACATACTATCACGGACTACCAGATCTGGATATGCTACAGAGTAGCTTACCCATCAGTTGAATCTGTACTCACACGGACGCGAAAAAGAGGCATCTGGCTTGCATCTGGCAACACGAAGGACTCCTGCATATCCTCTGGGACTGCGCAGGAGCAAACAAGTGTTCACTAGTAGACGAGATCGGTGGTCACTGCTCTTGTATATACAAGCAGCGTGATCTCGATCGGTACCGGAGCTACCTCAGAGAGTGCGGGCGGATAGAGAGCGCATGTTCCCAGACACCGCTGACATAGTAGTTTGGACCTAGAAAAGGATATGGTGGATAGCTTGCTCCGTCTGTGCGACCACGATATGAATTTAGCGACACAGGAGAGTACATAAGACAGAACAAGACGTAGCGGAAGTTCACAAGTCTTTCTTCGAAAACTCCGAACGGTCATTATCAAGGAACAGCAGTAGCATGGAAATGTGAGCAACGGCAGTACCTACGCCTAGCAACGGAAACATTCCAAGACACCATCAACAACCCAGCAGCCGGAAAGGCACAATATCCGTAGCCGACAGGAGATATCTCCCCACTGACTGAGGACTTTTCAGCAATCTTGTAAACCAGACCGGCAAACCGACAGTCTATTTCTCATCTCATATGTTGAAACAATCTATCTGCATGCTTTAGGCCTTACCCAAAAGTTGTAGGAGGGATACCCTCGCAGGTAGCGGGAAATAGATTCCCTACCATTTCAGCAGATTATTAGTTCAAAGCTTGGTTTTATCTACAATATTGTATACGGGTCTTCAAAACCGATTTTCACACTGAAGTCTATTATTTGGCGAAGAAAATTACGAAAAAAGTCCAAAAATACACCATCATGGTCGTTAATGCTGAGCTTTCGACTCACCGGAGCAGCGACGTGCATCTGATAGACGCCACAGAGTCCATGAGTAAATACCGTGAATCTCCTTCACTTAATACCGGTCGATGCTGTGTCCGTTATGGTCGCACACACATATTGTGCTCTCTATCAAAAAACTACGGTTACGTCCCAATGACGTGCCACGTTGGACCACACTGGGGCTGCATGCTCGTAACTTATTGTCTAGCAATCGGTCCTGCATTTTTCTTCTTTATTGATGATCTCATGCTGGGGATGAAGGTGGCATTGATGGCGTCAATCTGCCTTACAACTGTCTCCTTTACAATGGTAGCGTGCAGCGACCCGGGTGTAGTATTCCAGGACTTGCAAGTAGCTGACGAAGCTCGAGGAGATATTGAGACGGGCATTGTATGCGGTATGTATACGATGGTTGTGAGAAAGAGAGATGGAGGTGAATATGATTTTAATCTTTTGTGACTATGTGTGTAGCACAATGTGAAGTCCTTCGACCTCTGAATGCATCCCATTGCGCTGACTGTGGCACTTGTGTCATAGAGGTACCGCAATTGAGATTGGAAGTTGCTGCATATGAAAATCTGACACAGGTTTTGATTTGATTATGATGCTGTAGCTGGACCACCATTGTCCCTGGACGGGCAAGTGTGTTGGCAAACGTACACTCAAATGGTTCTACGTGTTCCTCACTTTCATCTCGCTTCACTGCATGCTCATTGGTGGTATTTGTCTTGTCACGTTTGCTACTAGATAAGTGTTAGGCAGTAAAAAGAGTAAGTACAGTAATGAACTGTAGGATAAGATACTACGAAATCGTTGCTCACTCATGCATCAATTCATTACCACAAAGAACATTAACGCTCTATGTACTACAGTAATATTTGCTGCTTCCAAATGCTGGGACCAAAACAGTAAAAGTAAAAAAGCAAAGCATCGATCGAATTGTCTACAGCTCGTCCTTCTCCTGCTCATCCTTCTTCGCTTCTTCAACAGCCTCTTCCTTCCCTTTCTCGCTTTCATCCGTTTCCTCCTCATCTTCTTCCTCTTTCTTCGCAGCTTCCTCGGCCTCCTTGGCCTCGGCCTCCTTCTTGGCCTTCTCCTCGTCCTGAATCTCCTTCTTCTTCTTATGAATCGCTTCTGTCTTTTCCAACGCTGCTTCCTCGTGAGCATTAAACTCCTCTTCATTGTCCGTCACGAGAATATCGTCAAACAAAGTGCCGCTCTTGACCTGCCACAGCTCAAAGCCAATAGCACCGACATTCTTCGCTACATTGTACAGCGAGTCGTCCTCAAAGTAATCCGGATTGGCCACAAGTGGATGCTTCCACTCACCCTTATACTCCGGGTTATCAATCATCTTGGGCTTCCACTCTCCCTTGTATTCAGGATTCTCGATCATCGCGGGTTCCCACTCTCCATCATCTTCATCATCCCAGTCTTCCGGCTTTTCAGCATCTGGGTCAGGAATGGTCTTGGGAATATCATCATAACCTTCCGGCTTTTTGTCGTCTGGGTCCGGGATCTGCTTCGCATCCACCCAATCTTTCGGTTTAGATTCTTCCGGGTCCTTAATCTGTTTCGACGGCTGGAATGGCCAGTTCTTGGCCACTTCGCCACTCCTAATACTCTTGCCATCAATCTTCACCTCGTACGAATTGTCTTGCTTCAATATGAACGAATACACGTGTGCATCCGAGTCGGATTCCGCACGAATGTCTTCTTCATGATCCATGTTTACAGCGTCTTTTCCTGGGCGTGCATAGTTGAGAATCACATGTGTCTTTTTTGTATTGCCACAAATATCCGGACCAAACATGATCGAGTACGGCGACTCGCCACCAAAAGTCGCTTGGTCCAAGTCAGCAGGCAGTAGTTTGATGTACGCGCCACCACAGTCCAATTGTTGTTCGTGTTGGACCAGATATGACAGGTACAAGTTCGTGTTCTTATTGTCCAATGGCTTATCAAACTTGGCCGAGAGTGCGTAGAAACGGGCGTCTTCACTCGTTTTAATGCCCTTGTCACTCTCGTCCGTGTAGTATTTCCCCGCGACGTGGTCAAACTTGCCCACTTCTGCTGCCGGTTTCCACGTCGATGCGACCCAACGACTCGCCCAATCCGCGTCGTCGAATGCCTCGTGGAAGTACGTCTTGGCGTCGGCCATTGCCGCGGCGACAGCGCCTAGTGCAACCACTAGTTTAGTCAGCATCTTTGGAGTGAAAAGGAGAGTGTTGGTCAAATAAGCTCTGCGTGATACAGTGCAAATTCTCGAATGATAAACGAAAGGGGACCTTCACTAGGTCGGATCGCCACGTGTACAATGAAATGAATTAAGTACGAATTGGGAAAAGTAGGACGACAGTGCGACATATGCAGCAGATGGTGAGGATAATTTATATACACGTTATACAATGATGAGAGTTATAAATAGATGCTAGAACATGCAAAAGCGTATACTAAAATATTAGTTGTAGCAACATATGAATAGCTACAATATTCAAACTGACGATAGATACGGTATGTGCTCGTCAATCCAGCCACGTGGCCGGCAATACACAAACTATCAACTACTTGACCAACACTCATTGGACGGAATATTGTCACTCGAACAGGTGTCACAAATGTAATTCTATATTATAACGCAGCATTAGATATAAGACAAAACCAGATGAAACAATTCGTGAGCTTGATCACGCTTGTTCTAGAACGACCGATTGTAAGATCGATGATAATTCCAATACTTACACGACACGTATTCACAAAACTTACCGGCACGATAGCCGTTTTGTATTGTAGAATAGACCATGAAATTCTTACCGTAAAGACGTTCCTATGCCAATAGTTGTGTTTTCAGCTCTGGTATCTTATCTCGCTTTACACATTCCAATGCAAGCGATCCGTTACCAGCATGATATGAAGTTGAGGAGCAAACGTCCGCGTTGTTAAGAGAGTTATTCGTGCCGTTTATCGATGTCGACATCTCTTCGATACTTATGACATTCACATCATCATCTTTATCATAAGTTGCACATTTCTATTTCGTTCAGATGTACATCGACGTTGACTCGGTTTGCTACTTTTTGCCTCAGTTTTTACGTCGCAAGTGCACTGAGACAATGCTTTGCTGTTATTGTAAAGGCTTGAGCTACTGTAGACTCCTGGCCCCTGTTTCAGTAATTTTTTGTTAACTAGGTTGGTTGATTTAAAGTGTTGACGTTATCTAAGGGTCATGCTGAAATCATGCTGTTGGAGATATTGGCGTCGTAGCTCAAACATACGAACTCGTCAGTTTGAGGTTTGCAAGAACAAGCATGTCACAGGAGCCGCAACCTTTCGATGCTCAACCGCCTGTTGTTGTAATTTCCAAGGCTAGACGGATGGACAGTGCATTGTACGTGCTAGCTGATATGCGCTTCCATCGTTTGTCGATAGCACATTGCAGCAGCTTTGCCACTACGCTTGGATAGGCTTGTGACAGTCAGTCTAAGCGTAGTGACCGCGCTGCTGAATGGTATGGCACAGTATCACTGTAGCAGCCAGTACGAGCACGAATGTACAGCAAACACCTTTAACAACGAGCACGAAAAGCGTGGAGACCTAATTAATTGCTTTGTGCTCGAACGCCATGAAGTTTTGTCTCACTCATGTGATCCCAAAGCTGTGACAATTTAAGTGCGGGTCAAAAGCATCCTGAATGTTCCTTCTACCAAGACAGTTGCAAACCACAGCAGAAACTGTGAACGTGAACCAATTCATTTTTCGACTTAAGAAAGAGTATTGCTTTTGCCCTCGTTTGGTTTGCTCGGCGCTGCTGTTGCTGCTCACGATATAAACAAATACACAACCGAAGTTGTGTATCTAGCGTACCTTAAGACGTTGTGTCGTAAAAGCAGAGCCGCAGCCAGCGAGCAGAAACTTGGCATAGCAGTGCTCGCCTGCGGGTACGATCCCGTTGTCAACGACACTACAGCGTAAAGCCTGGATTAAGTCAGCTTTACTGCAGTTGCAGCGCTTGCTTATACGGAGATGACGCGCAGTCCCGTACCAACGAGAACCAAGACCGTGCCTAACGCCAACGTGTAAAGGTTTTTCTTGCCTTGAATTTCCTTGAAATATCCAGCTGACCAGAGCATCGAGACCATCGCGGGGCCAATGGAGCAGATGGGAAAGATCTGGTCGAAACCCAACGCGCCAATAGCGTAGAGCTGGCCACACAACCCGATTCCCCACAGCACACCACAGATGTAAGCCGGGCGCATCACACTACGAGGCATCGAACGCTTCAGCACGAATCGGTGGAACAGCGAGTAGAGCAGAAAAATGATGGTGCTCGTCAAGTAGATGCCCAAACACTGCGAGAATACAAAGTTCAGCGGGTTGCACGTTTCCACAATAGGACTGCTGACCGCAGGATCGGATGGATGGCAGCTACCCTTCCAATTTACAAACGGCACGAGGCAGCAGCTTAAGAAAGCGCCTACCAGCAGTGCAATCGCCATACCAAAAGCCTTGCGTGTTTTCTCAGCGCCAGCGTTCGTCAATTCCACACGTTCCCCCAGTATATTCGGCATCATGTATGGTCCAAAGTTCGGCAGCTCCGGGTGCATGAGTGCTTCATGAAGTGACTCGCGTCGAACGAGCAACACATCTGCAAGAATCGCGTCAGGCGAAAACTGTGGCAGCAACGGCGAGCTCTCTCCGACGGAGCTGTTTAAGCTATTGGCGCTGTCCAAGCTCTCCCAGTGCACCTTAGGGTCAGATTCCTGCCCGTTTCCGTCGTCTAGAATCTTGGATTTCTTAGCCTTCTTGGCTGCTTTCAACGTCGGCTTAATGGTGCCGTAGACAGCAATGGAAGCCAGCATGAAGGCGATGCCCAGTAGACTGATCCACGGCATGGAAGGGATCGTAGGCGCTATGCCAAAGAGCCCGAGCCTGGAAACACAGTAGCCCAGTGTAATGTTGGTGGCGTTCCAGAGCATAAAGCCCACGCCGAGGCCGAGCGTGTTGACCACTGTAGGAATCAGTAGATTGGCGATAGCGAATAAAGACCCACCCAGGAGTCCCTCTGGAAACGTATACATGCCTGAATGGGAATACTGTGACCAGTTGTTGCTTAGGAGACCCCAGGCGATACCCACCATTAAAATCCCAGAACACTGTACAGAACAGACATATCAGATGGATTACTAATGGCTACATTTATAACAAGATACGGTACAGTGTACCATAAACCACTGGAATATTATGCCATCTGTTTCCAAAACGTTCAGATTACGTGTACCACACTACGCGTTAAAAACTCGAGTAGGATGAGCCTATAAATAGATACACAGCTGGATATTATCTGTGGCCTCACCGTAGGTGGCATACGTTTTTGCTGGCACGTAGCACGTCCCGAAGAAGAAGACGGCTACAATAGCGGCGGTGTAGCCCAGCACCACTTCCTCGTCCATTGCTGTGCCGAGGAAAATGCGAAGCAGGGGAAAGTTGTAAGTGTCCAGTCGACTGCGCGACAGAAACTTATCTGATTTTGCAGGGCCGTGACTTGGATTTCATTTACCTACAAAGGATTTTATCCAGGGCATTGCGACCCGCGGGTTTTGCGACCCGTTTCGCGGTCTAACGAGTGGATAGGATAAAAGCGAGAAAAGAGGGATAGTTTTAAGCTGGTGCTGAAAATCAGAGCCTAAGCGCATTGCCGCATATTTTTGCCTTTTCACTCTCTTTTGCTGCGTGATAAGTTAGTTGCCTTGCATGTGCAGTTTCTTTTAGATGAGCGTCTGCTGCATCGCCCTTGATCTACGCAAATTCCAGGAAATTCTGCTGGTTTATTTGTATCTGTGAATCTCGTGTCATGCTTCCTTTCAACAAAGTGTCCTGTCATGTAGCAACGAAATAAATTCAGATATCTTGTTATTGTCTTACTCCATCATACTACCCAAATCTCTGCTTGCTGAGCGCATGTCGTTCTCCTGTGTGTGGGGTCAAACCTCATCAGAGCTCGACAGCTCTGTCCCAGAGCTAAGTGATCGCTCGGGCAGCGCTCGTCGAATGATGCTAATGCGGCACATTAGCAACGCGCGTGATGAGCTTTCAGAAAAAAGCAAGTACTGCTGGCGGCAGATGTCCTATACATGTGTGAAAGCATCAAACTATGATCGTCAAAAATACCTTGAAGACGACAAGAACGTCGAAAGTGCTGAAAAGCACGTCATAGATGGCCATTGGCCACCGCAAATAATGTGGCGGAACTGTTGACGAGATTAGAGGCGTATGCTATCTACAAGTGGGCACTACTGTACATCATCAGAGATAGATATATGAACATCAAACAGCAGATGCAGCGGTAGAGCAGGCGGATTGCAGACAACTTATGGTGAGGATATGGCAACTTCATTTGCGCTAATTTAAGAAGAGGCAGACGCATCGTAAGTTACGATGGACACGTAGAGAAACAGCCAAGTGATAATCTCTGGAAACGTGCGATGTTCGACCACGATCACGCACGTGAGCCACAGTGCATGCCATTAGATAACTAGGAGTGCCGATGAAGCGCTTCATTGAGTGAGGAGAGAGGTATGGAAGAGCCTTTACAACTGAGCTTACGAAGTCGCACGAAGGACGCATGATGCGTAAGAGATATAAGACATTGTACACTCACTGTCAGAAGTATTTCAACGACATCACTTTGAGAAAAAAAACTTGTTTAAACAGCAAGTTAACTCAAGTTTGACTCGGTGTTCGACTAACACCTGGGCGCTAGTTCTGTCAAGTACAACAGCAAAACACCCGACCTCTACGTAATGATATCGCTAGTGAGAAAAACCCAGATGCAAGGCTTAGCTTACAATTCACGCTAGGTGGCTTTAGCGCTCCTAACTCTTACTCTAGTTTTATCTTACGACACTCCTAGATTGAGGTGACAATAAGAGATACTTAAATAGGCAGAACATAGCGTTCTGGCCTTTCTAAGTACATGCGTTCTTGGACGTACGTCCCTAACCCTCCTCAGTTTTCCAACTGAATACACTAAATAAAATCCTCAAAAGAAGCCATTTTAGTGAGTAAAACTTTGACCCGATCTCGTCGTCTCGAGAAACATGTAATTGGACAAACTTATCGACAATCAAGTGATTTGAACATCCAGTGTCTGGACGGAAAAATGCTACACTAATAAGGAGGATGTTTGATACCACCGGACCTGTATGAGATCGATCTGATTCCAAGCTTCAAATACTGTACCACGCGGTAGCCTTAATATAAATATTAATGTCAAATGCGTTGACTGACTTCTAGCAGAACCGTTTCTGTTTAGGAATACAAGTAGCGAAGCGTGTAGCTTTATTACAACGCGTTCAGCTTGCAGAAAGTCATGCTGTATAAGCTTGCGCTTTTGTTCATGAAGCATTTGCTCTTACGGCTTACCGCATGTAGTTAAATGTGCCTACGCTATTAGCACCCAAAAATCCAAAATAGTGTGTTTATATCCAAATGTCGCAATTTATAAGACTTTAGCAGGGTTTAGGTCTACAACTTGAAGGCCATTTGCTGCATTGATGCAGCATAACAAGAGACAGGACGCTAGATAGAAAGTCAAGCGACTTAAAAAAGGCATTGCATCGCTAAAAAATAAACAAGCAGTCTATGGACTGGAGCTAGTACATTTCACAGGATCAGCTGCCCAAGAGAGCGCATCAATACGAAACCTCATGAAGGCGTCAGGCGGTCTACACACCGGCAAGAACCACAATAAATGCTTTTCAAAGCAGATCTAGAGTCGACTTTTGATATAGCGTGGCATGTAACATTTAATGCGGTGTGTTGAGGAAATTGTCGATCAAGCCAGAATTCGTCGTTTGATCCTCACCGGATGGTACGTATATGTAGATGTTTGAAGCGAGCTGACGTGCTAAAAGTACCTGAGAATCTTCTCGAATTTCTCAGAGACCAGGCTTGAACCTACAATATTGTGCCCTTCCCGGTACATTGCCGAGGAATTTTGGTGGATTTCTGGGAAACTAATCGATACATTCGACATGAGCATCAAGCGTTGATGCTCTACGCCTATTCATCATTTCCCATCTCCGTACACAACAAATAAAGTAAAACAGATAGTCCATTGCACATACAAACTTCAAGATCATCAACCTGAACTTGAACGATGGAAAACAAAGCCAGTCAGGGGAGCAGCATACGTCAGCAGCTATCCAAACAAGAGACAGGACAGTTGCTCCCGCGTCTTTTATTTCTAGCCGCTCATTCTGCCATTTGCTTGCCAGCTCCTCCTCTCCCTATCTTCACCCCGTAACTTTTCGTCATGGTTTTCAAGCTCTTCTTCCTCGCAGCTCTTGGCGTAACGCTCACTTTGGCCGACGACGACAGTGGGAGTCTTGCCATGTCTGTAGGCACAAATGGTGTGACTGTACAAGCTACAACCGGGACTACTGTCTTTATGGGGACGGAATACAATCCGGATAAGTGTATGCTCCAATTTCTGAGCTTGAAATGTAGTGATGACAACTGTGCTGAATTGAATGGGTATCAACTCGAGTGCGTGTCTCAGGGGATGCAAAATGGGAAAAAAAAGAAAATGTGTCAATGCAAACCTGAAGATGAAGAAAAGTGCCAAAACTCCGTCAGTCCGAACGTTACATTGGGCGCAGTTGCCCAATTTGGGGAATGCAATGAGCAATCGCCATGTGCTGACACTTATGGGTACATTGCCACTTCTAAAGAAGAAGGACCCATTTGTGCAGAAAAGCTCCATTGCGTCAAGGAAATTAATACGACAGCAACGAAACCGGTTTCGCTTTGTCACACGTGTATGTCGTGTATTGCTCAGAATGATGCCGCGGACAAGCAATTGGCTGTAGCCAAACGCTTTGACTGTGCGTTCATTTGTTCTAAGGAGATATTAAATACTGTCAAGGAACGAAACGCTGCAGGAGTGGGCATTGCTGACTCGTACACTCCTTTAGCTTCGAAATCTGGCTCGGGAAATGTCGATGATGGCACGTCAGGAAATGACAGTGCACCGGGAACTAGAAGCAGTTCTGCTGCACCTCAAGTCAACGTTGCTGCTACTCTATTAGCTATTGTTGCTGTTGCTTTAATTGGAGCGATACATTAGGGTGGCGATTACGAGACTGGAAATAGAGAGCGAGAGAGTTTTCTCGATAATCTGGAATGAAATGTTATCAATCAACCTTTTTTCATGATATAAAGATTTAATTTCAATGCGCTTGTATCTAACCGTGCTCCGAAGTGCTTTATACGATCATGTTCCGTCGCCTGTAGTCCAATGCGTCGTGATAGGATTCGTCGAGCCTCCTCAGCGTCAAGTGTCTCCATTGCACCTACCACGTCTTTGGCTTGGTTGGATAAAGGACAGTAGCCCTTAATTATACGTGCCGAAAGAAAGCATGCAAATGTCAAGCTCACGACAATTGACCAACCCACCACAAATGTTGCGATGGATTG
The DNA here is from genome assembly GCA_011800735.1 of Peronospora destructor. Lineage (NCBI taxonomy): Eukaryota > Oomycota > Peronosporomycetes > Peronosporales > Peronosporaceae > Peronospora > Peronospora destructor. The sequence goes on along the minus strand of WBRY01000038.1, from coordinate 142,877 downwards.
TGTCCACGGGCATCGGGTGCAGCGAGTCCTCGTCTACGTAACCCAGAGGATCATAGTCGCGTTGCTCTCGAGTAAGCACACGGGTTTCAACCTGAATGTCATCAGTATTTTGCGAAGCGTCCACAACTTCCAAACTAGGCTGCACTGAAGCAGCTAGATCCGAGTAATACACACGTGATTTTGTTGCTTCATCGTCTTTGTCTTGGTACCCCTCATCCACAGAACGAGACTGGTAAGGGTAATGGCCTTCATGCTCGCAAACATCAGATCCATCAGCGTGTTCACTGTGCAATGAGATGTCTCCCGAACCAAAACACCGAAGAAAACTCCTTGATGACGCGACCGTCGCCTGCATTGTCTGTTGTGCTGCAATAGGGAGTGTTGCTGTTGAGCCGGCCAAGAAGTCCCTGCATCACGACGTCAGTGTATTCATCGTCCAGCTCCTGAGCATAACGCGTTCCATCGTGCAATATCGTGACATTTCCACAATAAACTTGACCCGTTGCCACCAATATCTTCCTCTGTATTCTTCAGCACAAGCTTATGTTGCCACTCCATCTTGCTCTGAGGAAAGAGAGTCACATACTCTTTTCTTCCTGCCAACGTATCTCTCGACGCCAACGCAGTATATGAATGCACTCAGTCATGAACTCAAAGGTTCAAGGCACGGCAAGTTACCTCCTCCCATCAAGACCTTTATCTCTCCAAGGAACGCCGTCTGTTGAAACAACGCCTGCTTGAGTTGGATCATGACTTCTTCGTCGTACGCCACCAGCTGATCATTATCAGCCAATTGTGCTCTTCTCGCTGCTCTCAATGTCACCAAATGGGTTGTTAATCTTGTCACTTCCCTCTGCAATAAAGACATGAGACATCTCCTTTTATCTTAATGACGTTGCACACCCGCCGCAATTTGTAACACCGCCGTTCCTGTTCTTTGAGACTTCGTGATTCTTTTTGCAAGTCTGACGTAGCCACTTTTCGACCTTGTGGTCGCATCAGTTTCGTCTTTTGGCCCAATTGCACTTGTTCCATAATATATATGAGACCTGTTTGAATAGCTAGATTTGACTGGAAGAGCCCCAATAAATGGAGATGTCGGTGTAGCTTCACCTTGTTCATATTGTCGAACTTTTCGTCGAATATTTGGCGTCGTACATTTGAATTTGGACTTATAGTGACGTTACAAAGATGGTGGTAAGGAGTCCAGTGCGTCATTAATGCATAAATCACTCGAAATCTTGCAATCTTGGTCCCATTTGGCCAGTGAATACTCGATTAGTGCGTCGTCACTAATAGCAGAAGAAGACGTGCCCTCACTACTGCTATAGTAAAGGAGATTGCCATAAATAGGTGGAGGAAGGAGGAGATGTGTACGAGTAAGAAGAGCGTGGGGAGGTCGCTGAGGAACCATCATCTACCATGGAGAAATGCTCCACGGTCACGTGCTTAGAAATATGCGATACTACTAAACGTTTGTTGAGAAGGATCAAGTGCTAAAGCACGTACACGAGAATCATGAAAAAGTGTAGTGTCAAGAATGTGATTGAAAGATAGAGGTTAAGGTCAACGATCTGACCACCAAATAACAGTTTTAGCTGCGGTTTTAATTGCTATTTGTCTAATTAGACTCGCAATCCGTTTTGTCAGAAAATAATTTGAGCGAGGTTCTGTGCCATGCAAAGCATTTGCAAAGCACTTCTTTTCGGCCATAAAGTGACGACACTTTTTGATTCAACCTACTGTTATCATTTGGCCAGTCACGAGGCAGTGTATATAGCTTCTTTTTTAGTCGGCGCTTTCTTAGCTTGATTCAGAATATTAGAAAACCGCAGATCGTTTTTGGAGCAACAGTGCCTTTATATGAAGGCTGTGTTATGTTTACAAACCCTAAGCTACGAAGTACGTCGAGCTATTCATATGCGTAAATGCACTGACCTACCATAAGCTGTATGGCTAGAGTGCGTGAAGATTGGTCGCACTTGTGGTCACTCGCGCGACCGAAGTGAATCGCTCTAGGAATTTTCAATTGAGCACAGAAGGCTCAGGGAGCCAACTGGCGTCCCAACCGCACTTCCGTCTCTCACAGGGCCAACTGAGCACACTAGTCGCATGTATGCGATACGAGCTGAGGCAAAGAGTCTAGTACCAGTAAAAAGTGCAAGGATTCTCGACCAGGAAGAACGAATCCGGTTAAATTGTCGGTCTCGATATGTGACAACGACAGTCTTAGAGTCACGAAAGTGCTCTGTGCTGGACAAATCTACAAGTCAAGGACCCGAAATGCTTTCGCGCTCTGATCTGGAAGATCAAGCACAGACATTTGCAATAGCACTGGAGAGAATATAACCGTTATGAAACAAAAGCTGCGCTCGACTTCTTCTTGGTCAATAAGCTACCGTTTTATCGATCGCTATACCTGTGCTACGCACATATCAAGATTGTGTCATGGTGTTGCAGATTTTTGAAGGCAGCTATGGACGACGCACTCATACGTCAAGGTGGCAACGGATAGTGCCCTACCAGGACCAATTTCAAATAAGCTACATCGGGGAGCCCGTGGCGAGGCTACGTCTTAACACAGTTGAGGCTGCAACGGCAGCTGGCAGGGAACGTGTACGTTACCGCATCGCAGCCCTAAACTCAGTATATATCCGCGTGGAACGCACTGTAAAAAATCACGGTGTTCTCGGACAGCATGTTGGAAGCGCGTCGCAGAAAGATCCCTTCACAGTCTCAAGGCCGGCAACATTGAGCAAGTGTGCGTCGTTTTTATCACCGAAGCAGTCAGTGAAAAGGTTTGGAGGCCCGTCCAAGGAGCGCGGAGCCTAAATCAGCGCGTGAAGAACATTGGCGGTGCAGTCTTGGGATGCCCTCGTGCTTCGGGCAATCCTATTTGCGATATCGCCCGTGAGTATGCTGATATGATTTCGGTCAAAATCCCCGCTGAACTGCTTGCGGAGTGCCACACAAGACTGATCTTGTGCCTGGATTGAAGTAATAATGTGTGACGCGGCAGTGACCGTTACCGCGTGATCAGTCATCGCTATCAATGATTTTTAGGGCTGCCGTCAAGCTGGCCATATTTGCGAGAGTATTTCGCCACATTCAAGTCCAACTTCAACAAGCTGAACGACACCACAATCCTAGCTTAAACACCACTCCTCGCAAGGACATGATATGTCCGGAGCAAATTTACAGCGCCATTGATCTGACAGACGGCTTCTATTAAATCCTAATAAAAGACAGTAACATTCCCTTTACTGCTGTTACAATGTCATCGCCGTTTTTATGCGAGATACTGTCACTCGACCAGATTGTCGAATAAAATTTTGTTATTGCTTTGCGTGCATCACTGCTCCATTGGGTTAAGAACTATAGTTCAGCTTGTGCACATCGTCGACTGGAATGCGCTGGTAGTATCTAGGCTTTTACCTCCTTCTATATGCACTGTCGTCCCATCTCGTGAAATGCTTAGGTGAATTATCAAAATATTTGTTTAAATCAGCTTTAAACAAATTAAATAAAAATTCAGTTGTATTTTTAATTTTATTAGTAATTAAACCATTTATCCATTCTTTATTAGAATTGATGAGAAGTATAATAAATCAAGAAAATATAAGGGATAATTCATATATTTTTTTTTGTAACGACGATAATGAACCTATTAACATTGATAAAAATGAAATAATATAAAAAAATATGAAATATTCGAAAAAACGTCAAAAAATAATCGAATTAAAATACCAATAAAAGCAATTTTAGGAACAAGCAAAAAAAGTTAATATTAGAGGTAGCTTTTGCAAGTTTTAGCGAAACAGGTCATTTTGCTTATTGGTTAGGTACAATTGGTGCATTTTTTACAGCTTTTTATTCAACTCGTTTATTATTTTTTGCTTTTTTAAGTGAAACAAATGCATATAAAAATATTATTAAAAATGCGCACGATGTTCCATTAGAAATGGGTATTCCTTTAGGTTTATTGGCTTTTGGTATTAATTTGATTTTTCTTTCTGATATCAAAAATTATTTTTTTGTACCAAAATGAATAGAGAAAGGATCAACGGTATCGAAAACGATGAAAAAAGGGATCGACAACATACTTGAGGTGGTACCACATATATGGCATGGATTGCATTATTGGATCGATCGGGCTTTATCCGATTGACATAAGCGTGGAATTCATGGTGATTTTTATGATCGGTTGGCTGCCACCCGATCATCAAAAGGGGCTATATATGGTGTGGACTACACAGAAAAGATATGATCATTCGGGCATGGACGACACGTACTCGGATGCGGACTGGGGTACCAATCTCGACGACAGGCGTTCTGTCTCGGGTGTTATGGTCATGATTGGGAACGCTCCTGTGGTATTCAAGTCCAAGTTCCAACGAACGGTTGCCCTCAGCTCAGCGGAAGCTGAGTATATGGCTTTAAGCCTATGCGTTCAGGAAGTGCTGTGGACGCGTGCGATGCTGACGGACATGGGAATGGTACAAAGGAACGCTACTCAGATCTGGGAGGACAATCAAGGCGCGATTGCACTGGCACAGAACGCTGGTTATCATGCTCGGACCAAACATGTGGACATCCGTCATCACTTCATCAGAAAGACGATCGAAGACGGAACGGTTGCGGTAACGTATGTGGACACCAAACATCAGTTGGCCGACATACTAACCAAGGCGCTAGGATCCAAGACATTCAAGTTTCTGCGTGATGCGAACGGTATACAGTGCAAGGACACCAAGCAGTAGCCGTGAGTGGGAGTGTTGAAGAACACGGCTTTGCACGATTCAAGGATGATGATGAACCGCATCCACGGTTCACCTAAAACGCCAAAACGCCCCACTGCTTCACTAAACGGTCATGGGTGGTGAGCAGGCGATTCTAGAAGGCCAAAGAAAGTAAGGAGGGCACAAGGGAGTAGTTTTAGGTAACTTTAATCTACTCACTTCAGCTTTTGCCTCCAACTACCTCAATACCAATGAACGGAGATCGTCCGTTTAGCATTACGTTCAACACAGTACAGAGCAACAGAGGTGGGTATCGCTGTCGGTCGGTCGGTCGGCACAGGCTATGAGTCATGAGCCATGAGCCCTCTTCGTATACTTGTGCAAGCTGAGTTTAGAACTTGTACGGGTGTCTCGGATGGTGATGACTTATCATGAATGAAAGCTCTTGGATTATTCCGAGTGTCTAATCGTTTGTCATGAATGAAGCTCTCATTCTGAATGAAATCTAATTTAGGTGCGACCGGCCAAACCACAAACAGAGCAACAAAGGAGGGTATCGCTGTTACGTCGACACCGACTTACCAGATGAAGCCTTACGTCGACACCGACTTACCAGATGAAGCCTTACGTCGACACCGCTGGGTCCCCGTCGCACGCTTCACAGTGCAACCACATCGGTGGCGATGACGGTGCGCAAGTTGAGAACGGGGCCCAGTCGCTGGATCTCGATGTGATCGTGTCCATAGGCGCTGACAGCGTCCAAGCGTGTTGCAACGCGTGTGCGAACACCAATCTCTGCATTGCGTTCAACTTCCAACCACTCTTGGTAACCAATCTGTGCGTGCTGGCACGTTCGGGAGACGGCACAATGGGGGGTCAGCCCGGTAGCCCCATCGCCTCAAATGGTCTTTTGAACTTGGATGCTATTGTGAACCTGTGAGCGGGTGCGTGGGGTTCCAGCGGATAATTGATAAATCGCAAAGACTCTGCTGCTTGGCATCTCAACTTCACAAGATGCGCTCTTCATAGCGTGGACCGCTCTGTGCCAAGTGTTCCTGTTGGCAGCGCGACAGAGTGCATCGTTCATAATAGAGACGCGCCGAGTACATTGCGCGTCATAATACCGACGTGAGAGGCTTTGCGCACTTCTCGAAACTAGTGGTCGGATAAAGAAACACATACTTTTGGATTAGACGTGTTTTTGACCTGCTTTTTTTTCTTTCACGAGATCGACCCTCGTTGTTGAGCTTTTGGAATATATAGGCCAGCGCACTGCTTTTGTGCGTAGCTGTATGGCGTAATTGCTACCCATCGTATGGCAGTGCAAGTCGACAAGTTCATCGGCAGATGTCAGAAGAATAGTGCAAAGGAAGCGCTTAGTTCGTTGGGCGAATTTGCTGTGCCCGTGATATGAAGTTGTTCTATCAGGTTCACCCCCCTTTTACTCTCGCCAAGTTTACTAGCATGGCAATCATAGGCACAAAACACGATCGGTTACTGGAAAGGTTTGTGGTTTGGCCGGTCGCACCTAAATTAGATTTCATTCAGAATGAGAGCTTCATTCATGACAAACGATTAGACACTCGGAATAATCCAAGAGCTTTCATTCATGATAAGTCATCACCATCCGAGACACCCGTACAAGTTCTAAACTCAGCTTGCACAAGTATACGAAGAGGGCTCATGGCTCATGACTCATAGCCTGTGCCGACCGACCGACCGACAGCGATACCCTCCTTTGTTGCTCTGTGCTGTGTCGAACGTAATGCTAAACGGACGATCTCCGTTCATTGGGGTAACACCTTGAGAACACGCCACATCTTTGCTGTTTGGACGCGCGCTCATACTAAATCTGTTCCATATTGCCCAGCAAAAAACGTCCAGATGCGTGGGCCTTTTCACGCGATGTGAATCCCGGTCCTTCATAGGAACTCGCTACACTTCTCAAAGACGTGTACGAGTTGACCTGATTTGAGGTCGGTAGACACATTCGTGCAAGTACTCAATTAGTTCTAGATATGTTTGTGTTGGCCTTTCACTCCAACACATCATATATTTGTTTTCACTCGATACGTCTCGAAAGTATCGCAACCGCAACGGACACATACGACTGGCGTCCAAGTCATCTTCGGAGCAGATTCATAAAAAAGCACTGAAGCCTTTCGTGAAAGTCCTGACTGTCGCCGCTTGACTCAACATCTTGTACATTACGGACGAGTATTATAACTTGTAGCTTAGGTTCCACTATCCGCGTGCATTCCAAAGCCTTGAAACACAAATGACACTCGAAAGCTCTCTGCTAGTGACTGTGTCTATAGCACCTGCCGACCCACTGCGTCGTTGGCGCTACAAGGTTCATTCCTCATCTTACTCTTTAGCAGCATCACCAACCTCCTCTTCCCATCTACCATGTTTTTGACCAACTTGATCCTAGCCGGCTTTCTCGCCGCAGGTCTTGCGTCCGCCGATGTCCCGCTCTCCGCGCAGCACGATGCCACCTACTCGGTCGCGGAACCTGTCGGAATCTCCAGCACTCGTAACTTGAGAGTCATGACTAAACCCACCGCAGTGGATGGCACGACCTGGTCCCCGCACACTTATCAGACGGAGCCTCACGTTACGTCGACACCGACTTACCAGATGAAGCCTTACGTCGACACCGCTGGGTCCCCGTCGCACGCTTCACAGTGCAACCACATCGGTGGCGATGACGGTGCGCAAGTTGAGAACGGGGCCCAGTCGCTGGATCTCGATGTGATCGTGTCCATAGGCGCTGACAGCGTCCAAGCGTGTTGCAACGCGTGTGCGAACACCAATCTCTGCATTGCGTTCAACTTCCAACCACTCTTGGTAACCAATCTGTGCGTGCTGGCACGTTCGGGAGACGGCACAATGGGGGGTCAGCCCGGTAGCCCCATCGCCTCAAATGGTCTTTTGAACTTGGATGCTATTGTGAACCTGTGAGCGGGTGCGTGGGGTTCCAGCGGATAATTGATAAATCGCAAAGACTCTGCTGCTTGGCATCTCAACTTCACAAGATGCGCTCTTCATAGCGTGGACCGCTCTGTGCCAAGTGTTCCTGTTGGCAGCGCGACAGAGTGCATCGTTCATAATAGAGACGCGCCGAGTACATTGCGCGTCATAATACCGACGTGAGAGGCTTTGCGCACTTCTCGAAACTAGTGGTCGGATAAAGAAACACATACTTTTGGATTAGACGTGTTTTTGACCTGCTTTTTTTCTTTCACGAGATCGACCCTCGTTGTTGAGCTTTTGGAATATATAGGCCAGCGCACTGCTTTTGTGCGTAGCTGTATGGCGTAATTGCTACCCATCGTATGGCAGTGCAAGTCGACAAGTTCATCGGCAGATGTCAGAAGAATAGTGCAAAGGAAGCGCTTAGTTCGTTGGGCGAATTTGCTGTGCCCGTGATATGAAGTTGTTCTATCAGGTTCACCCCCCTTTTACTCTCGCCAAGTTTACTAGCATGGCAATCATAGGCACAAAACACGATCGGTTACTGGAAAGGTTTGTGGTTTGGCCGGTCGCACCTAAATTAGATTTCATTCAGAATGAGAGCTTCATTCATGACAAACGATTAGACACTCGGAATAATCCAAGAGCTTTCATTCATGATAAGTCATCACCATCCGAGACACCCGTACAAGTTCTAAACTCAGCTTGCACAAGTATACGAAGAGGGCTCATGGCTCATGACTCATAGCCTGTGCCGACCGACCGACCGACAGCGATACCCTCCTTTGTTGCTCTGTGCTGTGTCGAACGTAATGCTAAACGGACGATCTCCGTTCATTGGGGTAACACCTTGAGAACACGCCACATCTTTGCTGTTTGGACGCGCGCTCATACTAAATCTGTTCCATATTGCCCAGCAAAAAACGTCCAGATGCGTGGGCCTTTTCACGCGATGTGAATCCCGGTCCTTCATAGGAACTCGCTACACTTCTCAAAGACGTGTACGAGTTGACCTGATTTGAGGTCGGTAGACACATTCGTGCAAGTACTCAATTAGTTCTAGATATGTTTGTGTTGGCCTTTCACTCCAACACATCATATATTTGTTTTCACTCGATACGTCTCGAAAGTATCGCAACCGCAACGGACACATACGACTGGCGTCCAAGTCATCTTCGGAGCAGATTCATAAAAAAGCACTGAAGCCTTTCGTGAAAGTCCTGACTGTCGCCGCTTGACTCAACATCTTGTACATTACGGACGAGTATTATAACTTGTAGCTTAGGTTCCACTATCCGCGTGCATTCCAAAGCCTTGAAACACAAATGACACTCGAAAGCTCTCTGCTAGTGACTGTGTCTATAGCACCTGCCGACCCACTGCGTCGTTGGCGCTACAAGGTTCATTCCTCATCTTACTCTTTAGCAGCATCACCAACCTCCTCTTCCCATCTACCATGTTTTTGACCAACTTGATCCTAGCCGGCTTTCTCGCCGCAGGTCTTGCGTCCGCCGATGTCCCGCTCTCCGCGCAGCACGATGCCACCTACTCGGTCGCGGAACCTGTCGGAATCTCCAGCACTCGTAACTTGAGAGTCATGACTAAACCCACCGCAGTGGATGGCACGACCTGGTCCCCGCACACTTATCAGACGGAGCCTCACGTTACGTCGACACCGACTTACCAGATGAAGCCTTACGTCGACACCGCTGGGTCCCCGTCGCACGCTTCACAGTGCAACCACATCGGTGGCGATGACGGTGCGCAAGTTGAGAACGGGGCCCAGTCGCTGGATCTCGATGTGATCGTGTCCATAGGCGCTGACAGCGTCCAAGCGTGTTGCAACGCGTGTGCGAACACCAATCTCTGCATTGCGTTCAACTTCCAACCACTCTTGGTAACCAATCTGTGCGTGCTGGCACGTTCGGGAGACGGCACAATGGGGGGTCAGCCCGGTAGCCCCATCGCCTCAAATGGTCTTTTGAACTTGGATGCTATTGTGAACCTGTGAGCGGGTGCGTGGGGTTCCAGCGGATAATTGATAAATCGCAAAGACTCTGCTGCTTGGCATCTCAACTTCACAAGATGCGCTCTTCATAGCGTGGACCGCTCTGTGCCAAGTGTTCCTGTTGGCAGCGCGACAGAGTGCATCGTTCATAATAGAGACGCGCCGAGTACATTGCGCGTCATAATACCGACGTGAGAGGCTTTGCGCACTTCTCGAAACTAGTGGTCGGATAAAGAAACACATACTTTTGGATTAGACGTGTTTTTGACCTGCTTTTTTTTCTTTCACGAGATCGACCCTCGTTGTTGAGCTTTTGGAATATATAGGCCAGCGCACTGCTTTTGTGCGTAGCTGTATGGCGTAATTGCTACCCATCGTATGGCAGTGCAAGTCGACAAGTTCATCGGCAGATGTCAGAAGAATAGTGCAAAGGAAGCGCTTAGTTCGTTGGGCGAATTTGCTGTGCCCGTGATATGAAGTTGTTCTATCAGGTTCACCCCCCTTTTACTCTCGCCAAGTTTACTAGCATGGCAATCATAGGCACAAAACACGATCGGTTACTGGAAAGGTTTGTGGTTTGGCCGGTCGCACCTAAATTAGATTTCATTCAGAATGAGAGCTTCATTCATGACAAACGATTAGACACTCGGAATAATCCAAGAGCTTTCATTCATGATAAGTCATCACCATCCGAGACACCCGTACAAGTTCTAAACTCAGCTTGCACAAGTATACGAAGAGGGCTCATGGCTCATGACTCATAGCCTGTGCCGACCGACCGACCGACAGCGATACCCTCCTTTGTTGCTCTGTGCTGTGTCGAACGTAATGCTAAACGGACGATCTCCGTTCATTGGGGTAACACCTTGAGAACACGCCACATCTTTGCTGTTTGGACGCGCGCTCATACTAAATCTGTTCCATATTGCCCAGCAAAAAACGTCCAGATGCGTGGGCCTTTTCACGCGATGTGAATCCCGGTCCTTCATAGGAACTCGCTACACTTCTCAAAGACGTGTACGAGTTGACCTGATTTGAGGTCGGTAGACACATTCGTGCAAGTACTCAATTAGTTCTAGATATGTTTGTGTTGGCCTTTCACTCCAACACATCATATATTTGTTTTCACTCGATACGTCTCGAAAGTATCGCAACCGCAACGGACACATACGACTGGCGTCCAAGTCATCTTCGGAGCAGATTCATAAAAAAGCACTGAAGCCTTTCGTGAAAGTCCTGACTGTCGCCGCTTGACTCAACATCTTGTACATTACGGACGAGTATTATAACTTGTAGCTTAGGTTCCACTATCCGCGTGCATTCCAAAGCCTTGAAACACAAATGACACTCGAAAGCTCTCTGCTAGTGACTGTGTCTATAGCACCTGCCGACCCACTGCGTCGTTGGCGCTACAAGGTTCATTCCTCATCTTACTCTTTAGCAGCATCACCAACCTCCTCTTCCCATCTACCATGTTTTTGACCAACTTGATCCTAGCCGGCTTTCTCGCCGCAGGTCTTGCGTCCGCCGATGTCCCGCTCTCCGCGCAGCACGATGCCACCTACTCGGTCGCGGAACCTGTCGGAATCTCCAGCACTCGTAACTTGAGAGTCATGACTAAACCCACCGCAGTGGATGGCACGACCTGGTCCCCGCACACTTATCAGACGGAGCCTCACGTTACGTCGACACCGACTTACCAGATGAAGCCTTACGTCGACACCGCTGGGTCCCCGTCGCACGCTTCACAGTGCAACCACATCGGTGGCGATGACGGTGCGCAAGTTGAGAACGGGGCCCAGTCGCTGGATCTCGATGTGATCGTGTCCATAGGCGCTGACAGCGTCCAAGCGTGTTGCAACGCGTGTGCGAACACCAATCTCTGCATTGCGTTCAACTTCCAACCACTCTTGGTAACCAATCTGTGCGTGCTGGCACGTTCGGGAGACGGCACAATGGGGGGTCAGCCCGGTAGCCCCATCGCCTCAAATGGTCTTTTGAACTTGGATGCTATTGTGAACCTGTGAGCGGGTGCGTGGGGTTCCAGCGGATAATTGATAAATCGCAAAGACTCTGCTGCTTGGCATCTCAACTTCACAAGATGCGCTCTTCATAGCGTGGACCGCTCTGTGCCAAGTGTTCCTGTTGGCAGCGCGACAGAGTGCATCGTTCATAATAGAGACGCGCCGAGTACATTGCGCGTCATAATACCGACGTGAGAGGCTTTGCGCACTTCTCGAAACTAGTGGTCGGATAAAGAAACACATACTTTTGGATTAGACGTGTTTTTGACCTGCTTTTTTTCTTTCACGAGATCGACCCTCGTTGTTGAGCTTTTGGAATATATAGGCCAGCGCACTGCTTTTGTGCGTAGCTGTATGGCGTAATTGCTACCCATCGTATGGCAGTGCAAGTCGACAAGTTCATCGGCAGATGTCAGAAGAATAGTGCAAAGGAAGCGCTTAGTTCGTTGGGCGAATTTGCTGTGCCCGTGATATGAAGTTGTTCTATCAGGTTCACCCCCCTTTTACTCTCGCCAAGTTTACTAGCATGGCAATCATAGGCACAAAACACGATCGGTTACTGGAAAGGTTTGTGGTTTGGCCGGTCGCACCTAAATTAGATTTCATTCAGAATGAGAGCTTCATTCATGACAAACGATTAGACACTCGGAATAATCCAAGAGCTTTCATTCATGATAAGTCATCACCATCCGAGACACCCGTACAAGTTCTAAACTCAGCTTGCACAAGTATACGAAGAGGGCTCATGGCTCATGACTCATAGCCTGTGCCGACCGACCGACCGACAGCGATACCCTCCTTTGTTGCTCTGTGCTGTGTCGAACGTAATGCTAAACGGACGATCTCCGTTCATTGGGGTAACACCTTGAGAACACGCCACATCTTTGCTGTTTGGACGCGCGCTCATACTAAATCTGTTCCATATTGCCCAGCAAAAAACGTCCAGATGCGTGGGCCTTTTCACGCGATGTGAATCCCGGTCCTTCATAGGAACTCGCTACACTTCTCAAAGACGTGTACGAGTTGACCTGATTTGAGGTCGGTAGACACATTCGTGCAAGTACTCAATTAGTTCTAGATATGTTTGTGTTGGCCTTTCACTCCAACACATCATATATTTGTTTTCACTCGATACGTCTCGAAAGTATCGCAACCGCAACGGACACATACGACTGGCGTCCAAGTCATCTTCGGAGCAGATTCATAAAAAAGCACTGAAGCCTTTCGTGAAAGTCCTGACTGTCGCCGCTTGACTCAACATCTTGTACATTACGGACGAGTATTATAACTTGTAGCTTAGGTTCCACTATCCGCGTGCATTCCAAAGCCTTGAAACACAAATGACACTCGAAAGCTCTCTGCTAGTGACTGTGTCTATAGCACCTGCCGACCCACTGCGTCGTTGGCGCTACAAGGTTCATTCCTCATCTTACTCTTTAGCAGCATCACCAACCTCCTCTTCCCATCTACCATGTTTTTGACCAACTTGATCCTAGCCGGCTTTCTCGCCGCAGGTCTTGCGTCCGCCGATGTCCCGCTCTCCGCGCAGCACGATGCCACCTACTCGGTCGCGGAACCTGTCGGAATCTCCAGCACTCGTAACTTGAGAGTCATGACTAAACCCACCGCAGTGGATGGCACGACCTGGTCCCCGCACACTTATCAGACGGAGCCTCACGTTACGTCGACACCGACTTACCAGATGAAGCCTTACGTCGACACCGCTGGGTCCCCGTCGCACGCTTCACAGTGCAACCACATCGGTGGCGATGACGGTGCGCAAGTTGAGAACGGGGCCCAGTCGCTGGATCTCGATGTGATCGTGTCCATAGGCGCTGACAGCGTCCAAGCGTGTTGCAACGCGTGTGCGAACACCAATCTCTGCATTGCGTTCAACTTCCAACCACTCTTGGTAACCAATCTGTGCGTGCTGGCACGTTCGGGAGACGGCACAATGGGGGGTCAGCCCGGTAGCCCCATCGCCTCAAATGGTCTTTTGAACTTGGATGCTATTGTGAACCTGTGAGCGGGTGCGTGGGGTTCCAGCGGATAGTTGATAAATCGCAAAGACTCTGCTGCTTGGCATCTCAACTTCACAAGATGCGCTCTTCATAGCGTGGACCGCTCTGTGCCAAGTGTTCCTGTTGGCAGCGCGACAGAGTGCATCGTTCATAATAGAGACGCGCCGAGTACATTGCGCGTCATAATACCGACGTGAGAGGCTTTGCGCACTTCTCGAAACTAGTGGTCGGATAAAGAAACACATACTTTTGGATTAGACGTGTTTTTGACCTGCTTTTTTTCTTTCACGAGATCGACCCTCGTTGTTGAGCTTTTGGAATATATAGGCCAGCGCACTGCTTTTGTGCGTAGCTGTATGGCGTAATTGCTACCCATCGTATGGCAGTGCAAGTCGACAAGTTCATCGGCAGATGTCAGAAGAATAGTGCAAAGGAAGCGCTTAGTACGTTGGACGATTTGCCGTATCCTTGAAACAGAAATATGAAATGGATTAGTGATGCTATTGCTACTGTTGAGTAATGAAGTAGTGTTAGCCTATCGTTATTGCTTCATCAAATTTCTTCGTTCACTCTTTCTTATTCCATTCTTACGTGCTCTTGTTCCCTATGGTTGCGCTGGTCCTCTCAGTTGTCCGCTTGCCGTTGATGCACTACCATAAGTCAGCCATGTGGTCTTGGCGTGCCGGAATTCCAAAGGTCACGTTCGTTATTCGCGAGCGCTGACAGTGTACAAGGTCAACCCTTCGTCTCATCGTTGTAGTAACCTTAGAATTAATCTCGTTCGGTCTTGCCTTCGCTAATATTTCAGCTAGGCGTTGCTTGGTATTCACGTAGTCGACTTTGCCCTTTGCTCGCTAGTAGTTTTTCGGATGAAGTGATGCCGAATATTCACGTGCTCTTCAGGCGTGGTAGCCTGCATTCTGCGCCAACGCAATCGCCCTATGTTGTCCTCCTAAACTTCAGTTCGGTTTGTCGTTAGATTATAGAGCGTGTCCGGTACATAGTGAACGTGGTAGAAGGTCCGAGCACTACTTAAACGACGAGTAAGGAAAAAAACATGTTTTCGAATGTAGACGTGTTTTTTTGCTAGAATGGACCTAAATGCTTTTCGACTTTACAAGAGCCATCGATTGTTAACAGGTAGAAGCATAGGCCAGCGCATTATTGTCGTAAAACCATGATGGATACCATGAAAAGCTTGCCTGTGTGTTTTAGTTGCAATTACGTTCGATATCAACCCCCCAGCTTTAGAATCCTCCTCACCTCTGATCTAGCCGTGTGGGGCAGCAAGTAGGCAGAATCAATTGAGTAGTTATGCGATACGTTGGCATTCAAACTTGCGACTATTTTATCAAGTGAAACTTATGGTGAGTACGGTCTATTGATGCGAAGGAATAGAAATGATTTTTTGAAACAGTTTGGTATTGACACTACGCTTTTAATCGTTAGATCTGCGGTGCAGATCAGTGCAGCTACGTCAAGCTTTCAATGCGTGGTGTCGTGTACGTAGATTTGTACGTTGACGATACGATGGTGCGGGAAAGACGAGATCACAGAAACCAAGAAAAGCTCAAGGATGCCTTCAGGATAAAGGACCGGGTATGGCGAGATTCATATTGGCAAAGGAAATAGGCAGCCGAAACACTTATGATCAAGCAGACACGTTATGTCGATGATGGAGCAGAACAATTTGGGCAGCAGAGCAAAAAAAGCAGGACACCCACGCGCTTCAAGAGCGGATTGAAATGCAATCAGCAACCGTACCGCTTACTGATCCGATACCTGCTCTGCATTACGACATACATCGACCGAACATTACGCTCCTGGGAACACAGTCCTCAAGATTTCAAAACCGAGGAGAGAAGCACTGGGTCTTGAAGATGACACGAGCATAGATTTGTACAACAGAGGGTTTGAAAAACAACATAACGGCTCAAGCAGAGATAAACACAGATTGAGGACAGAGTCCAAGTTTTAGCGAACGGTCGCATTTCGCTCGCGTGAGCTGAGTACATTGCGTTGAGTTGTGCGTCCAAGCAGTGCTATGGACGCACCATGCTAATGGACATTGGCCACGGAACGAATGGGCTCTGTCGCTGGAACAGGGAAATTTGTCCCCGAATGGTCAAAATCTATGAACAGCGCACCTTGTTGAGTCGGGGTGCCAAAGCAGCAGAGTCCTCAGCTATCCGTCTGGATACGCACCCCTTTCACAAGTTACCCAATATGCTTAGGTCCACAAGATCAACCATGTCGATGAGGGGCCCCAGTTGACCCACCCTCGAACGTGACAGCACGCACGCTTGTAGTGACAGGAGTGGTTGGAAGTCAAATGCAATGCAGAAAAAGCTGTTCACGCACGCGTTGCAGCACGATTGGATGTTTTCAGCGTCTACGGACCCGAGCACATCGAGATCCAGAAACAGATCCACGTTGGAAAGAGGAGCGCCTCCACTACCGATGTTAGCGCACAGCAAATCCTGCACCGCTGTAGCACCCAGCGCGGTCTGTTCAGTCATGACTCTCAAGTTACGGGTGCTGGCGATTCCGACAGATTCTGCCAATGAGTTGGTGGCATCATGCTGCAGAGAGAGCGGGACATCGGCGGACGCGAGAGTTGCGGCGAGAATGCCGGCTATGATCAAAATTTTCGAGAACATTGGTCGATTGGAAGTAAAGAAAGATGTTGTCGTCAAAGAGGATATTGGGGAATGAGCTTTCCATCACCTGCTCTTGAGCTACAAGGACGACTAGCAAATCAATGGGGTCAAGAAGAGAGATTAGGAAAGCCCTTCGCCGTATGCCAACATATCATGCGTTTTAAGACGTTTCGGGTGACTGAAACCCTGAAGCTTACCGTTTCGCGAATCATCAGGGGTCGGTCGTTTTGAGAAAGCCGCGGTCTCAGGTCCCTTTGTCAAGTAAGATTGCAATCTTGAGCCATGTTGCCACGCAGTCGTCTGTGCCTGACTCAGATTGCGACCAGGTTGGGAACTTGGCAGCATTGAGTTTGAGCCTGAGGCTTTTCAAAACGGCTGCAGTGGTGGCATGGACCTGCGGCACGGGCAGCCTGTCACTGACAGACGTCGAGCCGACTGGCTTCACCTTGAGTGCTAAGCTCAAAAGTCCTCGAATATCTTGACTCGAATACCATAAAGTTTCATCACCTCTTCCAATCACAAGATGGTTCGCATCAGTCTTTTCAACGATTCCGCGCAACTGTTCAACTGTCCATCCACCACGTACTAATGAAGCTGGCAAGTACACATCGAGCTTTTTCCGTTGCCTACCATTGTAAGCTATTGTGCGAGCGACTAGACCGTTGAAGTTTGAGAGGGTGCAACTACCAGTAGCTTTACTATTTATTTGTAAGTCCGTGAGATTGCCTGCTGGAAATCGCAGTCTTAACTTGTACGCACAGAACCGTGGGCTGGTCTTGAAACGAGAGATCCAAAAATGTTCACGAAAGAACGTACCGTGGGATGCTACGACAATCCGCAACACCTTAACTGACTACGAATTCCATTGCCTGTGCTGCAAAGTGGGATGAAATCAATCCACGAGAATAGATGGAATTGTCGCGAGTTTGAATGCCAACGTATCGCATAACTACTCAATTGATTCTGCCTACTTGATGCCCCACACGGCTAGATCAGAGGTGAGGAGGATTCTAAAGCTGGGGGGGTTGATATCGAACGTAATTGCAACTAAAACACACAGGCAAGCTTTTCATCGTATCCATCATGGTTTTACGACAATAATGCGCTGGCCTATGCTTCTACCTGTTAACAATCGATGGCTCTTGTAAAGTCGAAAAGCATTTAGGTCCATTCTAGCAAAAAAACACGTCTACATTCGAAAACATGTTTTTTTCCTTACTCGTCGTTTAAGTAGTGCTCGGACCTTCTACCACGTTGCGCTATGTACCGGACACGCTCTGCCACGGAACGAATGGGCTCTGTCGCTGGAACAGGGAAATTTGTCCCCGAATGGTCAAAATCTATGAACAGCGCACCTTGTTGAGTCGGGGTGCCAAAGCAGCAGAGTCCTCAGCTATCCGTCTGGATACGCACCCCTTTCACAAGTTACCCAATATGCTTAGGTCCACAAGATCAACCATGTCGATGAGGGGCCCCAGTTGACCCACCCTCGAACGTGACAGCACGCACGCTTGTAGTGACAGGAGTGGTTGGAAGTCAAATGCAATGCAGAAAAAGCTGTTCACGCACGCGTTGCAGCACGATTGGATGTTTTCAGCGTCTACGGACCCGAGCACATCGAGATCCAGAAACAGATCCACGTTGGAAAGAGGAGCGCCTCCACTACCGATGTTAGCGCACAGCAAATCCTGCACCGCTGTAGCACCCAGCGCGGTCTGTTCAGTCATGACTCTCAAGTTACGGGTGCTGGCGATTCCGACAGATTCTGCCAATGAGTTGGTGGCATCATGCTGCAGAGAGAGCGGGACATCGGCGGACGCGAGAGTTGCGGCGAGAATGCCGGCTATGATCAAAATTTTCGAGAACATTGGTCGATTGGAAGTAAAGAAAGATGTTGTCGTCAAAGAGGATATTGGGGAATGAGCTTTCCATCACCTGCTCTTGAGCTACAAGGACGACTAGCAAATCAATGGGGTCAAGAAGAGAGATTAGGAAAGCCCTTCGCCGTATGCCAACATATCATGCGTTTTAAGACGTTTCGGGTGACTGAAACCCTGAAGCTTACCGTTTCGCGAATCATCAGGGGTCGGTCGTTTTGAGAAAGCCGCGGTCTCAGGTCCCTTTGTCAAGTAAGATTGCAATCTTGAGCCATGTTGCCACGCAGTCGTCTGTGCCTGACTCAGATTGCGACCAGGTTGGGAACTTGGCAGTATTGAGTTTGAGCCTGAGGCTTTTCAAAACGGCTGCAGTGGTGGCATGGACCTGCGGCACGGGCAGCCTGTCACTGACAGACGTCGAGCCGACTGGCTTCACCTTGAGTGCTAAGCTCAAAAGTCCTCGAATATCTTGACTCGAATACCATAAAGTTTCATCACCTCTTCCAATCACAAGATGGTTCGCATCAGTCTTTTCAACGATTCCGCGCAACTGTTCAACTGTCCATCCACCACGTACTAATGAAGCTGGCAAGTACACATCGAGCTTTTTCCGTTGCCTACCATTGTAAGCTATTGTGCGAGCGACTAGACCGTTGAAGTTTGAGAGGGTGCAACTACCAGTAGCTTTACTATTTATTTGTAAGTCCGTGAGATTGCCTGCTGGAAATCGCAGTCTTAACTTGTACGCACAGAACCGTGGGCTGGTCTTGAAACGAGAGATCCAAAAATGTTCACGAAAGAACGTACCGTGGGATGCTACGACAATCCGCAACACCTTAACTGACTACGAATTCCATTGCCTGTGCTGCAAAGTGGGATGAAATCAATCCACGAGAATAGATGGAATTGTCGCGAGTTTGAATGCCAACGTATCGCATAACTACTCAATTGATTCTGCCTACTTGATGCCCCACACGGCTAGATCAGAGGTGAGGAGGATTCTAAAGCTGGGGGGGTTGATATCGAACGTAATTGCAACTAAAACACACAGGCAAGCTTTTCATCGTATCCATCATGGTTTTACGACAATAATGCGCTGGCCTATGCTTCTACCTGTTAACAATCGATGGCTCTTGTAAAGTCGAAAAGCATTTAGGTCCATTCTAGCAAAAAAACACGTCTACATTCGAAAACATGTTTTTTTCCTTACTCGTCGTTTAAGTAGTGCTCGGACCTTCTACCACGTTGCGCTATGTACCGGACACGCTCTGCCACGGAACGAATGGGCTCTGTCGCTGGAACAGGGAAATTTGTCCCCGAATGGTCAAAATCTATGAACAGCGCACCTTGTTGAGTCGGGGTGCCAAAGCAGCAGAGTCCTCAGCTATCCGTCTGGATACGCACCCCTTTCACAAGTTACCCAATATGCTTAGGTCCACAAGATCAACCATGTCGATGAGGGGTCCCAGTTGACCCACCCTCGAACGTGACAGCACGCACGCTTGTAGTGACAGGAGTGGTTGGAAGTCAAATGCAATGCAGAAAAAGCTGTTCACGCACGCGTTGCAGCACGATTGGATGTTTTCAGCGTCTACGGACCCGAGCACATCGAGATCCAGAAACAGATCCACGTTGGAAAGAGGAGCGCCTCCACTACCGATGTTAGCGCACAGCAAATCCTGCACCGCTGTAGCACCCAGCGCGGTCTGTTCAGTCATGACTCTCAAGTTACGGGTGCTGGCGATTCCGACAGATTCTGCCAATGAGTTGGTGGCATCATGCTGCAGAGAGAGCGGGACATCGGCGGACGCGAGAGTTGCGGCGAGAATGCCGGCTATGATCAAAATTTTCGAGAACATTGGTCGATTGGAAGTAAAGAAAGATGTTGTCGTCAAAGAGGATATTGGGGAATGAGCTTTCCATCACCTGCTCTTGAGCTACAAGGACGACTAGCAAATCAATGGGGTCAAGAAGAGAGATTAGGAAAGCCCTTCGCCGTATGCCAACATATCATGCGTTTTAAGACGTTTCGGGTGACTGAAACCCTGAAGCTTACCGTTTCGCGAATCATCAGGGGTCGGTCGTTTTGAGAAAGCCGCGGTCTCAGGTCCCTTTGTCAAGTAAGATTGCAATCTTGAGCCATGTTGCCACGCAGTCGTCTGTGCCTGACTCAGATTGCGACCAGGTTGGGAACTTGGCAGTATTGAGTTTGAGCCTGAGGCTTTTCAAAACGGCTGCAGTGGTGGCATGGACCTGCGGCACGGGCAGCCTGTCACTGACAGACGTCGAGCCGACTGGCTTCACCTTGAGTGCTAAGCTCAAAAGTCCTCGAATATCTTGACTCGAATACCATAAAGTTTCATCACCTCTTCCAATCACAAGATGGTTCGCATCAGTCTTTTCAACGATTCCGCGCAACTGTTCAACTGTCCATCCACCACGTACTAATGAAGCTGGCAAGTACACATCGAGCTTTTTCCGTTGCCTACCATTGTAAGCTATTGTGCGAGCGACTAGACCGTTGAAGTTTGAGAGGGTGCAACTACCAGTAGCTTTACTATTTATTTGTAAGTCCGTGAGATTGCCTGCTGGAAATCGCAGTCTTAACTTGTACGCACAGAACCGTGGGCTGGTCTTGAAACGAGAGATCCAAAAATGTTCACGAAAGAACGTACCGTGGGATGCTACGACAATCCGCAACACCTTAACTGACTACGAATTCCATTGCCTGTGCTGCAAAGTGGGATGAAATCAATCCACGAGAATAGATGGAATTGTCGCGAGTTTGAATGCCAACGTATCGCATAACTACTCAATTGATTCTGCCTACTTGATGCCCCACACGGCTAGATCAGAGGTGAGGAGGATTCTAAAGCTGGGGGGGTTGATATCGAACGTAATTGCAACTAAAACACACAGGCAAGCTTTTCATCGTATCCATCATGGTTTTACGACAATAATGCGCTGGCCTATGCTTCTACCTGTTAACAATCGATGGCTCTTGTAAAGTCGAAAAGCATTTAGGTCCATTCTAGCAAAAAAACACGTCTACATTCGAAAACATGTTTTTTTCCTTACTCGTCGTTTAAGTAGTGCTCGGACCTTCTACCACGTTGCGCTATGTACCGGACACGCTCTGCCACGGAACGAATGGGCTCTGTCGCTGGAACAGGGAAATTTGTCCCCGAATGGTCAAAATCTATGAACAGCGCACCTTGTTGAGTCGGGGTGCCAAAGCAGCAGAGTCCTCAGCTATCCGTCTGGATACGCACCCCTTTCACAAGTTACCCAATATGCTTAGGTCCACAAGATCAACCATGTCGATGAGGGGTCCCAGTTGACCCACCCTCGAACGTGACAGCACGCACGCTTGTAGTGACAGGAGTGGTTGGAAGTCAAATGCAATGCAGAAAAAGCTGTTCACGCACGCGTTGCAGCACGATTGGATGTTTTCAGCGTCTACGGACCCGAGCACATCGAGATCCAGAAACAGATCCACGTTGGAAAGAGGAGCGCCTCCACTACCGATGTTAGCGCACAGCAAATCCTGCACCGCTGTAGCACCCAGCGCGGTCTGTTCAGTCATGACTCTCAAGTTACGGGTGCTGGCGATTCCGACAGATTCTGCCAATGAGTTGGTGGCATCATGCTGCAGAGAGAGCGGGACATCGGCGGACGCGAGAGTTGCGGCGAGAATGCCGGCTATGATCAAAATTTTCGAGAACATTGGTCGATTGGAAGTAAAGAAAGATGTTGTCGTCAAAGAGGATATTGGGGAATGAGCTTTCCATCACCTGCTCTTGAGCTACAAGGACGACTAGCAAATCAATGGGGTCAAGAAGAGAGATTAGGAAAGCCCTTCGCCGTATGCCAACATATCATGCGTTTTAAGACGTTTCGGGTGACTGAAACCCTGAAGCTTACCGTTTCGCGAATCATCAGGGGTCGGTCGTTTTGAGAAAGCCGCGGTCTCAGGTCCCTTTGTCAAGTAAGATTGCAATCTTGAGCCATGTTGCCACGCAGTCGTCTGTGCCTGACTCAGATTGCGACCAGGTTGGGAACTTGGCAGTATTGAGTTTGAGCCTGAGGCTTTTCAAAACGGCTGCAGTGGTGGCATGGACCTGCGGCACGGGCAGCCTGTCACTGACAGACGTCGAGCCGACTGGCTTCACCTTGAGTGCTAAGCTCAAAAGTCCTCGAATATCTTGACTCGAATACCATAAAGTTTCATCACCTCTTCCAATCACAAGATGGTTCGCATCAGTCTTTTCAACGATTCCGCGCAACTGTTCAACTGTCCATCCACCACGTACTAATGAAGCTGGCAAGTACACATCGAGCTTTTTCCGTTGCCTACCATTGTAAGCTATTGTGCGAGCGACTAGACCGTTGAAGTTTGAGAGGGTGCAACTACCAGTAGCTTTACTATTTATTTGTAAGTCCGTGAGATTGCCTGCTGGAAATCGCAGTCTTAACTTGTACGCACAGAACCGTGGGCTGGTCTTGAAACGAGAGATCCAAAAATGTTCACGAAAGAACGTACCGTGGGATGCTACGACAATCCGCAACACCTTAACTGACTACGAATTCCATTGCCTGTGCTGCAAAGTGGGATGAAATCAATCCACGAGAATAGATGGAATTGTCGCGAGTTTGAATGCCAACGTATCGCATAACTACTCAATTGATTCTGCCTACTTGATGCCCCACACGGCTAGATCAGAGGTGAGGAGGATTCTAAAGCTGGGGGGGTTGATATCGAACGTAATTGCAACTAAAACACACAGGCAAGCTTTTCATCGTATCCATCATGGTTTTACGACAATAATGCGCTGGCCTATGCTTCTACCTGTTAACAATCGATGGCTCTTGTAAAGTCGAAAAGCATTTAGGTCCATTCTAGCAAAAAAACACGTCTACATTCGAAAACATGTTTTTTTCCTTACTCGTCGTTTAAGTAGTGCTCGGACCTTCTACCACGTTGCGCTATGTACCGGACACGCTCTGCCACGGAACGAATGGGCTCTGTCGCTGGAACAGGGAAATTTGTCCCCGAATGGTCAAAATCTATGAACAGCGCACCTTGTTGAGTCGGGGTGCCAAAGCAGCAGAGTCCTCAGCTATCCGTCTGGATACGCACCCCTTTCACAAGTTACCCAATATGCTTAGGTCCACAAGATCAACCATGTCGATGAGGGGTCCCAGTTGACCCACCCTCGAACGTGACAGCACGCACGCTTGTAGTGACAGGAGTGGTTGGAAGTCAAATGCAATGCAGAAAAAGCTGTTCACGCACGCGTTGCAGCACGATTGGATGTTTTCAGCGTCTACGGACCCGAGCACATCGAGATCCAGAAACAGATCCACGTTGGAAAGAGGAGCGCCTCCACTACCGATGTTAGCGCACAGCAAATCCTGCACCGCTGTAGCACCCAGCGCGGTCTGTTCAGTCATGACTCTCAAGTTACGGGTGCTGGCGATTCCGACAGATTCTGCCAATGAGTTGGTGGCATCATGCTGCAGAGAGAGCGGGACATCGGCGGACGCGAGAGTTGCGGCGAGAATGCCGGCTATGATCAAAATTTTCGAGAACATTGGTCGATTGGAAGTAAAGAAAGATGTTGTCGTCAAAGAGGATATTGGGGAATGAGCTTTCCATCACCTGCTCTTGAGCTACAAGGACGACTAGCAAATCAATGGGGTCAAGAAGAGAGATTAGGAAAGCCCTTCGCCGTATGCCAACATATCATGCGTTTTAAGACGTTTCGGGTGACTGAAACCCTGAAGCTTACCGTTTCGCGAATCATCAGGGGTCGGTCGTTTTGAGAAAGCCGCGGTCTCAGGTCCCTTTGTCAAGTAAGATTGCAATCTTGAGCCATGTTGCCACGCAGTCGTCTGTGCCTGACTCAGATTGCGACCAGGTTGGGAACTTGGCAGTATTGAGTTTGAGCCTGAGGCTTTTCAAAACGGCTGCAGTGGTGGCATGGACCTGCGGCACGGGCAGCCTGTCACTGACAGACGTCGAGCCGACTGGCTTCACCTTGAGTGCTAAGCTCAAAAGTCCTCGAATATCTTGACTCGAATACCATAAAGTTTCATCACCTCTTCCAATCACAAGATGGTTCGCATCAGTCTTTTCAACGATTCCGCGCAACTGTTCAACTGTCCATCCACCACGTACTAATGAAGCTGGCAAGTACACATCGAGCTTTTTCCGTTGCCTACCATTGTAAGCTATTGTGCGAGCGACTAGACCGTTGAAGTTTGAGAGGGTGCAACTACCAGTAGCTTTACTATTTATTTGTAAGTCCGTGAGATTGCCTGCTGGAAATCGCAGTCTTAACTTGTACGCACAGAACCGTGGGCTGGTCTTGAAACGAGAGATCCAAAAATGTTCACGAAAGAACGTACCGTGGGATGCTACGACAATCCGCAACACCTTAACTGACTACGAATTCCATTGCCTGTGCTGCAAAGTGGGATGAAATCAATCCACGAGAATAGATGGAATTGTCGCGAGTTTGAATGCCAACGTATCGCATAACTACTCAATTGATTCTGCCTACTTGATGCCCCACACGGCTAGATCAGAGGTGAGGAGGATTCTAAAGCTGGGGGGGTTGATATCGAACGTAATTGCAACTAAAACACACAGGCAAGCTTTTCATCGTATCCATCATGGTTTTACGACAATAATGCGCTGGCCTATGCTTCTACCTGTTAACAATCGATGGCTCTTGTAAAGTCGAAAAGCATTTAGGTCCATTCTAGCAAAAAAACACGTCTACATTCGAAAACATGTTTTTTTCCTTACTCGTCGTTTAAGTAGTGCTCGGACCTTCTACCACGTTGCGCTATGTACCGGACACGCTCTGCCACGGAACGAATGGGCTCTGTCGCTGGAACAGGGAAATTTGTCCCCGAATGGTCAAAATCTATGAACAGCGCACCTTGTTGAGTCGGGGTGCCAAAGCAGCAGAGTCCTCAGCTATCCGTCTGGATACGCACCCCTTTCACAAGTTACCCAATATGCTTAGGTCCACAAGATCAACCATGTCGATGAGGGGCCCCAGTTGACCCACCCTCGAACGTGACAGCACGCACGCTTGTAGTGACAGGAGTGGTTGGAAGTCAAATGCAATGCAGAAAAAGCTGTTCACGCACGCGTTGCAGCACGATTGGATGTTTTCAGCGTCTACGGACCCGAGCACATCGAGATCCAGAAACAGATCCACGTTGGAAAGAGGAGCGCCTCCACTACCGATGTTAGCGCACAGCAAATCCTGCACCGCTGTAGCACCCAGCGCGGTCTGTTCAGTCATGACTCTCAAGTTACGGGTGCTGGCGATTCCGACAGATTCTGCCAATGAGTTGGTGGCATCATGCTGCAGAGAGAGCGGGACATCGGCGGACGCGAGAGTTGCGGCGAGAATGCCGGCTATGATCAAAATTTTCGAGAACATTGGTCGATTGGAAGTAAAGAAAGATGTTGTCGTCAAAGAGGATATTGGGGAATGAGCTTTCCATCACCTGCTCTTGAGCTACAAGGACGACTAGCAAATCAATGGGGTCAAGAAGAGAGATTAGGAAAGCCCTTCGCCGTATGCCAACATATCATGCGTTTTAAGACGTTTCGGGTGACTGAAACCCTGAAGCTTACCGTTTCGCGAATCATCAGGGGTCGGTCGTTTTGAGAAAGCCGCGGTCTCAGGTCCCTTTGTCAAGTAAGATTGCAATCTTGAGCCATGTTGCCACGCAGTCGTCTGTGCCTGACTCAGATTGCGACCAGGTTGGGAACTTGGCAGTATTGAGTTTGAGCCTGAGGCTTTTCAAAACGGCTGCAGTGGTGGCATGGACCTGCGGCACGGGCAGCCTGTCACTGACAGACGTCGAGCCGACTGGCTTCACCTTGAGTGCTAAGCTCAAAAGTCCTCGAATATCTTGACTCGAATACCATAAAGTTTCATCACCTCTTCCAATCACAAGATGGTTCGCATCAGTCTTTTCAACGATTCCGCGCAACTGTTCAACTGTCCATCCACCACGTACTAATGAAGCTGGCAAGTACACATCGAGCTTTTTCCGTTGCCTACCATTGTAAGCTATTGTGCGAGCGACTAGACCGTTGAAGTTTGAGAGGGTGCAACTACCAGTAGCTTTACTATTTATTTGTAAGTCCGTGAGATTGCCTGCTGGAAATCGCAGTCTTAACTTGTACGCACAGAACCGTGGGCTGGTCTTGAAACGAGAGATCCAAAAATGTTCACGAAAGAACGTACCGTGGGATGCTACGACAATCCGCAACACCTTAACTGACTACGAATTCCATTGCCTGTGCTGCAAAGTGGGATGAAATCAATCCACGAGAATAGATGGAATTGTCGCGAGTTTGAATGCCAACGTATCGCATAACTACTCAATTGATTCTGCCTACTTGATGCCCCACACGGCTAGATCAGAGGTGAGGAGGATTCTAAAGCTGGGGGGGTTGATATCGAACGTAATTGCAACTAAAACACACAGGCAAGCTTTTCATCGTATCCATCATGGTATTCAAACTATTGGATACTCGGAATGCATTGAGATGCCATCCTTGGTGCTTCGTACCGTTTGATTATGTTGAAAATAGTCATGCACGGTGTGATAATCCCTGAAGCGCAACACAAACAGCTGAAATGTTTATGATTTTGTCTGGTCGTACCTACTGCCGTCTGCCATGATAACCTTCGTTCATTCCGTATTCTTAAAAAGTCGATCCGTTCGGCGTCATGTGCGCCGTCACGTCACTATCAATCTACCATCTCGATGGAGATTAATATCGTACGATCGGACAAAATTGAAAACCTTTTTACTTTGATCTTAGCGCTCTACTCAAGCAAGGTTAGCAAGCACTAACACGTGCTGTTATGTAGAATTACTCGTACGACTTCTTTGTCTTGAAACCAATGCTGCGACGAATCGCGTTAAATCGGGGTCCATTTGAGAGCGTCACGAATATGGCTGTCACTATGACAATAATGAAGAAACCAATCGGCAAAACAAAGCGGGAGAGTTTATTGTACGAATTGGGAGCTCGTTGGCGGAGTTGTGCTTTCAGAAGTTTGGCGTTCTCGCTAGTGATAAACGCAGCATTCTTGAAATGAGCAGGCACGGCTTGAAGCGATTCCGCTGTCATTTTTCCAGCATCTCCATCCTTCTTGACATCAAGTTTTTCATCGCTGACTTGACTATGCAGTTTCCAGCCACGACCGACTGTCTCCTCCACCTCAGTGGCATTTTCGTATGGGACCCAGTGCAGCTGTCCGCACGAGTTCGTCTCGTTCATCCAGCCTTTTAAGCTGATGTTGGCAAACTTGAGGTACTGATCGAAGGACCGCACCTTGCCGAAGCCGTACTTGTCAAATTCAAAAGTGTCAACGACCCCTTTGAACGGTATCCCGAGGCGAAGACGCACGCGATTACGAGCCATTGCTACATTCAGACCCTTCTTCACAGGATCCACCGATGCTAGCCAGAAATTCGCAGGTTTTTCCGAGTAATTGTGGTAAAGCACGTGGCCGAGTCTGCTCGGGGAGTACAAATCATAGCCGGACGTCCAGTAGTTGGCTGAGCGCAGAAACTCCTCGCCGTCCCAGAGCCACGGTGTATGCGAGTCGACGAGTACCTTGCGCTCGGCGTGGCATTTGCTGAAGGAGTAGCCGCCTCCCCATAGAGCTCCCATCTGTGGCATCCGCGAGTCTTCAATCATGCTCGCTTCAGCGATCCGAGTGAGATTGCTCCTCTTCTCTTTTACAGTAATACACAAGTGTGGGATAAAGTTGTAGATCGCGTTGTCTCCATTTTCCTTGATCATGAATTCGTGTGAGTGGTGCGGGTAGACCGTCATGATGGCCATCTCGTTGTTGATTGAGGTCCAGTCCGCAACAATGTTCTCATCCCACCTGTTTGTAAAGATGGAGTGGGCGTCGACTTGAAGACAAAACTCTTGATTTCCTACCAGCTTCTGCTGTAGGTGACGTGCCGTTGTGCATCCGGCGGATTCTGCGGCGTCCCGGGTATCGATTATGATCTGATGCTTGTGTCGGCACTGCGTGTCTTGAGGCCATTCCTCCACTGCTCTCTTGCAGTACTCATCCAGACACGTGGGGTCACCTTCGTAGATCTGCTCTACAATCCCAAAATGCAGACGTTCCGGATAGGTGGCTCGCTTCAAAGCAGTGAACAGCGTTTTGCCACAACGATAGCCATCGCGGAAGGAAGATGATCCAATAAACACGTCGTACGTATCGGGGATTTGCGCTGGAGGAGGTCGCAAGTGGATTTGTGTCAAATCCAGTGGAATGTGCTGCACGCTCGGGTTCAACTTGGCCGACATGGTCCAATTTTTCCACAAGATGGTGGAATAGGCAGTTTCTTTGCTTGAACTCACATTTGATTCAGCCGTCGTCAAGCCCACGAGCAGCGCAGTGATAGGCAAGAAACGCAGCATGTGCGGTCCAACAGAAGTTTGAAAATGGCACGGCGCAGTCACCCCACACAAAGTACCCGGCTAGATACGAACTCCATTTCGTATCTAGTCGGGTACAAGATGTACGCCGGTTAAGTCTACTAGTTCTAGAATAGTCTAATACGGGATAGTTCTAGAATGTTCGATGTCATTGGAAAAAGTGTGGCAGTGGCAGAGGCCGCTGCACTGAGCGAGATCACTTAGTGATCGGTAAGCTACTGAGGGCGGCGGGCCGAACGCGTCTGACACGCGTCCGGAAGTAAAGTCTTTTTGTCATGCTTTCTTAGTTTTCCTTAAGATGAACACTTAAAGGCGCCATTTCGAATTAGAAAACGGCCGCATGACCTGACTATAGGAGTCCATAAATGGGATAGAACCATACGTTTCGTGAAGCCTACCAACTTGAGCCTTCTAGTGTAGAACAGACGACAGTTGACTACCAAGCATGAAATTTTGTCATGCACATAACATTCCTAAACGGTGGCTACTTTTTTGCGCCTCTCCTATATAAATCACACATAGACGGGGAAGTACTAACTGCCTGTTGCTCTGACCAAATCGGCTCTCATCAGCTCGAACATCGGAAGGTCAAGTTAATGTGAGTGGATTAACTCGGACGTGCTGCTCACAATAGCTTGATAAGTTGATAAGATCATTCGACATCAGTCAAATTCCTACGGTGCGCTTCGTCATCAAATTGCCCGCAGTCTGACACCAAAAAGCACCAGCCTGATTTCGAGAGGCATGATATCGACATCACCGCATTGCTACGATATTATCCGCAGAGGGATGCATACCCTACTTTTGTCCTCTTTTCTATACGTGCTGACGATAATGATACGGTTTGTGATGTGCTCAGTCAGTTGAGCCACATGCCCTCAGATTCCGCGATCCCAGCTAGAAAGGTCGATACCCGCAGTTAAGAAAAGGCAGGCGAGAACTGTTTGTATCGTCCAATCAATCCAAGGTTCCGGTATCCAGTCGACGTCACACTTCGCGTCTTGCCTGCCAGACCTCGCACTGTTACGACCTGCACCACAGCCCTGGTAGCCAACGTGATGATGCTAATTGTTCTCGCGCTGGCTGCATGGTCAGCTACGGGTGTGGTCTCCGTAATGCCTGAGGATGATGTCATGGGCAGCACCTACGACTATGCTGCATCGAATTCTACTACACTGTAGCCTCGGGCTCCAACACGGACATGGAATCAAAAATTCCATCTCTCTCAACATCATTGGGAGGTGGCTAAGCATTTGGCCCAGGGACTTGGCGATCAAGCTCTCGCTAATCTCTTGGGCTGTCCACCTGAGCACCGTGTTGCTCAGCTGGAGCAGTTTGAGGCGTTTGTGCTCGGACAGCGGATGTCCGCATCCGAGGCACATAGCCATGCTGTAGCTGAGTCCATCAGTAAGACTCAGGATGAGCTTCTGCGTGAGAAAACTTGGAAAAGGCTCCGAACAAGGCTGTTAAGACGCTTTCTTCCCGGTCTAGTCCACCTAGGCCCATTCGGATGGACCCTCTAAAGTATGATAAGACTGCAGCTCACAGGATTGCAGCTCACAGGATTGTCCACTAGCTGCTTACCGTGGAGCAATGCGGTGTGGCGCAGCTCATCGAGAGGGAAACTCAAATGGTGTCGTACGCCATATCGCATTTTTGCGGTAAGGCCTCGAGCGGACTTACTTAACGCTTATGGCGGACACGAAGGCATTTCCTACATGGGAGATCTGTATGACAAAGATTCGTGCCACGTATCACCGAAGTGCTGCTTCAGGTGCGCTTCTTTGGATCGCGACTGGCACAGCGATCTCAGCAAGAGTATGTGCAGGAGATGCGCTTGCCGTCGGCATCCATTACTGTGTTTTTCGAAACCGGAACACACAAAGGTGCCCCACCTTCATGAATGGACTGCAGCACAGCCCACCGCGACAGGCCCATTTTAAAAAGGTGCCGTCGATGATCGAAGAGGCAATTGGAAGTGCCTTGGTTGGAAAGCAATGCTACAACTGTGTCTCGCCGACAGCTTGGTATAAGCCGTTGGCCGAAAGGGCGGGCGCCACTCCAATGGAGCTGGACAGTGCAAACGTTGTCTACTATAACTGCAGTAAGCGCGGCCACATAATAGCTCGTTGCTATGCCAAAGTAGGCGCCAAAGCTAAAATGCCCAGCAAGAACCTCATTACCTGAAGGGTGATGCCAAGATTCCGCGTGCGCGACGCACGAGTTCAACATCGACCACTGTCAAGTCAGAAAATGTGGGAGCGCAGTAGGGGCGGGATGCGTCTGACGCGGACTCTGAAGCTACCCCTATGTTCAGAGTTATCGAACAAGTGGGTAGCATAGTCCCTGAGGTTCCAAACGGGTCGGACCTCAACCCTGCTGGCCTATAGTGCTCGAGTACGAGGCTATGACCCTTTTCATTGGTTCGAGTGCATCACAGAATTTTGTGAAACTCGTAGCTTGAAGAAGAGTCCGACGAGTTGTGAGTCGCTTTGCCAGGATGGCAAGCGAGAAGAGCGATCGTTCGCTCAGCAAACGGCGCGATCGTAAAATCGGAAGGAGTTCAAGTTGAACTCACCATCAGATTTAGAGATTTCTGTTGTAAAGAGAAGTTCACGGTGCTAGGTATGGAGAGTTCGTTGACCAAGGCATGCATCCTTGGCATGCTTTAGCCGGCCAAACACCAACCATAGATAGACTGGCGTACACGCACAGTTGCTAACTCTACGCAGGACACTGGAAAGGATGTGCTCCTGCGAGAGGCCTATGTGATTGATGCTGTGTCAAACACAGTCGAGGGTGCGTTGACGGTATGTCATACGTACCCAGCCCGTTGAACCTGGTGTAGTTGAAAGTGTTAGTGGATAGGACCATGACAAGTAGTCGTGCGTCCAATGACCCTGCACAGAGGCTAGAGCCTGTGTGGTACTTGATGGCGACGTGACAAAAAGTTAAGCGTCACAAGAATTGATACACAGCCTGAAGCCTGGTGCGGCTGGAAAGGATGCGTTAGCTGCAATAGCAACGACACCCACTTCCAGGTCAAAGGTCGTGGTGACTCGAACAACGTGTACCCTACGAATTAGGACAATTAAAGGCACGTCGAAAAAAGTGACCTTTGGATCAGGTTTTGGTCCAAGAGGACGGACTTACGAACGAGATGTTTGAGGTGCGATTTGGTGGATGTAATCGCTGCTCTCCTATCGGGCGCTACCTAAATTGGTGGATGCGGCTGGGAGCCAACGCTTCCTTGTTGGAAGGTTGTTGTCTCATCACTTGGAGAAGCAGAAGCTTCAGATGCTCGTCTAATGGAGAGGATACCCGATGCGTTTCGACTCTTGAGAGCCGGTTGACGTGCTGCACGTCGACATATTGGGGCTGATGTTCGCTTATAAGCAGGAGCACCATATACATCCACTCCGCTACGTTCAGATGGACTAGCGAGGTCCCCTGCTGATTCCTTATGAGCGTTTTAATTCGGCCATAATACATTCGTCTACTTTTTTCTTCAAACGTGCAGCTTGATTCTTTCGCAACTGCTACAAACCCTTCCTACCATTCGTCCTCGGATGCGACCTCATCGAGTATGCCTATTGCTACCTTATATGCCATCCTCGCATGTAAGGGCAACTTTTGCTTACTACTTGTACCCCTCGCCTACACTTACCACTTCCTGAGCTCACAAATATCGTCCCTTATCTTCATTTTTAACTTCTTCTACTTCACCAAGCTACAGTCTTCCGTTAATATTTGTTTGCAGCTTTAGTAGCCGTAAAGTCGAGTCAGGACCCTATGCTCAACAAATCCACAAAAGTTAGCTTTATTCAAACTCATAGCAAAATTTTCTTGCATGTTTTCACAAAACATCATCAAATGCATGTACAAGACCGAGAAGGTGGTCTTTGCTCGACGAAAGCTTCGGAAGTTTTGACAATGCTCATATATTTGTCTTATTTGTTTTTCTTCTCACTATTTCTTATTCTTCATCGTAGTTGTCGTCTTCTTCGTTGGAAGGACAAGCACTGTTCTTGTTTTTCTCTTGTTTCTTCTTCTCTTGATATTTTTCTTCTGAAGCTCGTAGCAGCTCTAACTCTGCGTCAGCGAACGGAGGAGAAGGTATCGGAACTGGAGATAGCAATCGTTCCATGGTGCAATCATTGTGGCCATCGAATTGAACATCTTGACGTTAGTGACACGTCATTAAAATGAATTGAAGTTTTGTACTAAAAATGGCTGTAGAAGCGATTCTAAAAGTAACAACTTTTGTCAAATCGACCAAATTGACGCTAGTAAAGTTGATAATCTTGTCATTGTGGTATTTCCATTTTGCTCAAACTAAACTCGAGCCAGTCATAACGTGTTTGTCAATTGTCGTGGCAACTACTAGACGACGCAATGTGGTACTGCATTTTGACTTGAATCGTACTGTTCTCATGTCGGATGCTGCTGGTCGAACCATGGAAAACACTGTGAATTATTTACTTTCAGAATGCACATGGGGTTACGTCAACCCTTTACCTCCATTCGAGTGGGTTTGTGTTTCAAACACTTCGTCCATTGAACCTCCAGTTACGAATAATATCAATGGACGATCGCTAATTTCATACAAAAAATCTGTGGATAATGCTCATTCATATCAAGATTTAGCGATTGCTAAAGACAGTGACATTGATCAGATCAAAACGGTGAAGAAAGTAGCCAAACAGAAGCGTACGGCTCTACAATCGGCATTTACAGATGGCGACAATGCTCCTGGTTTTCGTGTCCAACAATCATTTGAAGACGTGATGCAAAAGCTTCATTTTCCTCATGGAAAACAACGTGAAGCTGCCAAGCAATTGGCCACAACGATGTCCAAGTCTCGACTACAGGAAGCGTGGAGTTAAGGACGGTACTATTTGTTGCCATCATTTTTGCAATTTCTATCTTACTTAACGTCTCCCAAAGTGATGCAAAAGGAACTCGTACTTTTGGTGACGATATCGTAGACGTTGCACGGGAATTGGATCTCTTTGTAGACGATCACCATCCGATCGGACTTCCAGCACTGCCGGACCGTTTCCGTCTCAAGCTAAAACCAAATGCTCATTGTATTGTTACGTTCTATTGTGATGGCTTTGAAGCTGACGGCACGGCTTTAGGTTTGGGCACGCTCACCAAGGTACCGTTCTCCACCAAGCTCGCGGAGGAAGGGGCTACGCATCCAACAACTTTTACGCTACGTCGGACCAGAACGTGAAAGTGATTCGCGGATTTCAGTCTATCCAGAAGGCGCTTGAAGGTATGCTTGAAGGTGCTAGTATACTGGCACTTCGTGACTACTGGGAATGGTGGAGCGCCCACGCCGAGAATAGCCAGTATGGAACAATGTTGCTTATTGATGAAGAGAAGGCAGAGATGAACGGCAATATTGCTATCGTTTTGACGATCACATCGACGCAAACCACTCTCACATTGTCGACGTGCGTGACGTGCGTTCAGGAGCTTCTGTGGACTTTGAAAAGAGTTGTGGGAAGTATCTACAGCGGGTGGAGCCCTTGGCAGCCGTCACGGACCCAAATTACTTCATTTCGCTGTTTGAAAGCGTGGTGTAGCTTTACTGTGTCAAAAGCTACTTTGAGTAGGAGAAACTTGACGAAGAATGTCTTAGACCTTGCTGATGATTGCTTTATTGTACATGCTTATCGCTTACGCCAACCTTTCTTTCGATAACTCGTTTCCGGTGCTGCTTTTTCTTCTTCGGAGTCGGTTGTTCTTCCTCCTGCTCAACGTTTCGTTCATCAACTGCCCAGATACCTGCTTTCAATAACTTACAGGATTTTCGACTCGGGGGTGTACCAATCGCACACTTGCTTCCCTCTGTCTACCGGCTGCGACCCGGCGGCGCGGCCTTGGATTCGTACCTAAGCGAGATGGAGCTTTCACCCGCCGGGACTCGAACCGGTCAGAACAGTCGTAGCTTAACCACTGCATCACTCTGATCGGTCTACGAGAATAATGGGGCCGTATATCCGCGTCAAGAGAAGGAATCAGACGGTGTTCTTGGATGAACAGCTGACCGACACGTTCCTTAGTGTGAAGGAAAAGCTCGGGTTGTTGTGTCGATTGCCATTGACCAGTATTCAGCTCTGGCAGGTACGAATCAGAAACAAACATTGTTCTCAAAACGATTTTTGTGTTCTCAAAGATGCGTTTTGCTTTCTTTCTATCATTATATGATAGAAAGAAAGCAAAAAGGTGACAGACGCGACAACACTTGCAGACCATGAAGTGCAAAATGATGCCGTGATTTACATGCTGGTAGTTTTTTTGATGCTTCATCTTGCACTTTTGAAAGATCTAACAAGAGATCAAGCTGAGCTTCAGACACACCCATGGAAACCAATTCGACACGACAACCCTGGATTTCACGCTGATCAACGTGGTGGCTCTTGAGTGGGACAAGCTTATTCACTGCTCGCTGTATTTTCACACAGCAACTCTTGCAAACTCTCAGAGCACAGCCATGCTTCCGTTTCCGACCACATCTAGTCACAGGACATAACAGTGCGCTACCATTCACATTCGTGTCATCAAAAAGCGTTAACGCTGCAACTTTCGCCGCTAGCCCAGGCAGATCAGTTTGTTAAGGCTTGAGAACGCATTCAGCTCGTCCAACGTCGCAATTTCTGCTGCTTGAGTCGATTTTGTCAGCACTCCACGTTCGCGCGACAGAAACCAGAAGGCAGTACCGATATTGAAATCCATGTGTGTATCACAAGGAGCCGTGAGCGCTTGGACTTTGCGTTGCTGTTTTAACAGCTCGACTAGAGATACATTCTTTACAAGTTCCACTGACGCTCTGGAAATAATGTACAGAGCTCGGCATGAGCCAACTCAGCGGCACGACGGTCAGGCAATGCAAAATTCGAGATCTCATCAAAAGAGATCGTCAACAGATCAACTGGTTCGGTCGCAGGAGCATGAAAATGCGTTAGAGCTGCAATTACGACTGAGTCCAAACCTCCCGAAAAAAGTACAGCAACCCGAGCAGTAGGACCGAGCCCTTCTAACGAAGGGCACGACGGAATAGATCGCACCCGCACACCGACAGCATTACCAAGCGCTATCAGAAATGCCCGTCCTGAAGATTCCAACATCTTGGTAGCCAGGTCAGCCTTCATCGTCATCGCTGGGCAAGAAAGCTCACACCCAAACCGATCCAAAATGTAACTTGGAGCTTCAGGTCTTGGAATTTGCTAGTCGCAATTTAGGCACTACCGGCGCATACGGATGAAATCTATTCTATACGACAGCAGAGTATCTTTTGTCGCTCGCAAATCCATCACATAGATACCTGACGCCGGTAGTTCTTAATACTGCATCAAATCTTGATCATCGTCTCCAATCGCCACATTGTCAGCACGAAGCGAGTCACATTACTTGGAAAAAACTCCTTCGAAGTGGTCTCTGTCCCTGCCAGTTCTGCTATTATGTCCCCACAACGACTAGTTCCCCACCTCCTGTAGAGCAGACTTCGACGTCCAAACCTATCGTGAGAAAAATGCACTCTCTGGGTGTCGACATGTAGCCAAATGACTGCAAAAAGTCCGCGCACTCGACGCAACACCTCCACGACCGGATCAACAACCCCAATTTTCGTCCTGCCAATTGTAATTTATCGGTAGTAGAACTGTGTCACTCCCGTGCATTAGCTCATCATCAACATCATCATCATCTTCTTCATTTTCAGTACCGGTTAACGAGATATCTCGTCCACCCATTTCAAAAATTTCTCCATTTCAACAAAGGACATTTTCGTCGGAATCCACAAGGTTGAGGAGTTAATTCATTTTGTTGAAGATGTAACACTGTACTCGTTCTTGTGCGTTTTGATGATTCGTGTAATGCAGTGCAAGTGCAAACCTCTTGTTTTCATTGAAGTCCGATGCAATGCGATGAATTCGGCGGCTGTAGTGGTCAGGACCTCGTTGACACAATTTTTGCTGAAGGTCATGATCAAATTCTGAGGTACATTGCGTTTTGATGAGACAATTACGGTCTAATGAAGAAGAAAAAGGATCAGTTGTACAGGTAGAATTTGGAGAACGGAGATTCGTGAGCACTCAGTCCGATACCACACATGAGTGTGATAGTGGGTTAGTCAGTGATCGTTCTGTATATGGCGGTCAGTGATAATTACAACCCTATTCTTTATGCGTCGAATATGTCGGTGCCGAATCCTGAGTCATCTCTCTTTCGAGTTGTGAGCGCAGATAGTCAGTTACTTTCATGAAGGATCGATGATGCAGTGGAAAGGTCAAATCGATATTCCATCCAAATCAAATGATAGGAAATGCAACTTGAACAGTCTGTTCCTACATACGTGTGTACTATGTAACATCCTTCGCGAAATGTGTGAACGGGAACGAAGATACCTCCATCTCCTGGGTTTCGACACGGACCCATTATTCTATACCTTGTAACGACGAGTCCTACAAGATACCGAGAATGGCTCGGAGTCTGCACAATGTGTTCCCACAATGTGTTCTTTTACCTTCAACCCCGAGTACGATGTCGAGAACTTCTGTTGTTTGCTTTTAGGCAACGGCAATCGTATGAGAGGCGCCACAAGTCATCTGACGCACCGTGCCAGCCTCTTTCACCCATGCTACACGTCTCTCCTGCAATTCGGCTGATGTCGATCCGACATCGGGTGATGGCTGTAAGAAACTTCCGAAGGAGACTAGAAGCGCTCCACATTTTGACAAAAGGGCATAGTGCACTTCGCCACAAGAGACTGAAACGATCTGCCCCAAGAACTCATGCTCAAGTTGAGATGGAAGTGGCAGCAGCGATGGTGAGAGAAGCAGCTTATCAGCATTGAGCGAAGGGTCCCGTCCGCAGATGTATGCTGTTCCATTCTTGACCAGAAAGAGCGAAAAATTATTTCCTCCTGCGACGTCTGCTAGGTCACCCGCTGAGATAGCCATAACCTGCATTGGTTCGGTGACATCCATGTAGCACCCGTGTCCAAGCTGGCCAGAATCGCCACGCCCCCATGTGAATACCGCTCCATCACTGCTAACAGCAAGCGAATGATCTTTTCCTGCAGCGATGCGGCTGACAACGCTTTTTTCCCCACTCCCTACCCTAGACTTCGTATCCATTGGCCATCCTGTCCAGTCCGCATCGAGTAGTCGAGGTTTCTACATTAGCCATGCATACGAGTCCCAACACTGTCAAAAATACAATCTAGCCAATTTGGCCACATAAATTTAGATACTTGCCGCCATCTCCAGCAATCCCTCTGCAGTACGGCCAAGTTTACCGTACTTATTGCAACCCCATGAGAATACACAGCCATCAGATGAAAGAGCCAAGGAATGGTACTCACCGCAAGCAACAGAACTCATGTACACCCCTCGAAGAGTTCCTACAACGGACGGTGTCTCCACTGTTATTGCCGAAGCACCTGGTGATAGAAATCCCAATTGCCCTCTGGAGTTGCTGCCCCACGCAAAAATATGCCCATTTAAATCTGTGGCTAGCGTATGAAAAGCTCCACAAGCCACCTGAGTGATTGCTTGCTGCTCTAAAGTGAATACACGCTGTGGATGGTTCACTCGTCGCAAATCTCCATCAGCAAGAGCGTATCCCAAACGGCCACCAGAGCTATCTCCCCACGTAAACAATTTGCCGTCTTCCATTACCGAAGCAAAAAATCGTTGCCCACCGCTTACTTGAAGTACATTGGTGTCACTCTTTGTGGATTTTTCTCCATTAACAAGGAATTCAACAGGATGAACAGCAAGCAAGCCACCTAATGAAGCACCAGCTTCCACCTCGCGACTCTCACAAGTCGGCAAAGTCCACTCACCAATTATTGATATGCTTCTCATGGACGTCACTTCACGAGTAGATCCAAGAACAACTGGAGAAAAACATTTTTGCCCAGTATCAGTTCCCGTATCTCGTAGTGCAAGCTCCACGTCCTCCACAGCCTTCATAAGATCTCGCCGGTTCTCATGGGCAGCCCGAACGCAGTTCGACTCTGCAATCATCTGCAAGCAGCGACTTACAGCGTTTCCGTCTTGCGAAGCGAGTTCTAAACAGTCCTTGCAGTCATCTTTGTGATCCCCGCGCTTCAGGAAATACTCGATAGCCACTTGGAAGTTTGCAATAGTAAAGCCTAGCACTGTCGTGTTCGAGTTAATGAAGTGGTAGTCGGATACGTACTTTATCACGGCTGCAATCGGAAATGGTGATGCTGTACATACATCCATCTCCTTCAACCTGTGCGTTACGTGGTAAAATGTCCGCAGTACCACAAAGAGTAGCTGGTCCAAAATATCGTCTGTTGTCAACTGATACGCCTCTGTAACAACACGCATTGAAACATATTAGAGATCGATACGCATTGAAAAGCCATCAGAAGCACCCAGTACCAGAGTCTAATCGATGCAGCTTGACGTTCCGACTAATCGCGTCACTAACTTGATCAATGCAGGTTTTGAGAACTAGTAGCATATGCAATGGTGTCTTCTTTTCAACAACGGTAAGAAGTGTTTCTCGCGCTTTCGCCGCAAAACACTACACATTGCAACAATCAACGAGTGTTACTAACATCCAACCATAACACTTCATTTGTTTTGCAAATAGCATTGACATCTCACCTGAAACTCCTTACGGACTCCGAAATCTTCTGGAGTATAGTGTCTCATACGATACATGACTTGTTGCAACTTCTTGTCCATATCGTAGCAACTTGCCACTACTCTCGGAAAAATGAAGTCATGCAGTCTCTCCATCAAGTAGCACTCGACAACTTGTTGAAGCTGTACTAAATGACTATCGCCTTCGTCATGTCTTCTCTGTAGTCGATCATCCTCTTCGACATTATCCAAACTTCCTGCATGAATCAATTCATCCACTGCATCTTCCCACTCTTGTCTTAAGCTTGCTGGCAACGTCTCTTTGTGCCTCTCATACACTTGCTCTTGCGCACAAATCTTGTGTACTTGATTAATTGTCGCATCTAATTGGTAAAACACCACTTCGTTCTCCGGAAATGATCGTAGAATGGCTGTATACTTTCGAAAGGTTGCCACGTCAATTTCACTCGGAGTATCTGGGATCTCAATGCCCCCTTCCAGAGGTCGACTAATGTGCAATACGGTCACTCTTTGATGGTGGACCTCCCTCTTCTCAGACAGCAAGATTCTCACTTGTCTATGATCATTAAAGCCTTTCTTCGTATGGACATGGGATCCCAAGACAAGTACTTGTTTACCTAATCAAAACACAGTGTTGAAGTGACCATTACTCTGATATTTTTACAAAAATATATCCATGGTATAAATCATGTAAGTATACGTACCATTAAGTGTACGATACTCGCCGAGACGACTAGCCACTTCATCGTCTGTGGCCTCCAAGGTGAGAAAGTGCGTATACAGCACGTCTTGGGTTACTGCTTCATCCACAGAGAGCGAGCGGGGCTGAGGCACGCAAAATAAGCAGTGCGGAGGCAACGCGCGCTGCGTCTGCTCCAAGTCGACGACCAAGGCGTGCAAGAAAAGGTCACCCATAACGAAGTCAAATGAACGAATACAAACGACGAGTGGTGTGGGCCACAAGAACATGAAGCTACTCACTTCGTTGAAGTTGACAATCATTCTGCGTTCTTTCATGTGACTGCCTTTTTCTGTATCGTAGTACGTGGTCGTCGTCATCTATGACTTCAGTTTCGTTGCATCTGATGCTCAGACCCGTTCTTAATTCTCTGTCGTTTCTCCAGTTTCAAGTCCGGCGTAGTAGGCGACTGCAATGATAACAACCCGTAGCATCGTCTACAAAAAGATCTGCTTGTACGTATTTTTAGTAAAAATACACTCCGTTATCGCGCAGGATACTTGAATCTGAGAAGCAGAAGCACCTTCACACCTCCGTATAAGCGCAAGATGCCACGTATATGTGACCATCTGAGAACATACTCTTACCAGATTTGCTAGACGTCGCTGGACGATACAAATAGTTCTCGCCTGTCTCTTCTTCCTTGTGGGTATCGACCTTTCTAGCTGGGATCGCGGAATCTGAGGGCATGTGGCTCAACTGACTGAGCACATCACAAACCGTATCATTATCGTCAGCACGTATAGAAAAGAGGACAAAAGTAGGGTATGCATCCCTCTGCAGATAATATCGTAGCAATGCGGTGATGTCGACATCATGCCTCTCGAAGAAGTCAGGCTGGTGCTTTTTGGTGCCAGACTGCGGGCAATTTGATGACGAAGCGCACCGTAGGAATTTGACTGGTGTCGAATGATCTTATCAACTTATCAAGCTATTGTGAGCAGCACGTCCGAGTTAATCCACTCATATTAACTTGACCTTCCGATGTTCGAGCTGATGAGAGCTGATTTGGTCAGATCGACAGGCTTAGTACTTCCCCGTCTATGTGTGATTTATATACACATAGACGGGAAATTTATAACGTCTTGTTGCTAAACAGGCGTAAAAGAGTAGCCACAGTCACGATGACGACACAGTTTAGGAATGCTATGTGCATGACAAAATTTCATGCTTGGTAGCGGTGCTACTTCAACTGTCGTCTATTCTACACTGGACGTATCAAAGGCCATGTTGAAGAACACGGCTCTGCACGATTCAAGGATGATGATGAACCACATGCACGGTTCACCTAAAACGCCGAAACGCCCCACTGCTTGGTTAAACGGTCATGGGTGGTGAGCAGGCGATTCTAGAAGGCCAAAGAAAGTAAGGAGGACACAAGGGAGCAGTTTTAGGTAACTTTAATCTACTCACTTCGGCTTTTGCCTCCAACTGCCTCAATAGGCCAGAAGGCTCAAGTTGGTAGGCTTTACAAAACGTATGGCTCTAATCCCATTTATGGACCTCCAAATCACGAGAG
Source organism: Peronospora destructor (assembly GCA_011800735.1). Lineage (NCBI taxonomy): Eukaryota > Oomycota > Peronosporomycetes > Peronosporales > Peronosporaceae > Peronospora > Peronospora destructor. Next base: position 101,152 of record WBRY01000038.1, on the reverse strand, counting down.
CTACGGGAGAAGGAGAAGCTCCGTCGTACAGTCAACGCGGCGCTTCAAATCTGTCGACGTCATCTCTTTAGCTGCCTCAGTGCGTGTTAACTATACCCGCATCGAGACAAGTGACTCGCAAGAGCTCGGAGCTGATACAAGCTCTGGAACATCTTTTCCTTGGCTCAGCCTGTTCCGCGATGGACAATTCATAGAGAAGATGTAGATAATCGTGTAAGTCTATAAATGGTAGCTGCTAAAATTGCACAGGCCTTGTACTTGTTTATTGGCGATTCAAATGCATTGTAGTTGCCGCTGGCATGCCAAGTGAGCGCAAGTGGAGAAGTAAACGCATCCGAATGGTGCTCTTCGATCGCTTATTGCGCGACCGATGTCGGAGCTGTCTAGTAGCCAAGTACGTGGGCAACGTTACCGTCAACTTTATGTACGCAATCGAGTCGTTGAACGCGCGCTGCGGCACGTACGAGGGAACGACAGCTGCTTCTTCCAAAGTTCGCTATTGTCGTCATTGGGAGGTACTTAGGACAACAACGTGACGCTGCGAGTAAGGGTTGAATGTGCTTACACCGAAAAATACCATGATTTGATTCCGGGCTAACGTTCATGAATGCTGTATTATTGAACCCTTGACTAATTTGATCGTACGGACAGTAGAATAACGTTTTCTACAATAGAAGATTGCTTAGTCTTGCGTGCATGAGAAAACGGTGTTGTGGAGACTCTTGCTTTGTGTAGCGCAAACGACATACAGAAATCACTATAAAAGAATCTTTGGATTGACTTGGACCAGTTTACCACCAGAAGCCCACCCTCGTTTCTGAAACATCTCTCAGCTTGATGACCAATACAAGGGTCCGGTATCCAGTCGACGTCACACTTTGCGTCTTGCCTGCCAGACCTCGCACTGTTACGTCCTGCGCCACAGCCCTGTTGTTCAGCGTGATGATGCTAATTGTTCTCGCGCTGGCTGCATGGTCAGCTACAGGTGTGGTCTCCGTAATGCCTGAGGATGTCATGGGCAGCGCCTACGACTATGCTGCAATGAATACTACTTACACCGTAGTCTCGGGCTCAAGCGCGGACATGGAATCGAGTTACCCTGACGACAAGCAAGATGAGAGAGGAAACGAAATACCGGAGACAATGGAGACAATAGATAGCATACTGAAGAAGTTTCTTCCAATGCCGACTAAAGATCTTCCCGGTAAGGCAAAGCAAAATACGCTTAGTCTTATTCATAAAATCAAGAAGAAGCTTGTAAGGCTAACAGAAAACTTCTTCATCGACGGCGCAGCCTTTGCTCAGTGGCTGAAAGATGTCAACAGTTTGTACGCGAATTCACCGCAAGTGGTAAACAAGGCGACGTTCGACGTATTGACACATCATTTCAAGAACGATTATAATTTCGCCAGTGCTTTGATTTCGATGAAGAATCATCCTGCTAAGAAGGAAATCATTAAAACACTGCTAGATCTTCAGGTGAAGAAGTGGTTAGACAGCAAGCAAGATGAGGCAACGGTATTTGAGCTTTTGGAGCTCCAGAAGCCAAATGGCAATCCTTTCGAAAGCCCAGTCTTTTCCCAGTGGGTCGCTTTCATAAAGACCAAATACCCCGGAAATCGCGACAAAAATATTGAGAAGATGTTTGAGGTCTTGGCAAAACATTTCGTGGGCGATCATCTGACCAAGATTTTGCTTGTGGGAGCAAAATCGAACCTTCGTAAGACGAAAAAATTTGCTCGAAGTCTGCTGGACATTCAGGTCCAGAATTGGGTCAAAGAAGGAAAAAAACCGGACAGAGAGGTTTTCGACTTTTTGCAACTTCACAAGACGAATGGCAACCCATTGAAAAGCCCGATCTTTCTGAAGTGGGTCAATATCGTCACGCAACGATACCCTTTCCTGGAAATGAAATATAAGGTGATGCTTGACATACTGGCAGAGCAGTTCGAGAGCACGAATGCTCTGATTAGTGCTCTAGTTACGAAAGCTGAGAAATACAATACCAAAATTGCCCGAAACTTACTACACTACCAGTACAAGAAGTGGAAAGAAGAAAACAAGAGTGCGGATGACGTTTTCAAAATTTTGGAGCTGACAGAGAGCAACCTTTTCAGTAGCCGAGCCTTTTCTGCGTGGGTCGACTTCGTCACGTCCAGATCCTCGGATGATCAAGAAGCAACTAAGACGATGATCTTAACCCTGAGAGGTGTTTTTGGAAATGATTTGGGCAGAGTTCTTGCTGAAGGAACACAGATCGAGAGAACGAAATATGTTGCTGAAAAACTGCAAAAAGCTTTGAAAGAAAAATTGCCGGAATCTTCAAAGCGACAGAACGATTTTGACTTGAACGAGCCGCCGGCGAAACGGCAGCACGATTTTGACTTGAATGAGGCTCTGCCGGAATCAATTTGAACCTTTTTCCACGACACCGACTAATTTTTGAAGGCCTGGTCTTTTCAAGTCCATTTACGGTACTGAAGTGCTTTGTGACTACTTACTCTGAAACGATGGAAGGATTCAAAGGACGTAGTCAACATTAGGCTGAGAAAATATATTCAATTGACTCTAACGAACGTCTACGTTTTTGCAATCAAGGTGAGTTTTGCATATGTATTTGACACCTATTATCAATTTAGCACTTGGATGAAGATGCCTTGTCACGTAATCGGCTTTGTCTGGCGCATAGGTATCATCACTACCCCGGCCAACACAGCATTTCTATGATTGAATAATATATGTGCTAGCAAACAATACGTAGATATAATCGAGATGATTGTATGTTGATCTGAGGAGTGTAGAAGACGTAAAAAGAGAGTTGAGCCTGGAAAACGCTGAGTGTGATCAAGGCTGTGTTCATACGGTTCCTATCTTGAGACGATATTGAACGCGTGCCATTAGGAAGTGGCAAAGAAAAAAGAAAATCGTCTAGCTTCTACATAGCAGCGTGCCAACGTTCATGTAGTACGCGTATCATGCATGTACTCGTGGCCAATTGGATCATAGTTGTCTTGGATCATGCTTGAAGACGAAGAACTTATGAGTGTGTACAAAACCGGGTGCGCATTCTTACAGGATGTTTAGATCTATCATAAAGTAAGAGGCGCTAGTTAGCCCAAATCAGAACATCTCGCTGAGGTTACGAAAAAAATAAAACGTCCCGTTTCATGAATTTGGACCCATAATCTACTGCTTCTACGCTTTTGCTGTGCTTGACCACGGCAGGTTCGGGCATTGTGGCCTATGTGTTGGCAAATCCGACATAGCCGGCGTCGCACAGGAGCTTTCGAAGCAGCGGCAACATGCTCAAACTGCAATAGAAGTCGCTGTGTTGACCCCGTTGGCTGGCCACCCGTCTGGCCTCGCATATAAGATTGCGAATATCGGCCTCAGGGACAGCCAATACATGGTCAAGCAGACAAGAATTAAAGCTCTGACATCATCATCTGCAGACAAGATTTAAAGCTTCGACATCACCGTCTTTCTTATTGGCGATCCTTTTGTGCGTTTGATTACAACAACATAATCTTCCTGTTGTGTATGGGCATTAATTGAGGCTCTTGCTTGTTCCAGGGATACATATGCAAGGTGCGGAGGTGGTGCAAGATTGGTCATTGCTGAAGCTCATATTACTATGAATCCGATTTTGATAAATCTGAGGTGTGAAGAAGGTGCGTGATAAATAGCGCCTCTCGATTATATTTGTTTTTTCACACAGTGAGTCATGTGATGTGGGCTGTAATGTTGCCGACCGATGTATTTGCAACAGTTCAACTGCTTTTTAGTCGGAAAACTCTTTATCGAAGAGATTAAAGGTAAAAAGTAGATATCCTCAGGGCTACCTAGACGCAACAGTGCTGCACTTGTCGGAGTAAGCACGGCACAAGCTTTTCCTATAGATTCGACGGGATCTAGTGGTGTCACCATGCAAAATTAAATGCAATACGCTTTTTGTCGGGAATCGTAGCTCTGTCGAAACGACAAATTGATCTGCATTTCGACGGTTGCCGCTGACGAGGTACAACGCTGGAATTTGCATCAACTCAAAGCTTGGAATGACAAGACCACACATGTTTTAGTCCAATGTGACCGACCATGAGAATCTAGGCAGATTGGAGCGCGGATTTGGTTTCTTCCGTTTAGAGTACACCGTCGTAACGCCCGATCTTAGGTTGTTTTCCAGCGGGCAGATCACTCTTTTTTCGTTGTTTAAATGTTCTTTCATACTCGTCAAAGCTGGAAAGCATCAGTGTGTCGACAAGTTCTGCGAGCTTGACACGGTCTTCGGCCGTTAGGACCAACTCATGAAAGGAAGTTCACGGTAAAACGTTTGCTGCTCATATGCCGTGGTCATTTCGATACGGAGCTGCCAAGTCAAGTCGTACAATGACGAGCGCCGACCCACAGTGCTGTCGTTTTTCTGTTTAATGAAGGAGGAGGCTACAAAAGGTTGGTGATGGGAAGTCGATAAATGGTTGACAACAACTACCGCAGAGTCAGCGAACCGGAACTCCTTCCAGCTTGGAGTAACCGCGTTGAGATCCAGTATCGATTATTTATTTGAAGTACGCACTAGGCCGTATACGTTTCGTCCAGTGTGCGTGTAGACAAAACTGAACAAGTTGTAACCCCAAAAAGCAGAGTAAGTCAACACCGCAGAAGACCAGGAGTATGATACTTTGAGATGTTTCTTAGTAAAACAGGACCCCCGGTCATGCTTCCGCTGTCCAGATTTCTCTGAGCGTGAGCAGCCTCGATATCCTGTCAGGCGTGCGCATTTCCAACCTCAGATTTGGTCAGTGAACCCGTCGTTGAAGGAGTGCCACCGTGACGTCAAAAATATTGAACCAGCAGAACCAAAAGCAAAGAGGAGTATGATCGCGTCATGGTACATCAATGAGGTCCATACCATGACCAGAAAGAACATCTTGCACAGTATTTACATAGACCGATCATTTACGCCTCTCGACCAACAGCGTGCAGAACCATGATGATAGAAGTTTACTTCCAGGCTCTGCCGCAACAGGAGTCGATCGAGCTTTTCGTGTTACCGACAGGTTAGCTTTATCGCAAAGAAATATCAACAACTGACGCAGTGGTTGGGGCGACCCAGTCGGAGTTGGACGCCTGACAGACGGTGGAGGATTTGTCGCCGATCTAGACGTAGAGCCAACCGGAATTCAAATTGTGGGGAAGCAGAGCTTCGTAGAAGAGAAGGGCTTCCTCTTCTTCTTAGTTGCCGGCGATGATGGTTGACGAACAAATTTTCGCTTTCCAGAAGAGTGGTGCGTTTCCGCCACCACCGGAGGAGACGTCTGCATAACTAACGGAGACACAGTGCGGCAACCAGTACGCTGTGTCACAGTTGTAGAGGGTTTGAGGAGAAATAGATATTGTGCCACTGGCTGGGACAGGAACACCTGAGTACTGATGCGAGTAGCAGACGAGGACGACGTCAGATGAACCATGACTGTGAGAGATGGTGTGACTGGTGAATTTGACGTGCATAACGATCTCACAGCAGTCACTACGGGAAGGGTAGCCTGTAGCGGTCGTCATGACTGGAGTAACTTTACTCCGTTGTCGACAAGACGACGAAGGTATGCTTGTCGAATTAACTGGGGTCATGATTGCTGACAAGGTTATCGTCGCCGAAGTTATTGTCGCTAAGGTAGCTATCGACGAGGTCGTAATCACTGAGGATGCCGACGATTGAGTGCCGACGAAGATGACGTCTTTTGAAAAAAGCAGACCGTGCTAATGTTGATGCCCCGCGTAAGCTCGGCGAACGAGGACAAACCGCTGTGGGGAATTGAAATGGCCGGGGTGAAAGTTGCTGACACGTGAGGTGCGGAAGCTCGACGATCTTTGGAAGCCGAGTCGACGGATGCCGTACAAGATGGCGCGTTTTGCCGCATTAAGGTAGCTATCGACGAGGTCGTAATCACTGAGGATGCCGACGATTGAGTGCCGACGAAGATGACGTCTTTTGAAAAAAGCAGACCGTGCTAATGTTGATGCCCCGCGTAAGCTCGGCGAACGAGGACAAACCGCTGTGGGGAATTGAAATGGCCGGGGTGAAAGTTGCTGACACGTGAGGTGCGGAAGCTCGACGATCTTTGGAAGCCGAGTCGACGGATGCCGTACAAGATGGCGCGTTTTGCCGCATGGCTGCAGTATTTGTGCGTCAGAGGAATACGGCAAGGCTCAAAGATCCTGACGAGCGTTGCAATGTCTTTGATCGAGATGAGCCTGATGATATTGGGTCTTGGGCTTCGATACAGGAGTTCTATGAGCAGGTGGCCTGATTTGAGTCCCCAGATTCGGTTACAAACCGTTTCCAGATGCTTGAACGGGACCAAGCACGGCTGAAGGTCAGCCGCACCTGTTGCTTCAGCAGTAATGGCTGCCCGTGGCTCAGCCACATGTACAGTATTCGATGAAAGTGCTATGTATTAAGTAGGCTGTTGTTTCACTACGGCACAAGCAAGCAACGTAAAACACGGAATGTGTATGCATCCTGTGCAAAAGGTTGAGCGTATAGGCCCTTCTTAGCCACGACCGTAAACGGTCTGATAAAGCGCGGACGCAACTTCGTTTGGAAGACGGCAAACACTGCACGTTTAAGCTAAGTGTTTTGGTCATTTAGTAATAGCTGGTCACCGACCTTACATTCTTCAATGTTACCTCTGCCTTTTGCATCACCTGTTCCTTTTGTATATCTTAGTTTTCAGCTATTGCATCACGCTCATGTCGTAAGACGCTAAGACGCATTTGTAGAAACGCATTGGCCAGTTTCCAAAGTGCTGGGGCTGACATCAGCAAGCTGATCGGCCATTTCTCCACCACCAAGCCCGAAGCAGAGTTGTCGCGTCTATGTGACTCACGGACGGGTAAAATCGTTACATGAAAAGAAGTAGAGGCATGCACAGCATTTTTTAATGCAAACTCAACGAGCGAGAGCATTTATCACCAACGCTTTGGCATTTCAGCGCAAACACTGCGGTGGCTCAATGACTTCATTGTTACGGCGCTCGGGCGGTACTAATATTACAATTTTTTCCATTTTTAGTTCTTAGAAGTAAGTACATCATCCACAATGCGGTGAACGCATTCGCATGACCATCGGTATGCGGTTGATCCGCTGTGGACATGTCCAATCGGGTGCCCAGCACCCAAAGATCGAGCATCAACAACTTCCCTGGAAAGCGGGATAAAGAATAAGCGACAGGCAAATTAAGTTGAGCGTCACAATGCAGATATTTTCTCCACTGAAGTCTCTACATGTCAATTCACCTTCCGTCATGTTGACAAACGCTCGTTCAATGCCGCAAGTACGACACTTTATTGACACGTAATCGTCTTGGCAAGAGTTTCATTCGTCTATTCTCCGTCAGTAGCAACAGTATCGCACCGACAGCTAGACCCGACGCTGATTGGCAAGTGCTCAAGGTGCTCGATGGTCCGCTATGACACGTACTGTGACCATTGTGGCTCGTATCGACCGGACGGGTGAGCTGGCATTGCTACAATGAATTGTAATAGAAATGTTTGTTGTTGCTAGTTCAAATGTGTATTTTGGTATTGTAAACAGAGCTTTACATTGTATGGATTGTCAAGTGTGTATCGAAGAGTATGATCATCACTGTCCGTGGACGGGCAAGTGTGTGAGAAAGGCAAATGTCCGGTACTTCTACGCATGGCTGTTGTTTTTAGTGCTAGCATTCATCTACGAGGTTATCGCGTTTACGACGTATTTGCTGTCACCTGGAAGTCAAGATAATCTGGACGACTCGCTGGAGATCACCTTCTCAGTCGTCACGCCTGCACCACGTTTGTGAGGAGGATTTGACTTACGATCAAGCAGCCCGCGCTGCAACAACACTTTCATCGCCACCGCGAGCTCGAAGTACCGGGAACAGTCCTTGTCGTCGCGGTATTTTGTAAATATCAGTAAGTCAATGCGGACCGGAATTGCAGAGCAAAGGCATGGACCACCAGAATGAGCTCTGCCAGACAAGTGGGGAAGATTCGTTCCAGCGACATAATAAATCGGAAGAGTTCGGTTCATACTATCGGATCGTTGTCGCTTGTCGGAGCCCGTGCACAAGCCCCCAATATTCAGCAATATTGTTAGTGGTTTCGGCAGAACCGTACGCCATGCTCGATACCCACAAGACACATGCAGCGTACGTCGGAAGATGTAGTTGGACGTTGACGGATTCAGCTCCGCCTGGTCCTGGATTTCCTCTTGACCCCCCATCGAAGAAAAGCAGGTAGTAAACGCCAGAAATGCTTTCGACCGGCAGCGCTCGCAAGGGGGGTGGTTCATCGCAGCAGAGGAGAGTATCGGCAAGCGCTGACCGCACTCGTGCGAACAGGTGTCCTTCTTCCTCCATGCCAGGCTGGTATGTTGATCCGCGAAACCGTGTAACCGCTCGTCGAAATTGGGTCCTGGCCCTGGCTGTGTGTACCTCCTGAGGCAAAGACGAGTCTTCCATGCGGCGTAGACGCTCTGTCCAGATGGCATGTAGCGTCGTAGAAACTACAAAACGCCATAGCTCACGAGATGCTGGGAAGACCGCATCCTTTGCTCTCGACGAAGCTAAGCTTGGCTCAATACCGTGTTTGATGGCATCCCATGCAGCACTTGGAATACCCGGAAGGTCCATGCCAAATACCCAGACGTTAAGGTCCGCATCCTTCAAATCGCCGAGCTTTCGCCACCGATCAAGTAGATACTCCCAATGTTGCCGGGTGCTAGGGCAGGTCCAGAATACATGACTTGCCATCGCCGGAATAGCAGGCGGACACTCTGGAGCGAGGCAAGACAGATCGTGGGTTGCCCAATTCCAGAGCGGAAAGCTGTTACTCTTCAGATGATATAGCGTCTGTGCGTTGGTCGGAAAGGAAGCTCTTATCCGTCGGATGTCTCTCCACTCGATCGTAGATGTACGTGCTGCAATCACTTGGAAGTCCGGTTTCGCTACTCGCTCACCGCAAATTCGTTTGCCTTCAACACTGCGCCGGCGGGAGATAATCTGCTTGAGTTTTCGTCGTTGTGGCCTCCATCTCCGATGGCCAGCCCATAGGTGCACCACACGCGTAAGCGTTGGATGCGCGCCAAAGTGGACAGTAGTTCCACTGGCTATAGACGCAGTGGTATCGCAAGCCGACATCGATGTGACCGGTGTCACCCCGCAATCCATTCCCGTATCGAAGTGAGACAGCGAAGTACCGTCTCCATTGAGCAACCAGTCATGATGACGGTATACTTTTGCAGAATACGCAATCAATGCCCCCGGCTCAATTGTACGATACACGAGCGACGGGAAGTTGTAAATGATGGCGAGGCAAAAGGACCCAAAATGCCGTCGCTTCGCCATCGATTGGGTAGCCATAGCGCGCTTGGGCGAGAACCGGATGACATCACTCTGAACCATCAGCCAAGACATTGTGTCGCCAAGGTAATTATGTCCCCTCGCAAAATCCGCTCCGTTCAAATTGTATGTCTTTCCTCTGCGATCCCTAAGCCACGACATGTCCTTCAGCGTAGCGTGTACGATCCATCTGGTGTCAAATCGACCTGATGCCGCAGAGTCTGCCCTCATCCCGGCCCGCAGTTTGTCATCAAGTACTCGTCGGACATCAATTGTGACATAACCGTTGTCATCATAGTCGACCGTGGCTCTCGATGTAAAAAGGAGGGCTCTTCGGCAGACCTCCGTGATTTCACCTTGGCGGGCATGTCGAGCAGCGGAGAGACCAACAATTTCAGAACCGGTCCACCATAAAGTCTCCCGATATAGAGGGTGCTTGTCTTCGGTCCAACATGGTGATATAAGCCGGACCCGACTCGGGAGAACCCCATAGGAAGTCGCCGATCAGTAAATCTCTCGAGGAAACCATAGTTGCCCAGTGACCAACAGCTGTCACCGCTATAGTCATCAGTTCCGTTCGAATACACGACACCGCAAGTCCACCTTGCTGTATCGGTAGTGAAGCCATCTCGGAGGGCACCCAAGGTCGGGACCTCCTGCCGTCGCGGGTGCCCCATACAAAATCCATAATCAAGCCTTGCAATCGGGTCACAGTCGCTGGAGGAGGCCAACAATGTCGTGCGAGAAAGGTAATTTTTGGCACCGCTATGGCACTCGCAAGGCGAGACCGCTGCTCGACAGTGTGAGTGCCATAGTGAGGACAAGCTGGCTCCATAAGGATCGGATGCATTTCGTCCAGTTTTCGTCCACCACATCCTGTTGCCCAACCAGAACAACAGGACTCGCAGGAAGCTTGAAGAGTGAGGCCGCAGGTGTCCAAAGGCAGTGCCGATCCGCGAGGGTCAAGTTCAATGACCATAGACTTCGCTCGATCCGTCTGTAGGCCTGAAACCCTAGCAAAATCATCGAGAATTGTAACAACAGGTGCAACCGCAGACCGATCGCGAAGGTATACCGCCGTGTCATCGGCGCATCCCGACACTTTGAACTCAGTAGTTCGTCCCCCAGAAGAGAGAGGTACCCCGCGAATGTCGACCCTCTCTTGGATCACCCGATAGACACTATCAAGGGCGAGGATGAACAGTAGTGGCGCAAGGGGGCATTCCTGTCGGATACCACATTGAACTTCACGTCGACTTGAGCGGTACTCATTCACGATAAATCGGCATGTCGTTCCGCAATGTAGTGCAGCCACGACTGAAATAAATTTGGGCGAGAAGCCGAGCCACTTCAGCACCGAGAGTAAATACGGACGTTGCAACGTGTCGTACGCTTTGGCGAAATCAAGAAGCAGAACAACGGCACCATGCAGATCGCTGTTCAATTTCGCTGCTTTGCGGGCGGCTGTAAAAATGTCTAGTGCCGTATGGATCGACCGCTTCGAGACAAATCCAACTTGAGCTGGCAGAACGATATGCGACAGCATCGGCCGCACCCGAAAAGAAAGAATCTTGGTAAATAGCTTGTAGTCGCTGTTGAGCAGCGCAATCGGACGATCGTCAAGCGCCAAGGCGGAAGCCGCCGTTTTCTTCAGGCACTGGATGTTCGCTTCTCCAAACGACGCCGGTAACACGCTGCACTCCAGCCATCTGGTGCACAATGTAGTGTGGCACCAATTTTGCCGGAGCAGGTGAATGACGAGAGAGATCGGTGGACGAAGACATCGTGAACTGAAGACCAGGGAGTAGTGGCTTGCTACAGGAGTACAAGAGAGATTGTACACTGTGCACTCAACCTCAGCGCAGACGACGGTTATAGTGAAGCAAATGAAGAAATGACCGGCTCGACCTGTCACGAAACTCTTGTGAAGTCACTTTCGGCACCGATTTGTTCGGCTAACTGTCGCATCACGTCAAACCTATCAAGTTGGCAGTCACCATACCGCCTATAATCATGTGGATCGTCACCAAGTTGGGTCGCCATTGAGTCGGCCTAAAACGATCTACATATCCAGGTCTACTGGTAACCAACTGGGCGCTTACGATTCAGGCATCATCATGCCGGTCTCTATTGGGTTGGATCGGTGTCATCACGACGGATCCGAGAGCATACATATGGTGTAGACAGCTTCATATTGTGGAGTTCTTATAGTAGAAAGAGTATCCGACGAGGTTGGTTGGACTCAGCGAGGACAGACTCAGTGAAGGCAGATTCAGCGAGGACAGACTCAGTGAAGGCAGATTCAGCGAGGGCAGACTCAGTGAGGGCAGACTCAGCGAGTATGTGCTAGAAAGGTCCAGCATTGTGTTCGTCGATTCGTAAGCCCTGAGTTTTTGTATGGGGGGCAGTTAGGACTTAGTAATCAGACTTTCAACAAGCAATTCAGAGTTTTAGCCGATCATCGGGGTGTTGAGTGGGTAAGTTGCAAGTCAAGAATGAATGCATAATCACCACGTATTGGCGGCTGCGTTTGCGATCTTTCTGACTTCTGACGGAGTTGACAACGCGCTGGTAGCATGCGTTGGACGTGGAAGCAATGCGTTATCGCTTTTACGAGCAGCTCCTGAAACACATCTAGAACGTCATCATCGCCGACGTAAGTGATGACAAAACCACCGCAGAAAAAGTCATGGTGCTGACACCACGCTTTAATGGTAGGAACTCATGCTACATGAAAATATTAGGAATATATATGACTGAACCATTTATTACATGACGTGTAGATACAGACAGCTACGTCCAAACACAACAATTCACCGAGTAAGTCGGCGAAGTTGGGCAAATAGGTTAGGACAAATCTCTTCGCGGTTTGCCCTTCTGGGTTCAGTTGTGACTTTCGCCTTCACTGAATACCCGCAACTACTTCTTAGGAAGCATGCCTAAGTCAGCAGCTTCCGTTCTTCTTAGCTCTTGTGACCTCGCACCAAAGAGTGGACGTCACCGCTCGCGCGCGTTTACGGGTCACCGGGCGCAGTAAGATAACGTACGGTGCCCTGCCCTCCATGAGATCTATCGGCTCATCTATCGACGAGACTTTTGTTCGCTGGAAGCGAGTATTGCCAAACCCAAGCCGTTTTATCTCTTGCGCTTCCAGACGAAACTCCTACAAGCTATGCACCTCGAAACTCGACGGCAGGCGTGATCCAGCCCGTAGTGGGACTTACCTCTTGAGTGTACACGTGTTATGGACTTGGAAAATTCTGCTCTGTATTGAGTTATCTCTTTTATCTACTCGGTCTCGAAGAGCCATTGTGTTGCTGTCCTTCATATACGTTTACTAAATAAATGGACGGTCAATATCCTATTTTTCTTGCTGTATTCTTAGCTACCTTAGCTTGCTCTATACGCTCAATAACATTTTTGAGGAGATAATATTATGAAGTTATGATGAAATTACCCTATCATTTTACTTTGCCTTATCAAATGATCGTCCTCGTATGGACATGATGCTAAGTAGTATATTTCACGACTTCCAAATGTCTGCCAAATGATCACATCCGTCTAAGAAGTGTCGGTGCCGTCGAAATTGTCGGTGCGGTCGGAAGTGTCGGTGCCACCGTCAAGACATCAGGGACAACCGTCAGGTTATTAGGGACAACCGTCAGGTTATTAGGGACAACCGTCAGGTTATTAGGGACAACCGTCAGGTTATCAGGGATCACCGTCACAACGTCAGGGATCACGATGGGCGGCTGTGTTGTATCAGTAGGAGAAGGCTTTTTGGTGTCATACTTCTTCGAGGTCATTTTCGATTTGTAGACATCGTAGTCGTCGTGAGTTGGGTAGGGCTTGTTACGAGACGAGACTTTGGTTTGGTAGTTGTAATCAACAGTCGTCTTAGACCCCTCAACAACAGGCTCATAGTGTCCGCCATGATGATAATACCCGTCAGCACCATGCTGGTGGTGTTTGTCATCGCCATGCTGATGGTGTTCGACAACGCCATGCGGATGGTGTTCGACAACGCCATGCGGATGGTGTTCGACAACGCCATGCGGATGGTGTTCGACAACGTCAGGCTGTACGTGTTTGTCAGCGCCGTGTTCGTAGTGACCGGCAGCATCATCTTCGTTAGCATCACGACTCTGGTGTCCGGCAGCATAGTCATCAGAAGCGTGATGTCTGGCAGTATCGTCTTCATCAGCGCCATGCTTACGGTGTCCAGCAGTGCTGCGTTCATCAGCGCCATGCTCACGGTGTCCAGCAGTGCTGCGTTCATCAGCGCCATGGTCGTACTTCTTGGCAGAACCGTCTTCAGTAGTGTCATGCTTCTGGTGTCCGGCAGCATTGTCTTCATTAGCGCCACGCTTGTGATGCTTGGCAGCACCATCGTCAGCAGTGTCATGCTTGTAGTATCCGGCAGCGCCATCTTTATGTTTATCAGCACCATGCTTATTTTGCTTGGCAGCATCATCTTCAGTAGCGCCATGCTCACGGTGTCCAGCAGTGCTGCGTTCATCAGCGCCATGGTCGTACTTCTTGGCAGAACCGTCTTCAGTAGTGTCATGCTTCTGGTGTCCGGCAGCATTGTCTTCATTAGCGCCACGCTTGTGATGCTTGGCAGCACCATCGTCAGCAGTGTCATGCTTGTAGTATCCGGCAGCGCCATCTTTATGTTTATCAGCACCATGCTTATTTTGCTTGGCAGCATCATCTTCAGTAGCGCCATGCTCACGGTGTCCAGCAGTGCTGCGTTCATCAGCGCCATGGTCGTACTTCTTGGCAGAACCGTCTTCAGTAGTGTCATGCTTCTGGTGTCCGGCAGCATTGTCTTCATTAGCGCCACGCTTGTGATGCTTGGCAGCACCATCGTCAGCAGTGTCATGCTTGTAGTATCCGGCAGCGCCATCTTTATGTTTATCAGCACCATGCTTATTTTGCTTGGCAGCATCATCTTCAGTAGCGCCATGCTCACGGTGTCCAGCAGTGCTGCGTTCATCAGCGCCATGGTCGTACTTCTTGGCAGAACCGTCTTCAGTAGTGTCATGCTTCTGGTGTCCGGCAGCATTGTCTTCATTAGCGCCACGCTTGTGATGCTTGGCAGCACCATCGTCAGCAGTGTCATGCTTGTAGTATCCGGCAGCGCCATCTTTATGTTTATCAGCACCATGCTTATTTTGCTTGGCAGCATCATCTTCAGTAGCGCCATGCTCACGGTGTCCAGCAGTGCTGCGTTCATCAGCGCCATGGTCGTACTTCTTGGCAGAACCGTCTTCAGTAGTGTCATGCTTCTGGTGTCCGGCAGCATTGTCTTCATTAGCGCCACGCTTGTGATGCTTGGTAGTATCGTCGTCAGCATCGCCATGCTTACGGTGTCCGATAGCGGCATCCTTAGCAGCGCCATAATGGTTGTAGTGGCCTATCGTTTTGCCACCTTTCGTGGATACTCCAGAGTTGCCGGATTTCCCGCCTTTCGTGGAATGATCTGTAGTGCCGTAGCTGTCGGATGTAGCGCCCTCCTTCTTCTTGCTGCCGAAGGTACCAGTGGTCGTGCCCGTAGCTGAGCTGCCGTAGTGTTTGGAGGTAGTGTCGTCGCCCTCGGGGATCGTGCTACCGTACTTGCCCGCTGTAGCTTCACCAGTAACTCCATCCGAAGCAACATCGCAGTTAACACCTAGCGGCTTGTCAAGAGTCTTGTCGTAGTTTGCTGCTCCGTTGACGTACGTCGCGATGGTCTCGGCCTCTGCAGCTGAAGTGTATCCCGTCTGAGGGAACGCACACCCCCACGTGTCGTCGATCACGAGGACGCACTGAGCGTCTACTGGGGCAACGCACACCGCTCCATTGTAGGACAAAAGGTAGGGCTGGCAGTTGGCAGACGCAATATCGCCAGCTTTGGGACAGCTCGTACCGGTGGGCTCCGCTCCATCACCCGAGCAGGGCAAGCCGCGAGATTTCGGTAGCAAGTAGGTGGCATCATGCTGCACGGCAATCGGGACTTGGACTTCTGCGGACGCAATACCCGCAGCCAGAAGGCTGGCTAGTGCCAAATTTCGTGAGGTCATCGGTCGATTCGAAGGGATGGTCGATGTTGCCGCCTAAGAGGAAATTGGAGAATGAGCTTTGAATCGCGAGAGACGAAGCCAATCGCCGAAGGGGCCATGCCATAACGACAGGCGTCATGAGTTTCTAGGCTGTCAGATCGAACTCAGGTTAGTGAAACGCATCTCAATAGCTTCGTGCAGTGTATGATGAACTAGTCGGTCCGATTAAAAGTAGACCAAAATACAAGGAGCCCCTCAGACATTGGCTACCTCCAACGGCGGGGCTAACGCGGTACAACTCATGCGCCCTTCGACTTTCTGCGACTGTCCCTTATTTTTACCGGCTCGAACTCTTTTAACACTGGAGGGGCGCCCAGTCACGTAGCTAACGTCTATTAATGCACAACACCCGAACAGTTCATGGTCGTATCGGTCACAAACCGTTCGACTTGAAGTAAGGGACGTGCAGGTAAGAGTCAAACGACCTAATCCGGAAAGCCGAAGTCATGTAATTTTTAGCGATTTTTTACTCGGACGGACTAGTTCATCATACACTGTACGAAGCTATTGAGATGCGTTTCACTAACCTGAGTTCGATCTGACAGCCTAGAAACTCATGACGCCTGTCGTTATGGCATGGCCCCTCCGGCGATTGGCTTCGTCTCTCGCGATTCAAAGCTCATTCTCCAATTTCCTCTTAGGCGGCAACATCGACCATCCCTTCGAATCGACCGATGACCTCACGAAATTTGGCACTAGCCAGCCTTCTGGCTGCGGGTATTGCGTCCGCAGAAGTCCAAGTCCCGATTGCCGTGCAGCATGATGCCACCTACTTGCTACCGAAATCTCGCGGCTTGCCCTGCTCGGGTGATGGAGCGGAGCCCACCGGTACGAGCTGTCCCAAAGCTGGCGATATTGCGTCTGCCAACTGCCAGCCCTACCTTTTGTCCTACAATGGAGCGGTGTGCGTTGCCCCAGTAGACGCTCAGTGCGTCCTCGTGATCGACGACACGTGGGGGTGTGCGTTCCCTCAGACGGGATACACTTCAGCTGCAGAGGCCGAGACCATCGCGACGTACGTCAACGGAGCAGCAAACTACGACAAGACTCTTGACAAGCCGCTAGGTGTTAACTGCGATGTTGCTTCGGATGGAGTTACTGGTGAAGCTACAGCGGGCAAGTACGGTAGCACGATCCCCGAGGGCGACGACACTACCTCCAAACACTACGGCAGCTCAGCTACGGGCACGACCACTGGTACCTTCGGCAGCAAGAAGAAGGAGGGCGCTACATCCGACAGCTACGGCACTACAGATCATTCCACGAAAGGCGGGAAATCCGGCAACTCTGGAGTATCCACGAAAGGTGGCAAAACGATAGGCCACTACAACCATTATGGCGCTGCTAAGGATGCCGCTATCGGACACCGTAAGCATGGCGATGCTGACGACGATACTACCAAGCATCACAAGCGTGGCGCTAATGAAGACAATGCTGCCGGACACCAGAAGCATGACACTACTGAAGACGGTTCTGCCAAGAAGTACGACCATGGCGCTGATGAACGCAGCACTGCTGGACACCGTGAGCATGGCGCTACTGAAGATGATGCTGCCAAGCAAAATAAGCATGGTGCTGATAAACATAAAGATGGCGCTGCCGGATACTACAAGCATGACACTGCTGACGATGGTGCTGCCAAGCATCACAAGCGTGGCGCTAATGAAGACAATGCTGCCGGACACCAGAAGCATGACACTACTGAAGACGGTTCTGCCAAGAAGTACGACCATGGCGCTGATGAACGCAGCACTGCTGGACACCGTGAGCATGGCGCTACTGAAGATGATGCTGCCAAGCAAAATAAGCATGGTGCTGATAAACATAAAGATGGCGCTGCCGGATACTACAAGCATGACACTGCTGACGATGGTGCTGCCAAGCATCACAAGCGTGGCGCTAATGAAGACAATGCTGCCGGACACCAGAAGCATGACACTACTGAAGACGGTTCTGCCAAGAAGTACGACCATGGCGCTGATGAACGCAGCACTGCTGGACACCGTGAGCATGGCGCTACTGAAGATGATGCTGCCAAGCAAAATAAGCATGGTGCTGATAAACATAAAGATGGCGCTGCCGGATACTACAAGCATGACACTGCTGACGATGGTGCTGCCAAGCATCACAAGCGTGGCGCTAATGAAGACAATGCTGCCGGACACCAGAAGCATGACACTACTGAAGACGGTTCTGCCAAGAAGTACGACCATGGCGCTGATGAACGCAGCACTGCTGGACACCGTGAGCATGGCGCTACTGAAGATGATGCTGCCAAGCAAAATAAGCATGGTGCTGATAAACATAAAGATGGCGCTGCCGGATACTACAAGCATGACACTGCTGACGATGGTGCTGCCAAGCATCACAAGCGTGGCGCTAATGAAGACAATGCTGCCGGACACCAGAAGCATGACACTACTGAAGACGGTTCTGCCAAGAAGTACGACCATGGCGCTGATGAACGCAGCACTGCTGGACACCGTGAGCATGGCGCTACTGAAGATGATGCTGCCAAGCAAAATAAGCATGGTGCTGATAAACATAAAGATGGCGCTGCCGGATACTACAAGCATGACACTGCTGACGATGGTGCTGCCAAGCATCACAAGCGTGGCGCTAATGAAGACAATGCTGCCGGACACCAGAAGCATGGCACTACTGAAGACGGTTCTGCCAAGAAGTACGACCATGGCGCTGATGAACGCAGCACTGCTGGACACCGTAAGCATGGCGCTGATGAAGACGATACTGCCAGACATCACGCTTCTGATGACTATGCTGCCGGACACCAGAGTCGTGATGCTAACGAAGATGATGCTGCCGGTCACTACGAACACGGCGCTGACAAACACGTACAGCCTGACGTTGTCGAACACCATCCGCATGGCGTTGTCGAACACCATCCGCATGGCGTTGTCGAACACCATCAGCATGGCGATGACAAACACCACCAGCATGGTGCTGACGGGTATTATCATCATGGCGGACACTATGAGCCTGTTGTTGAGGGGTCTAAGACGACTGTTGATTACAACTACCAAACCAAAGTCTCGTCTCGTAACAAGCCCTACCCAACTCACGACGACTACGATGTCTACAAATCGAAAATGACCTCGAAGAAGTATGACACCAAAAAGCCTTCTCCTACTGATACAACACAGCCGCCCATCGTGATCCCTGACGTTGTGACGGTGATCCCTGATAACCTGACGGTTGTCCCTAATAACCTGACGGTTGTCCCTAATAACCTGACGGTTGTCCCTAATAACCTGACGGTTGTCCCTGATGTCTTGACGGTGGCACCGACACTTCCGACCGCACCGACAATTTCGACGGCACCGACACTTCTTAGACGGATGTGATCATTTGGCAGACATTTGGAAGTCGTGAAATATACTACTTAGCATCATGTCCATACGAGGACGATCATTTGATAAGGCAAAGTAAAATGATAGGGTAATTTCATCATAACTTCATAATATTATCTCCTCAAAAATGTTATTGAGCGTATAGAGCAAGCTAAGGTAGCTAAGAATACAGCAAGAAAAATAGGATATTGACCGTCCATTTATTTAGTAAACGTATATGAAGGACAGCAACACAATGGCTCTTCGAGACCGAGTAGATAAAAGAGATAACTCAATACAGAGCAGAATTTTCCAAGTCCATAACACGTGTACACTCAAGAGGTAAGTCCCACTACGGGCTGGATCACGCCTGCCGTCGAGTTTCGAGGTGCATAGCTTGTAGGAGTTTCGTCTGGAAGCGCAAGAGATAAAACGGCTTGGGTTTGGCAATACTCGCTTCCAGCGAACAAAAGTCTCGTCGATAGATGAGCCGATAGATCTCATGGAGGGCAGGGCACCGTACGTTATCTTACTGCGCCCGGTGACCCGTAAACGCGCGCGAGCGGTGACGTCCACTCTTTGGTGTGAGGTCACAAGAGCTAAGAAGAACGGAAGCTGCTGACTTAGGCATGCTTCCTAAGAAGTAGTTGCGGGTATTCAGTGAAGGCGAAAGTCACAACTGAACCCAGAAGGGCAAACCGCGAAGAGATTTGTCCTAACCTATTTGCCCAACTTCGCCGACTTACTCGGTGAATTGTTGTGTTTGGACGTAGCTGTCTGTATCTACACGTCATGTAATAAATGATTCAGTCATATATATTCCTAATATTTTCATGTAGCATGAGTTCCTACCATTAAAGCGTGGTGTCAGCACCATGACTTTTTCCGCGGTGGTTTTGTCATCACTTACGTCGGCGATGATGACGTTCTAGATGTGTTTCAGGAGCTGCTCGTAAAAGCGATAACGCATTGCTTCCACGTCCAACGCATGCTACCAGCGCGTTGTCAACTCCGTCAGAAGTCAGAAAGATCGCAAACGCAGCCGCCAATACGTGGTGATTATGCATTCATTCTTGACTTGCAACTTACCCACTCAACACCCCGATGATCGGCTAAAACTCTGAATTGCTTGTTGAAAGTCTGATTACTAAGTCCTAACTGCCCCCCATACAAAAACTCAGGGCTTACGAATCGACGAACACAATGCTGGACCTTTCTAGCACATACTCGCTGAGTCTGCCCTCACTGAGTCTGCCCTCGCTGAATCTGCCTTCACTGAGTCTGTCCTCGCTGAATCTGCCTTCACTGAGTCTGTCCTCGCTGAGTCCAACCAACCTCGTCGGATACTCTTTCTACTATAAGAACTCCACAATATGAAGCTGTCTACACCATATGTATGCTCTCGGATCCGTCGTGATGACACCGATCCAACCCAATAGAGACCGGCATGATGATGCCTGAATCGTAAGCGCCCAGTTGGTTACCAGTAGACCTGGATATGTAGATCGTTTTAGGCCGACTCAATGGCGACCCAACTTGGTGACGATCCACATGATTATAGGCGGTATGGTGACTGCCAACTTGATAGGTTTGACGTGATGCGACAGTTAGCCGAACAAATCGGTGCCGAAAGTGACTTCACAAGAGTTTCGTGACAGGTCGAGCCGGTCATTTCTTCATTTGCTTCACTATAACCGTCGTCTGCGCTGAGGTTGAGTGCACAGTGTACAATCTCTCTTGTACTCCTGTAGCAAGCCACTACTCCCTGGTCTTCAGTTCACGATGTCTTCGTCCACCGATCTCTCTCGTCATTCACCTGCTCCGGCAAAATTGGTGCCACACTACATTGTGCACCAGATGGCTGGAGTGCAGCGTGTTACCGGCGTCGTTTGGAGAAGCGAACATCCAGTGCCTGAAGAAAACGGCGGCTTCCGCCTTGGCGCTTGACGATCGTCCGATTGCGCTGCTCAACAGCGACTACAAGCTATTTACCAAGATTCTTTCTTTTCGGGTGCGGCCGATGCTGTCGCATATCGTTCTGCCAGCTCAAGTTGGATTTGTCTCGAAGCGGTCGATCCATACGGCACTAGACATTTTTACAGCCGCCCGCAAAGCAGCGAAATTGAACAGCGATCTGCATGGTGCCGTTGTTCTGCTTCTTGATTTCGCCAAAGCGTACGACACGTTGCAACGTCCGTATTTACTCTCGGTGCTGAAGTGGCTCGGCTTCTCGCCCAAATTTATTTCAGTCGTGGCTGCACTACATTGCGGAACGACATGCCGATTTATCGTGAATGAGTACCGCTCAAGTCGACGTGAAGTTCAATGTGGTATCCGACAGGAATGCCCCCTTGCGCCACTACTGTTCATCCTCGCCCTTGATAGTGTCTATCGGGTGATCCAAGAGAGGGTCGACATTCGCGGGGTACCTCTCTCTTCTGGGGGACGAACTACTGAGTTCAAAGTGTCGGGATGCGCCGATGACACGGCGGTATACCTTCGCGATCGGTCTGCGGTTGCACCTGTTGTTACAATTCTCGATGATTTTGCTAGGGTTTCAGGCCTACAGACGGATCGAGCGAAGTCTATGGTCATTGAACTTGACCCTCGCGGATCGGCACTGCCTTTGGACACCTGCGGCCTCACTCTTCAAGCTTCTTGCGAGTCCTGTTGTTCTGGTTGGGCAACAGGATGTGGTGGACGAAAACTGGACGAAATGCATCCGATCCTTATGGAGCCGGCTTGTCCTCGCTATGGCACTCACACTGTCGAGCAGCGGTCTCGCCTTGCGAGTGCCATAGCGGTGCCAAAAATTACCTTTCTCGCACGACATTGTTGGCCTCCTCCAGCGACTGTGACCCGATTGCAAGGCTTGATTATGGATTTTGTATGGGGCACCCGCGACGGCAGGAGGTCCCGACCTTGGGTGCCCTCCGAGATGGCTTCACTACCGATACAGCAAGGTGGACTTGCGGTGTCGTGTATTCGAACGGAACTGATGACTATAGCGGTGACAGCTGTTGGTCACTGGGCAACTATGGTTTCCTCGAGAGATTTACTGATCGGCGACTTCCTATGGGGTTCTCCCGAGTCGGGTCCGGCTTATATCACCATGTTGGACCGAAGACAAGCACCCTCTATATCGGGAGACTTTATGGTGGACCGGTTCTGAAATTGTTGGTCTCTCCGCTGCTCGACATGCCCGCCAAGGTGAAATCACGGAGGTCTGCCGAAGAGCCCTCCTTTTTACATCGAGAGCCACGGTCGACTATGATGACAACGGTTATGTCACAATTGATGTCCGACGAGTACTTGATGACAAACTGCGGGCCGGGATGAGGGCAGACTCTGCGGCATCAGGTCGATTTGACACCAGATGGATCGTACACGCTACGCTGAAGGACATGTCGTGGCTTAGGGATCGCAGAGGAAAGACATACAATTTGAACGGAGCGGATTTTGCGAGGGGACATAATTACCTTGGCGACACAATGTCTTGGCTGATGGTTCAGAGTGATGTCATCCGGTTCTCGCCCAAGCGCGCTATGGCTACCCAATCGATGGCGAAGCGACGGCATTTTGGGTCCTTTTGCCTCGCCATCATTTACAACTTCCCGTCGCTCGTGTATCGTACAATTGAGCCGGGGGCATTGATTGCGTATTCTGCAAAAGTATACCGTCATCATGACTGGTTGCTCAATGGAGACGGTACTTCGCTGTCTCACTTCGATACGGGAATGGATTGCGGGGTGACACCGGTCACATCGATGTCGGCTTGCGATACCACTGCGTCTATAGCCAGTGGAACTACTGTCCACTTTGGCGCGCATCCAACGCTTACGCGTGTGGTGCACCTATGGGCTGGCCATCGGAGATGGAGGCCACAACGACGAAAACTCAAGCAGATTATCTCCCGCCGGCGCAGTGTTGAAGGCAAACGAATTTGCGGTGAGCGAGTAGCGAAACCGGACTTCCAAGTGATTGCAGCACGTACATCTACGATCGAGTGGAGAGACATCCGACGGATAAGAGCTTCCTTTCCGACCAACGCACAGACGCTATATCATCTGAAGAGTAACAGCTTTCCGCTCTGGAATTGGGCAACCCACGATCTGTCTTGCCTCGCTCCAGAGTGTCCGCCTGCTATTCCGGCGATGGCAAGTCATGTATTCTGGACCTGCCCTAGCACCCGGCAACATTGGGAGTATCTACTTGATCGGTGGCGAAAGCTCGGCGATTTGAAGGATGCGGACCTTAACGTCTGGGTATTTGGCATGGACCTTCCGGGTATTCCAAGTGCTGCATGGGATGCCATCAAACACGGTATTGAGCCAAGCTTAGCTTCGTCGAGAGCAAAGGATGCGGTCTTCCCAGCATCTCGTGAGCTATGGCGTTTTGTAGTTTCTACGACGCTACATGCCATCTGGACAGAGCGTCTACGCCGCATGGAAGACTCGTCTTTGCCTCAGGAGGTACACACAGCCAGGGCCAGGACCCAATTTCGACGAGCGGTTACACGGTTTCGCGGATCAACATACCAGCCTGGCATGGAGGAAGAAGGACACCTGTTCGCACGAGTGCGGTCAGCGCTTGCCGATACTCTCCTCTGCTGCGATGAACCACCCCCCTTGCGAGCGCTGCCGGTCGAAAGCATTTCTGGCGTTTACTACCTGCTTTTCTTCGATGGGGGGTCAAGAGGAAATCCAGGACCAGGCGGAGCTGAATCCGTCAACGTCCAACTACATCTTCCGACGTACGCTGCATGTGTCTTGTGGGTATCGAGCATGGCGTACGGTTCTGCCGAAACCACTAACAATATTGCTGAATATTGGGGGCTTGTGCACGGGCTCCGACAAGCGACAACGATCCGATAGTATGAACCGAACTCTTCCGATTTATTATGTCGCTGGAACGAATCTTCCCCACTTGTCTGGCAGAGCTCATTCTGGTGGTCCATGCCTTTGCTCTGCAATTCCGGTCCGCATTGACTTACTGATATTTACAAAATACCGCGACGACAAGGACTGTTCCCGGTACTTCGAGCTCGCGGTGGCGATGAAAGTGTTGTTGCAGCGCGGGCTGCTTGATCGTAAGTCAAATCCTCCTCACAAACGTGGTGCAGGCGTGACGACTGAGAAGGTGATCTCCAGCGAGTCGTCCAGATTATCTTGACTTCCAGGTGACAGCAAATACGTCGTAAACGCGATAACCTCGTAGATGAATGCTAGCACTAAAAACAACAGCCATGCGTAGAAGTACCGGACATTTGCCTTTCTCACACACTTGCCCGTCCACGGACAGTGATGATCATACTCTTCGATACACACTTGACAATCCATACAATGTAAAGCTCTGTTTACAATACCAAAATACACATTTGAACTAGCAACAACAAACATTTCTATTACAATTCATTGTAGCAATGCCAGCTCACCCGTCCGGTCGATACGAGCCACAATGGTCACAGTACGTGTCATAGCGGACCATCGAGCACCTTGAGCACTTGCCAATCAGCGTCGGGTCTAGCTGTCGGTGCGATACTGTTGCTACTGACGGAGAATAGACGAATGAAACTCTTGCCAAGACGATTACGTGTCAATAAAGTGTCGTACTTGCGGCATTGAACGAGCGTTTGTCAACATGACGGAAGGTGAATTGACATGTAGAGACTTCAGTGGAGAAAATATCTGCATTGTGACGCTCAACTTAATTTGCCTGTCGCTTATTCTTTATCCCGCTTTCCAGGGAAGTTGTTGATGCTCGATCTTTGGGTGCTGGGCACCCGATTGGACATGTCCACAGCGGATCAACCGCATACCGATGGTCATGCGAATGCGTTCACCGCATTGTGGATGATGTACTTACTTCTAAGAACTAAAAATGGAAAAAATTGTAATATTAGTACCGCCCGAGCGCCGTAACAATGAAGTCATTGAGCCACCGCAGTGTTTGCGCTGAAATGCCAAAGCGTTGGTGATAAATGCTCTCGCTCGTTGAGTTTGCATTAAAAAATGCTGTGCATGCCTCTACTTCTTTTCATGTAACGATTTTACCCGTCCGTGAGTCACATAGACGCGACAACTCTGCTTCGGGCTTGGTGGTGGAGAAATGGCCGATCAGCTTGCTGATGTCAGCCCCAGCACTTTGGAAACTGGCCAATGCGTTTCTACAAATGCGTCTTAGCGTCTTACGACATGAGCGTGATGCAATAGCTGAAAACTAAGATATACAAAAGGAACAGGTGATGCAAAAGGCAGAGGTAACATTGAAGAATGTAAGGTCGGTGACCAGCTATTACTAAATGACCAAAACACTTAGCTTAAACGTGCAGTGTTTGCCGTCTTCCAAACGAAGTTGCGTCCGCGCTTTATCAGACCGTTTACGGTCGTGGCTAAGAAGGGCCTATACGCTCAACCTTTTGCACAGGATGCATACACATTCCGTGTTTTACGTTGCTTGCTTGTGCCGTAGTGAAACAACAGCCTACTTAATACATAGCACTTTCATCGAATACTGTACATGTGGCTGAGCCACGGGCAGCCATTACTGCTGAAGCAACAGGTGCGGCTGACCTTCAGCCGTGCTTGGTCCCGTTCAAGCATCTGGAAACGGTTTGTAACCGAATCTGGGGACTCAAATCAGGCCACCTGCTCATAGAACTCCTGTATCGAAGCCCAAGACCCAATATCATCAGGCTCATCTCGATCAAAGACATTGCAACGCTCGTCAGGATCTTTGAGCCTTGCCGTATTCCTCTGACGCACAAATACTGCAGCCATGCGGCAAAACGCGCCATCTTGTACGGCATCCGTCGACTCGGCTTCCAAAGATCGTCGAGCTTCCGCACCTCACGTGTCAGCAACTTTCACCCCGGCCATTTCAATTCCCCACAGCGGTTTGTCCTCGTTCGCCGAGCTTACGCGGGGCATCAACATTAGCACGGTCTGCTTTTTTCAAAAGACGTCATCTTCGTCGGCACTCAATCGTCGGCATCCTCAGTGATTACGACCTCGTCGATAGCTACCTTAATGCGGCAAAACGCGCCATCTTGTACGGCATCCGTCGACTCGGCTTCCAAAGATCGTCGAGCTTCCGCACCTCACGTGTCAGCAACTTTCACCCCGGCCATTTCAATTCCCCACAGCGGTTTGTCCTCGTTCGCCGAGCTTACGCGGGGCATCAACATTAGCACGGTCTGCTTTTTTCAAAAGACGTCATCTTCGTCGGCACTCAATCGTCGGCATCCTCAGTGATTACGACCTCGTCGATAGCTACCTTAGCGACAATAACTTCGGCGACGATAACCTTGTCAGCAATCATGACCCCAGTTAATTCGACAAGCATACCTTCGTCGTCTTGTCGACAACGGAGTAAAGTTACTCCAGTCATGACGACCGCTACAGGCTACCCTTCCCGTAGTGACTGCTGTGAGATCGTTATGCACGTCAAATTCACCAGTCACACCATCTCTCACAGTCATGGTTCATCTGACGTCGTCCTCGTCTGCTACTCGCATCAGTACTCAGGTGTTCCTGTCCCAGCCAGTGGCACAATATCTATTTCTCCTCAAACCCTCTACAACTGTGACACAGCGTACTGGTTGCCGCACTGTGTCTCCGTTAGTTATGCAGACGTCTCCTCCGGTGGTGGCGGAAACGCACCACTCTTCTGGAAAGCGAAAATTTGTTCGTCAACCATCATCGCCGGCAACTAAGAAGAAGAGGAAGCCCTTCTCTTCTACGAAGCTCTGCTTCCCCACAATTTGAATTCCGGTTGGCTCTACGTCTAGATCGGCGACAAATCCTCCACCGTCTGTCAGGCGTCCAACTCCGACTGGGTCGCCCCAACCACTGCGTCAGTTGTTGATATTTCTTTGCGATAAAGCTAACCTGTCGGTAACACGAAAAGCTCGATCGACTCCTGTTGCGGCAGAGCCTGGAAGTAAACTTCTATCATCATGGTTCTGCACGCTGTTGGTCGAGAGGCGTAAATGATCGGTCTATGTAAATACTGTGCAAGATGTTCTTTCTGGTCATGGTATGGACCTCATTGATGTACCATGACGCGATCATACTCCTCTTTGCTTTTGGTTCTGCTGGTTCAATATTTTTGACGTCACGGTGGCACTCCTTCAACGACGGGTTCACTGACCAAATCTGAGGTTGGAAATGCGCACGCCTGACAGGATATCGAGGCTGCTCACGCTCAGAGAAATCTGGACAGCGGAAGCATGACCGGGGGTCCTGTTTTACTAAGAAACATCTCAAAGTATCATACTCCTGGTCTTCTGCGGTGTTGACTTACTCTGCTTTTTGGGGTTACAACTTGTTCAGTTTTGTCTACACGCACACTGGACGAAACGTATACGGCCTAGTGCGTACTTCAAATAAATAATCGATACTGGATCTCAACGCGGTTACTCCAAGCTGGAAGGAGTTCCGGTTCGCTGACTCTGCGGTAGTTGTTGTCAACCATTTATCGACTTCCCATCACCAACCTTTTGTAGCCTCCTCCTTCATTAAACAGAAAAACGACAGCACTGTGGGTCGGCGCTCGTCATTGTACGACTTGACTTGGCAGCTCCGTATCGAAATGACCACGGCATATGAGCAGCAAACGTTTTACCGTGAACTTCCTTTCATGAGTTGGTCCTAACGGCCGAAGACCGTGTCAAGCTCGCAGAACTTGTCGACACACTGATGCTTTCCAGCTTTGACGAGTATGAAAGAACATTTAAACAACGAAAAAAGAGTGATCTGCCCGCTGGAAAACAACCTAAGATCGGGCGTTACGACGGTGTACTCTAAACGGAAGAAACCAAATCCGCGCTCCAATCTGCCTAGATTCTCATGGTCGGTCACATTGGACTAAAACATGTGTGGTCTTGTCATTCCAAGCTTTGAGTTGATGCAAATTCCAGCGTTGTACCTCGTCAGCGGCAACCGTCGAAATGCAGATCAATTTGTCGTTTCGACAGAGCTACGATTCCCGACAAAAAGCGTATTGCATTTAATTTTGCATGGTGACACCACTAGATCCCGTCGAATCTATAGGAAAAGCTTGTGCCGTGCTTACTCCGACAAGTGCAGCACTGTTGCGTCTAGGTAGCCCTGAGGATATCTACTTTTTACCTTTAATCTCTTCGATAAAGAGTTTTCCGACTAAAAAGCAGTTGAACTGTTGCAAATACATCGGTCGGCAACATTACAGCCCACATCACATGACTCACTGTGTGAAAAAACAAATATAATCGAGAGGCGCTATTTATCACGCACCTTCTTCACACCTCAGATTTATCAAAATCGGATTCATAGTAATATGAGCTTCAGCAATGACCAATCTTGCACCACCTCCGCACCTTGCATATGTATCCCTGGAACAAGCAAGAGCCTCAATTAATGCCCATACACAACAGGAAGATTATGTTGTTGTAATCAAACGCACAAAAGGATCGCCAATAAGAAAGACGGTGATGTCGAAGCTTTAAATCTTGTCTGCAGATGATGATGTCAGAGCTTTAATTCTTGTCTGCTTGACCATGTATTGGCTGTCCCTGAGGCCGATATTCGCAATCTTATATGCGAGGCCAGACGGGTGGCCAGCCAACGGGGTCAACACAGCGACTTCTATTGCAGTTTGAGCATGTTGCCGCTGCTTCGAAAGCTCCTGTGCGACGCCGGCTATGTCGGATTTGCCAACACATAGGCCACAATGCCCGAACCTGCCGTGGTCAAGCACAGCAAAAGCGTAGAAGCAGTAGATTATGGGTCCAAATTCATGAAACGGGACGTTTTATTTTTTTCGTAACCTCAGCGAGATGTTCTGATTTGGGCTAACTAGCGCCTCTTACTTTATGATAGATCTAAACATCCTGTAAGAATGCGCACCCGGTTTTGTACACACTCATAAGTTCTTCGTCTTCAAGCATGATCCAAGACAACTATGATCCAATTGGCCACGAGTACATGCATGATACGCGTACTACATGAACGTTGGCACGCTGCTATGTAGAAGCTAGACGATTTTCTTTTTTCTTTGCCACTTCCTAATGGCACGCGTTCAATATCGTCTCAAGATAGGAACCGTATGAACACAGCCTTGATCACACTCAGCGTTTTCCAGGCTCAACTCTCTTTTTACGTCTTCTACACTCCTCAGATCAACATACAATCATCTCGATTATATCTACGTATTGTTTGCTAGCACATATATTATTCAATCATAGAAATGCTGTGTTGGCCGGGGTAGTGATGATACCTATGCGCCAGACAAAGCCGATTACGTGACAAGGCATCTTCATCCAAGTGCTAAATTGATAATAGGTGTCAAATACATATGCAAAACTCACCTTGATTGCAAAAACGTAGACGTTCGTTAGAGTCAATTGAATATATTTTCTCAGCCTAATGTTGACTACGTCCTTTGAATCCTTCCATCGTTTCAGAGTAAGTAGTCACAAAGCACTTCAGTACCGTAAATGGACTTGAAAAGACCAGGCCTTCAAAAATTAGTCGGTGTCGTGGAAAAAGGTTCAAATTGATTCCGGCAGAGCCTCATTCAAGTCAAAATCGTGCTGCCGTTTCGCCGGCGGCTCGTTCAAGTCAAAATCGTTCTGTCGCTTTGAAGATTCCGGCAATTTTTCTTTCAAAGCTTTTTGCAGTTTTTCAGCAACATATTTCGTTCTCTCGATCTGTGTTCCTTCAGCAAGAACTCTGCCCAAATCATTTCCAAAAACACCTCTCAGGGTTAAGATCATCGTCTTAGTTGCTTCTTGATCATCCGAGGATCTGGACGTGACGAAGTCGACCCACGCAGAAAAGGCTCGGCTACTGAAAAGGTTGCTCTCTGTCAGCTCCAAAATTTTGAAAACGTCATCCGCACTCTTGTTTTCTTCTTTCCACTTCTTGTACTGGTAGTGTAGTAAGTTTCGGGCAATTTTGGTATTGTATTTCTCAGCTTTCGTAACTAGAGCACTAATCAGAGCATTCGTGCTCTCGAACTGCTCTGCCAGTATGTCAAGCATCACCTTATATTTCATTTCCAGGAAAGGGTATCGTTGCGTGACGATATTGACCCACTTCAGAAAGATCGGGCTTTTCAATGGGTTGCCATTCGTCTTGTGAAGTTGCAAAAAGTCGAAAACCTCTCTGTCCGGTTTTTTTCCTTCTTTGACCCAATTCTGGACCTGAATGTCCAGCAGACTTCGAGCAAATTTTTTCGTCTTACGAAGGTTCGATTTTGCTCCCACAAGCAAAATCTTGGTCAGATGATCGCCCACGAAATGTTTTGCCAAGACCTCAAACATCTTCTCAATATTTTTGTCGCGATTTCCGGGGTATTTGGTCTTTATGAAAGCGACCCACTGGGAAAAGACTGGGCTTTCGAAAGGATTGCCATTTGGCTTCTGGAGCTCCAAAAGCTCAAATACCGTTGCCTCATCTTGCTTGCTGTCTAACCACTTCTTCACCTGAAGATCTAGCAGTGTTTTAATGATTTCCTTCTTAGCAGGATGATTCTTCATCGAAATCAAAGCACTGGCGAAATTATAATCGTTCTTGAAATGATGTGTCAATACGTCGAACGTCGCCTTGTTTACCACTTGCGGTGAATTCGCGTACAAACTGTTGACATCTTTCAGCCACTGAGCAAAGGCTGCGCCGTCGATGAAGAAGTTTTCTGTTAGCCTTACAAGCTTCTTCTTGATTTTATGAATAAGACTAAGCGTATTTTGCTTTGCCTTACCGGGAAGATCTTTAGTCGGCATTGGAAGAAACTTCTTCAGTATGCTATCTATTGTCTCCATTGTCTCCGGTATTTCGTTTCCTCTCTCATCTTGCTTGTCGTCAGGGTAACTCGATTCCATGTCCGCGCTTGAGCCCGAGACTACGGTGTAAGTAGTATTCATTGATATTCTCGCCATGGCTTCAAGTTTAAACTCGACATCAATATCGGGAAAGCTTCGACTACATGTATGCATGGTTGTGCCACGTTACGTGCTCGAAGCCTCGTTAAAGTCAAACATATGGCAAGTCAAACACCACATGTACAATGTGTTTTGGGGCGTCGTGTGGATCGTGCAAGGTGAGCTTTATTTTACCGGATCTTGAGCTTACCCAGAGAAAGACGAGTTTTGTGTTAAGTGTTTGGTGGAAGCAACTGGGTTGGACACGCTAGAGGTTGCTCGCCATGAATGCGTCTACAAACAGTCTTGTCAACCGATTCCCTACGCATTTTCTTTGGCTGCCTCATATATGAGTTTGTCCTTGAACGAAAGCTAGTCTTGGTCAAAAAATGGACAATCGACAGCAAGAGGAGCATGCAGACTTTGTTGTAGGGACATCTTGCATCTGTCAGTATTATTACAAGTAATACATAACAGCAGATATGTTTACACCATCATTTAAATTTTGACAAGCCAAAGTATTGCCAAAAGGTGACATTAATTTTGAGCTGAAAAAGAGTCATTTAATCTATGTCATTATTATCGTACAGTTCCACATAATGAATAAAATACGAATAATGTGATCTAGAATGTAAACAATTACATCAAGCAGTAACACCATGGCCACGATGCCGATATCTTCTCCACTAAAGTCTCTACATATCACGTCACCTTCCGTCATTGTTGACAAAGAATCACGCAGTGCCGAGTGCAATCACGAGTACGATAGTCTATTGATTCGTAGTCGTCTAGTTAGGATTCCCGTTCTCCCATTCTCCATCACTGCACCGACAGATAGACCCAACGCCGATTGGCAAGTGCTCAAGGTGCTTCATGGTCCGCTATGTGTGGCTACCGATCACGTTCTGGAATTTGTGCAACTCAAGCGCGTTAACTTTGGATTCCGATGGAGAAATGTGCAAGAAGTAGACCCTTCACCACCAAGTTGTATAATGGGACCCCATTGGCATTTACTGCTGACTATGTGGTCAATTATCTTTGTATTGACGTTTGCTGTTACCGTGTTGACATTTGAAAAAGCGACGGCTACGGAATTGGTGGCAGGCGTTTTTCTGTCGGGCATGTGCTTGACTTGCTACGCCCTCGTAGGGTGTACGAACCCCGGTATTGTCACAAGGTGGGCGATATGCTGGTTGTTGAAAGAATAAATAAGGTTGTGATGTTTGCGGCCTATTTGCTGTTGTTGTTACTAGAATTGACATGCCTCCCGATGACACGTACACGTACTGTGACCATTGTGGCTCGTATCGACCGGAAGGGTGAGCTGGCATTGCTACAATGAATTGTAATAGAAATGTTTGTTGTTGCTAGTTCAAATGTGTATTTTGGTATTGTAAACAGAGCTTTACATTGTATGGATTGTCAAGTGTGTATCGAAGAGTATGATCATCACTGTCCGTGGACGGGCAAGTGTGTGGGAAAGGCAAATGTCCGGTACTTCTACGCATGGCTGTTGTTTTTAGTGCTAGCATTCGTCTACGAGGTTATCGCGTTTACGACGTATTTGCTGTCACCTGGAAGTCAAGATAATCTGGACGACTCGCTGGAGATCACCTTCTCAGTCGTCACGCCTGCACCACGTTTGTGAGGAGGATTTGACTTACGATCAAGCAGCCCGCGCTGCAACAACACTTTCATCGCCACCGCCACCGCGAGCTCGAAGTACCGGGAACAGTCCTTGTCGTCGCGGTATTTTGTAAATATCAGTAAGTCAATGCGGACCGGAATTGCAGAGCAAAGGCATGGACCACCAGAATGAGCTCTGCCAGACAAGTGGGGAAGATTCGTTCCAGCGACATAATAAATCGGAAGAGTTTGGTTCATACTATCGGATCGTTGTCACTCGTTAAAGTACCTATAACACTTTCTCACATGCGTATGCACATGAGACAATTTTGTACTGAAGCTTGAACAGGTCAAAGCAAGTGCTGCCTTACTTGCTTGTCGGTGCAATAGCCTTTGTAAAGCTGGATGATGACGCTGAGACTCCAGCACCCGATTCCAGTACAGTCTTCCTCAATCCCAACGGTGTTCTCGGCGCCGAGAGGTACGACTGCTACAGTGCACTGCGTGCAGACGACCCCGACCCAGTCCTTCAACTTGTCGGCGATGGCGGTGCAAGTAGATACCTCCACTTGCTCGCAATACGCAGTTGCCAGACTAGAAAGCCCAAAAACGACAGCGATGAAATGCTGAGTGATGTGGCTGTAGACATGTAGAATTGAACCCACGATACAGCTCCCAAGTAGAGAAAGAAAACAGCGACACCAAAGAGCATGAATTTGTAAGCTGTGACCTGCTCCTTTTCACAACGTCTCAACCACCACAAACTAAAGGGTGAATCCCACTCTAATTGTGTCATGTTCATCGATCGTACACTATCTTCAAGCGTATGAGCTGCGTATCGTGTCACTGCAAGTTGCAAATTTGTGCACATGACGGCACAAATGAGCATTGATACACACACTAAAGTACCCGACACAGTGTATACGAATACTACATAGGTATGAACATTCTCCGGTATGCTAACGTTGCACATGGCACCTATAATAAAACCACACAACAGTGTCGACTGTTCCGACACAGTTGAAAGCTGTTCAGCACGAGCTTCACAGACTAAATGTTCACTTTGCATTTTTTCACGTCTTAGAAAACGTTCCATATCAAGAATGCGCCATTGATGTGCACGCACGATATCATCATTGAGCCATTGAATTTCTTGTTCCCGATACGTCATGTCTTCGTCTCGCCATTGTTTGGCATTCCGGAGGTCGTAAGACCCAAAGAGAGCGGTTACGACGCTACTTGCCATTAAGTTGGAAAGTAATTTATTTTACAATGTTGTCAGTGATTTGTAAGTTATTTTGTAACTGGAGAAATATTGCGTAAAAAGTCAAAATGTACAATATTTTAAATCGATACTCGCGGTAGTAAAAAGCTTAGGGAAAGTTACATGATTTGGTTCACGTGCTTTTACTATTGGCAAGATTGGTGGCAAGACTACGGTTCGGAAAAAGTCGCCTCGTCAAGCTGCAGTATGTGGTGAAGTAGTGACAGATCAAGCTTCGGTATACCAGTCAACACCGATTTGTACCGGTAAGGCCATGACGTCACTGTCTGATGTCACTGGGATGACGCCATCAATGCACCTTAGAAGGTTTTTAGAAGGATAGGCTTAGATGTAGCATATTATTAGCGCCTAGAAAAGATGTTTATTCGCTTTTGCGTTTCGCACCAACACAAAGAGTACAAAATTCCAGGCTATGAGCCCAAGATCGTTTCACTCTGCTACCGCTACTGACTCAAATTTTACCGCCATGGACGCCTCTTCTCTCCGCATCTCCAAGTTTGACCAACTTCCATGCTTAGAAGTTTAAGATGCAGTGGTACTCGAGGAACGGTACCTGTGGAGGTCGTCAGCGCGGAAGAGTGATGACGTTGGACCAAGCGAACACAAAAGAAAGTCTTGAAAAGCTATGTGAAAGAGAGTATTTGGTCTTAGACACTATTGTACGTTTTCACAGGAATGCGGACGGTCCTTTTGGCACAAGTTGACCCTACCAGAATTGATTACCTGGCCCAAGCCGAATAACTTGCTCACTTTGCTCAGGCTTATAAATTTGACGTGGGCAGGGAGAGGACCCTCTGGCGAGAATTTGTTGAGTTCATCTCGGAACGACGTGGGAAGGAGATGCGTTAATGCCACTCATGTAATGAGGTTGGGCACTTGCGATCCGCGTGTTCAAAATGCAATCGCTCTCCTCAAGTGTCGTCAAACTTGTCACTTGCCGTCAATGACTTGCTTGATGAATCCAAAGATGCTTGGATGACAGACAGTGAATCCAGTAGACATTTGGTCAGTGACGAATCATGGCTTGAC
This sequence comes from Peronospora destructor, assembly GCA_011800735.1. Classification (NCBI taxonomy): domain Eukaryota; phylum Oomycota; class Peronosporomycetes; order Peronosporales; family Peronosporaceae; genus Peronospora; species Peronospora destructor. The sequence goes on along the minus strand of WBRY01000038.1, from coordinate 66,476 downwards.
AATGTCGAATCTTGCAAAGGAATCTGCCTTCAACCCGATGGTATGCCACTAAATGGGACCAAAAAGGGTACGATGACTATGAAAGTATGACGCGTGGTATTGAAAGACTACTGACACTAAAAGGAAGTTTACTTAGCCAAAGGTGTTAAGTGCAGCCTCATTTTGTATGGACACTTCGATGAAAAAGGCTACACACTTGGATACACTGATACTTAGCGTGTGGTAGCGGACAGGACTTCTGACAAGTTACGGTTGACGTGGAATTAATCCGAAATGTTTTGGTGGGTGTACCTTGTCGTGTGGAGTAATTGACTGTGGGGCCTGTTGGTACTATCACGTCAATATTGGATGTGAAAGCAAGCCGACAGTGCGAGGCGTCTGACGATATTCAGAAGGGTAGTTTAGTGGAATTTCACAAACGCCTCGAATACCTGAGCTATGACATCATTGAGAGGCTGGCTCGCGATCCATCCTCTGACATTTTCCTAACGGACAAGCGTTGTATAAATTGTCTGTTGTGTGCGCAAGGAAACAGGCTAAAAATCGACAGTAGACCAAGGACAGCGGTAGTCATTCACCCATCGATGGGTTGAAGGAGTCATCTGTTCGGACATTAAGAACCCGATAGCTCTGAAGGATCGATTGAATAATCGCTCCATGATCAACTTGGTCGACCACAAAAGCAATTATTGTTTTTTTTCTTGCACGAACCAAGGATGCTGCGGCCAAGAAATTCGACAGCTTTTGCTTTTTTCGAGAAGCAACGTAATGCTTGGTGCACATACTCCGCACGGACTCAGAAGGGACATACCAGTATGTGGATTGATTCTGCAAGAAGACGGGTGGATCGAGGCAACGCAGTGAAGCAAGAATCAAGCAAGCAACGGAAAGCTGAACGGAGGCATAGGACCATCATAAATATGGCTCGTTGCATGTGGTTTGCCGCTGCATTTTTGGGGTGGTGCGGTAGAATATGAAGCGCTCGCGCATATTAGGACTCGATTAAATATGCTGCATACATACTAATTAAGCCCTAATAAGCGCGAGCGCTTCACTGGTCAAAGTGTTGGCACAGCAATCCCCGTCACTCGGTGAAATGATGTTTTTGGCTCAAATTGTACGGTGTATAAAGACCCAAGGAAACAGAACTTTGCTCAGAGAAGACAGCAAGGAATTATTGTTGAAATACCAAAGAAACCTAGGGGTACGTTGTTATGTTCAGCTACAAAGTGGTTGTTGTTGCTCAGCATGTGAAAACATTGAGACGACCCAAGATGAAAAGCGCAGAAGTTGTACTTGCAGAGTAATTCTGGCCTGGTGACAGATATGTCCGCACGAAAAAGAGACCAACGTGGCGATACACCAAGATCGTAAACGACGGAGGAGACAACGAGTCGTCACAAGAATATACCAAAGTTGAAGACACATTTTCTTTGGACAAAAAAGAAAAAGATTGTGACAAGGTCGGCGAGTCATCAAATTACATAATGGTGCGTCTTATCGTAAAATTTCTCACGTCGCAAACAAAGTAAAACGGTTTGGAGTCATCAGGTAACATCAGCACTGGTGCTTTGTCCACGCTCGTTTTGAAGAGCCGAAGGAAGACTGGTGTCCTGAACATTGCAACCATACAGCAACCTTCATGAGTAGCGTCGATAATGGCCAAATTAGCTCGGTATGGTAATGCAAGTAATTTGTCAGACCCAGCCAGTGACGCAGTTCCGTCAGGTTCCTGGGAGTTGGCCAGGAACAATTGATGCGACTTCTCAGGGTCAATGCGGACACCTTTCTTGCGAACATAGCATCCAAGTACCGGAATATCGAGAGCGCAGACGACACTTTTTCCAAATTCGCATGGTTTGTGCTGGCGCATCACTTGAAACAACTTCAAGACATCTGTAGTTCTAAGTCGATGCTCAGCACAACTGTGAAAACAATTTCATCGAATTAGCTTGGCGCGACATTGCGAAGCGGACGAAGTACCAGCGAAGCCATCCAGTGAAGCGTGGCAGAAGCTTTCTTGAGGCCTTGTCAGCGTGCTAGCCATTCCCGAAGCATCTCGCCCGGGACGCTATCTGTAGTAAACAAATATCACTGTCTCGCATGAGGATCTAATAGAAGCTGTCCGTCAGATCAATGGCGCTGTTGGTCTCGCTTCCGGACATGGGATCCGGTACCATTTCTTTGCGAGAGATTGGCGTTTGAGCTGGAATTGTGTCTTCAGCTTGTTGAAAGCGTGCACAATGCGCCAAGCCGCCGATCGCTTTCTTCATACTCGAATATGGCGAATATTATCGCGAACATGGCCAGCCTTATGACGGCCGTCAAAATAATCGTGAATAGCGATGACTTGATCACGCGGTAAAGGCTACTTCCGCGTCACGCAATACGTCGCTCGAGAAACAAGATCGATCTCATGCCGCATTCCACGATCCGCTGGAAGTTCAGCAGACATTTTGTCCGGAAGAATATCGGCATACTCGTGGTTGATATCGTAAGTAAAGCACGGAAGGCATTCGAGACTGTCGCGATGCGTTCTTCGCGCGCTAATTTATGCTCCGCGCTTTTTAGACGGCCTCCAAACGTCTTCACTGACTGTCTCGGCGGTAGAAACGATACACTTTTGCGCGATGTCGCCGGTCTCAAAATAGTGATGAAAACCTTTCCACAAAAGTGCAGACAGAGGTTTGATCTTTTCAGCATTGCAAGGATGGCTCGTTACCTCGATGTAGCGGCCGCGATGCGTAGAACCCTTCACATATTCAGATAAACACTTCGGTGTCTGTGCTCAATAGAGATCATACTTGTTAGAAATCAAATTGACCAAAGTTTATCAGCTGTGCACTAGGTATTCCAAGTCTCTAGCTCCGTTAGATATGTATTCTAGATCTTTTGCTCAATCGTACCAGCTTCCCATCGTTTGCTGAAGATCAGACCGTACTTAAGACTACATAAAGCCTTCTCTTCCTTACTCCTGTCGCTAAGTTGTACAACTTTGTATTTGCGTACAAGTAGTTAGCTTTCTTGTTTGCTATAATTCTTAGCTCACTGTATCGGTAAATAGTGTATGCATGTAAAACGTGTGAGGTCTATTTGTCCTCATCGCACCGTCGGTGAGTCACGCGTCGTGAAACTTTTCAACTGGATGCATTCTATGCACTAACGTCACACATTGCGTTCATGTCAGATTAAAGCAAAGGCTTTCTGCACACCAAACTCATAAGGCGACGAAAAACAAGTCGTTGGACCGACACCATTTAGAAAACAGATTGATGTGCACTTACATGGTCATGCCTTGTAAATGAACATCGCAAAAGTCCATAGCTGTATGAATTTGTACGCACTTCGTCTGGATTCAGTAATGGTAGACAAAAGCAAATGCAGTGTTTATAGAGTTTCACGCCATTCATAGCAGAGCGTCCACACAAGTCCAAATACTCTATAGTATTGCGGATAGTCTCATTAGTATGAGGCTATCTCACCAGGGATGACGACTAACGCTCAACCAAGAATGCGCTACGCAGCTGTGATTGCGCAACGACACGTAAATCCGACTTCTTTGGAACTCGAATGATCAACATGCTTGTCGCAAACTCAAGTTTTGACCCACTCCAAATTACCGACTATATCTCATACGCGAAAAGCGAAGTTTTGTACTCTTGTGTTGGTGCAAAACGCAAAAGCGAATAAACATCGTTTCTAGGTACTGAGTTCGCTAACAATGTGCTACATCTGAGCTTTCTAAGGTTCTTTGATGATGTCGTCTAATGACGTCATTGCCTTACCGGTACAAATCGGTGCTGACCGGTATACCGAAGCTTGACCTGCAGGCGACTTCTTCCGAACCGTAGTCTTGCCACCAATCTTGTAATACTTTCTCACGACTCGTTAGCTGTAACACATTGTATTCCAAGTTGGTTCCGGAGTCCTTCAAAATGCATGGCCGCGATTGGCTTGGTCATCACATCTGCTAACATATCTTGGGTCAGGCCGACCTTCTCTCGCACAAAATGATAGCGGATGTCGATATGTTTTGCTCGCTTATACGATGTCGGGTTCTTACCCAAAGCGATGGATCCTTGATTGTCTTTATACACCGTGATTTTTTCGTCGTTTGACATCGCACCTAGTTCCCACAGAAACACCTTGAGCCATGCTGCTTCTTGAGTTGCTTCAGAAATCGCCATGCATACAGCTTTGGTCGATGATAGAGCCACGGTCCGCTTTTTTCGACAGCAACTCGATATGGCACGTTGCACATGGCGTCCTCGTGCTTGCAGCCTTGTTCGCACATGTTCTTAGTAAGCTTAGTCCGAGATCTTGTAGCGTCTTCACTGGCTTTGCTATCGTTCATGCCAAACTTGGTCAACGCGGACTTAAAAAACTTGGTTTGCCGCACAGTTACTCTGCGATATTGCGGTCTTTCTTGATATCCATTCTGAGGAAGTACTCGAGCTCACTAAATCTTTTGTTGAGTGCACTCTTGGTTGACTCAAGTAGCTCGTTGCTACTGTTAGACAAAATGAGTTCGTCCATGTATAAAACTACAACGATCATGTCTTAATTTTTCTGCATGATGTAGATGCAAATGGTTCGATTCACAATTCCTAAATTTCATCTTCATCATGAAGTCATCAATTGTCTGGTTCTACATACGAGGCGACTATTTCAAGCCGTAGAGAGATCGCTTTAGCTCGCACACGCAGTCTGGTTGATCTTCGTTCATGATGTACCCGTCTGGTTGGGTCATGTAGATGTCTTCGTCAAGGTTCCATAGAGAAACACCGTCTTGACGTTCATCTGATATAGCATAAGAACATATCTGGTGAGCACAGCCCCAATCGAGGTGAACTTGGATACGGGGCAAAAGTTTGTTCATAGTCGACGCCAAACTTCTGCAAAACCCCATGCTACCAATCGTACTTTGATGTGCTCGCTGTCGCAATCTTTGTTTTCGCTGACACAAAACACCCACCGGCATTTTATGGCTTTGCGTCCTTTCGCTCACGTGTCATTTCTTTGTAGCAAGTCGAGCCTCTGAGTCACACGCCTCCTTCCCCTTGTCTGCATCGCTTGATTCCATAGCATACTTGAACGTAGTTGGTATTTCTCTCACTGAATCAACGATGTAGGCGGCTTCAATTGCTGTTGTAGTTGCTGATAGATGTCCGCTCTGTAGATGTGTCGCTTGGGAGCTGGAACCTCAGTGGACTTTTCAAGCGACTGAGTACGTATATCTTTTTGAGCTTAATTCAGTCGGCTCGGTGTCGTCTTCGTCGTCGTTTTGCTCGATTCCATGTCGAAATCTGTCATGTCTTTTTCATCTTGGTCCTAATATTCCACATTAGTAGACCCACTATTGTTACTCCTTCGTCAAACATGTCTATCATGAATTGGGCATCGCGACTGATCTTAACTGTCCCACTTCCTCAAAACAAAGGACTTTGATGCTCGGCATTGCCCAAGAAACGACAGAGTAAAGACTTGGAGTCTAATTTCGATCGCTATTCTTTAGGCACGTGAACGTATGCGTAGCATACAAGTACCTTAAGATTGGTTAGAATTGGCTTTTTGGTTGTCCACATCTAGTATGGTGACTTGTCTTGGTGAATGGCACGTATTGTGCACCAATTTCGAAGAAACATCGCTGTCATCACCGCTTCAGCCCAGTAGCTCTTTCCCAGTCCGGCATGTTCCATCACGCAGCGCGCACCTTCAACCAACGTGCACCCTATTTGTGCCGTTTTCGAGCTCTCCGTATTTGTGTGATTCCTGCCATGCGTGCACCGTTAATGTCAAGAAGATAGACATTAATTGATCGGTGCAACAATTCAAAGGTATATCTGCAGTATTGTTATAATGAAAGATGAGTGAGCGATCAGAAGACTGACGAATGCTTATGTGTTCCACGAAACGGTCAGCTATCGTTCATTACACAAGTCTTTCCCTCCCCTCACTATACTCTCTTACTTCATTCTATTGCTACTTACTACAATATGCTTGACACGGAAAAAATATAGGTATCAAAACCAATTTCTGCCCTCCGATGAAGCGGCCACGGATCAGAAATTTAATTCAATGCTGATGCCTTTTTCTGGGCTGCCTATTTATCAAATGCCAAGTCTGAAACCGTCCTAGGTTTTATCAATTCCACATTAACAACTAAAAACGAACTGGACGAAAAGTCCATGAGCCAACCCATGATTTGAACAGATCGTTATTATGTATCCATTCGGTTGTCTCTTTTGTCGTCGAGGACTGGCAGCGCAAGTGCTTAAACGATACGTGGGTATTATTTGTGATTTCAGCCACAAGTGAAATGCATTATGTTGATCTTGAAGGCTTATTTACTGAAGTTCTATGTCGATTGCGGATTCAAGTGATCAAATGTCGTCGCTCGTGCACGGTGCAGATCCATTGTTTGATTTTGAGCTGAACTGTGAAGCTACAAGGCTACCATCAATTATTCAGTAGAAAAAAGGATGCATACAAAACCATAATGCGACAACGTTGAGGATGAACAACCAGTTCGTGTTGATGCCGAAGTTGGGTTGGATAGTGTGAGCAATTCCGTTTGCTTGGACCAGTGCACATAACAGCTGAGTAATTGTTGTTCTGGTAGTTTCGTTGATGCTTCATCTCGCTCTTTTGCAAGATCTTGAGCGTGGTTTCCCGGTCCAGTTGAGTCTGTATCGGAAAGAAGTTGTCCAAAGAGGGTTGCTCCATCCCTCCCTGAGATAGCGTGGCCAAGCCACGTTTATTTACCGCTGGTTGCGTCGCGTCCGATCGAGTACCTGAACGCGTCACCGCTTCAGTAGGGCCGGGTGCCCTCCCGACAAGTATTAGCTGAACCGAACTCCAATTGGCTGTGCGTGAGATGGCTTCGCACAAGGCTACTATGGTGGGGTACTGCGTATACCAGATACCTAGGGAGGCTCCCGGTGCCCGTGCCATAAGAGTGCTGCCCCAATCTCGTACTGCATAAGGCAGAATGTGTAGCAGAAGCCAATGTTGTACGGGTATTCCAGATGGGTTTGGTCTTAGTGACTTGCCGTGATCAAACCGTCAAACTGAAGACTGCGTACACGACTTTGAGGGCTAAGCGAAGTGCCAGACTTTCGAATCCAAGACCAGATCGCCGTACTTTCAGCTCAACATCAGAACCATAAATCCGGCGATGTGGAGGCATTGCGTTATCGAACTCAGGTGGAAAACAACATGGCAAGAAGCGGGCCACTCTGCAAGCGCAGATTGAATCTTCTCGTCACACCTGGATCACACAAAGATTTGGCTTGCAGGAGTATAAGTTATTCTTGCGAGCGTGAAGAGCAGAGCGGACGCTTTAATGGCCCACCAAACTCGGCTACAAGAGTAACAGCGCGATAATAATCCATTCGCGGTTAACTGAGTGCAGCTTGCGAACTATCGTGGCCGGCTCGGGAAGATGAGCGTGATCAAGACGTGCAGGGTCGCGACTTTTTCCGGCCACATTTGCCGGTGCGTTTACTTCCGCTCAGTTGGTCCTCTCACTATCGAGGTCGACTTCGAGGGTAGATAACATCGAGAGCAGGCGAGCATTCCGTCCCAACGGCCTAAACGATTTCTAGTATATACGCCTCGCGCTTTCGAAGCCGTTGCACCATCGTCAATACCTGGCTGTCTTGAGAGCCATGCTCGACCGGGTCGTTCTCTGGTACTGAGGAGGACACGAAAATAAGCACATTGGTGATCTCCGTTCGACGCTGCTGCGATCCAGTTCAGCTCGATATACCCAAAGATAAAGCAATCATACCTTACGCGGTCTGTTCTCTCAAACTCACGGTCTGATGCTCAACGCCGCGAAGCATCACGTGCTCCTCTGACCGATCGTTTTACATAACTTTGACCAGGACACCCTGAGGTCGACTCCTCATGGCTCCTTACGAGTGTCGTTGCAACATCACACACTATCTTACGTTTCTAGATACTTCCACATGGTTTCATCAACCGTAATGCAGTAGGAAAATACACGTATACATGCCTCAGCGGCGGCACCATTTTGGCCAACTTCGACAAAAAAGTGAGGCTTTTTTCAACTTTGGGCGACATCTTAACCGTCAGTCAAGGCGACGCGCCGCAACTGGATCGATCTTCATGCCACTTGCGTTAGTAAAACAGACTAATGTCGTTAGCCTTGTTATAAACCCGAACTTGTCCCAGACAATGTAATCAGTAGACGAGCCATTCACACACTCCGTGCTATGGCCAAGCAGTCCGTTGATTCCTTTCCCGCTGATTGTTCTTGACCGACTTTGACCTTCTTTCTATGGCCATCAAACTACACCTTTTGCGGTAGAAAGCCGTTGCCCTTGAAGCGACCTTTGCCTACAAAGTTTTCTGCTTCGCTGCGAGTGTTTCACTTAATCCTATGGTGATTCTCACGAGACTTGAACACCAGAAGGGCGTGGAACTAGAGCAAGCGAGAGTTACGCTAGAGGTGTTCGTGAGGAAGTACTGAACATCTTGTACTCGTCTATCAGACATCCAAGGAGCAAGCACATTTAGCGCATGACTCAACGATCGTCTTCATTGAAGGACAATTCTTTTGACCTGGTCAAGCTGGGTGGCAACCTCATCCCAAGCTCTTTCTTGAAGTTATTAATAAGGAGCTGGTTATTTAAGCGCCTACTTTTAAGCTGCTTTTTCGAACGGTGCGTGGCAGTTATTGCTACATGGATGCAGATTTGTTATACGTAATTCCCACGTCTCCGGCAAAAACAGCGAGTGCTTTCAAATCATTGTTCTTCCATTCCACCATGGAGCGATGGTCACTTGGCCGAACTTGAGCTTTTTAATCTGAGCCAGCCGAACTTCCCGAGCAGGTCTCATTCGTATCGTAAACTGCCAGCGGAAGTAGTTAACCTCCACGAGCTTGTCGATGTTGTCGACATATCTTGGGCTCAAAAAACAAATCGGGATTGTAGGCCGTGCGAAAGACATGGCGAGTCGGAGGAAGTAAATTTGAAAGTGGTCAAGATTAAGGATCTTAGTTTGCAAACTAATTGCTACGTCTAGTCCTGTTACAATTTAAATATCCCCTACTGGATTCCTTAGTAACCTCGGATTTCCATCCACGGGGTCCTTCGATGATTAAAGTACCTTGACACATAAATGTAAAAACCTGTCATGTAGATTGTAGCTAATAAATAGTATCTATATGACATGAAAATAAATGACTCAGTTATGGATGATTCCGAAGCGATTCGTGTAATGTATTAACGCTGCGCACTGACTAGTCTGTGGTCTAGTCAACTAGCATAACTCACTCTTTGAGACGTGCAGCGCACGTGTCTGGTTGCCATGGAGTTTACCAGCATTAGCTCCTGGCAAAACACCGCGACCTCGTTCGCGGTGGTTTTGTCATCATTTACGTCGGCGTGGATGACGTTCTAGATGTGTTTCAGGAGCTGCTCGTAAAAGCAATAACGCATGCTACCAGCGCGTTGTCAACTCCGTCAGAAGTCAGAAAGATCGCAAACGCAGCCGCCAATACGTGGTGATTATGCATTCATTCTTGACTTGCAACTTGCCCACTCAACACTCCCGATGATCGGCTAAAACTCTGAATTGCTTGTTAAAAGTCTGATTACTAAGTCATTTATAAAGAGTTCCTCAACCTAACTGCCCCCATACAAAAACTCAGGGCTTACGAATCGACGAACACAATGCTGGACCTGTCTTAGCTACCTTAGCTAGCTCTAAACGCTCAATGACATTTTTGAGGAGATAATATTATGAAGTTATGATGAAATTACCCTATCATTTTACTTTGCCTTATCAAATGATCGTCCTCGTATGGACATGATGCTAAGTAGTATATTTCACGACTTCCAAATGTCTGCCAAATGATCACATCCGTCTAAGAAGTGTCGGTGCCGTCGAAATTGTCGGTGCGGTCGGAAGTGTCGGTGCCACCGTCAAGACATCAGGGACAACCGTCAGGTTATTAGGGACAACCGTCAGGTTATTAGGGACAACCGTCAGGTTATCAGGGATCACCGTCACAACGTCAGGGATCACGATGGGCGGCTGTGTTGTATCAGTAGGAGAAGGCTTTTTGGTGTCATACTTCTTCGAGGTCATTTTCGATTTGTAGACATCGTAGTCGTCGTGAGTTGGGTAGGGCTTGTTACGAGACGAGACTTTGGTTTGGTAGTTGTAATCAACAGTCGTCTTAGACCCCTCAACAACAGGCTCATAGTGTCCGCCATGATGATAATACCCGTCAGCACCATGCTGGTGGTGTTTGTCATCGCCATGCTGATGGTGTTCGACAACGCCATGCGGATGGTGTTCGACAACGCCATGCGGATGGTGTTCGACAACGTCAGGCTGTACGTGTTTGTCAGCGCCGTGTTCGTAGTGACCGGCAGCATCATCTTCGTTAGCATCACGACTCTGGTGTCCGGCAGCATAGTCATCAGAAGCGTGATGTCTGGCAGTATCGTCTTCATCAGCGCCATGCTTACGGTGTCCAGCAGTGCTGCGTTCATCAGCGCCATGGTCGTACTTCTTGGCAGAACCGTCTTCAGTAGTGCCATGCTTCTGGTGTCCGGCAGCATTGTCTTCATTAGCGCCACGCTTGTGATGCTTGGCAGCACCATCGTCAGCAGTGTCATGCTTGTAGTATCCGGCAGCGCCATCTTTATGTTTATCAGCACCATGCTTATTTTGCTTGGCAGCATCATCTTCAGTAGCGCCATGCTCACGGTGTCCAGCAGTGCTGCGTTCATCAGCGCCATGGTCGTACTTCTTGGCAGAACCGTCTTCAGTAGTGCCATGCTTCTGGTGTCCGGCAGCATTGTCTTCATTAGCGCCACGCTTGTGATGCTTGGCAGCACCATCGTCAGCAGTGTCATGCTTGTAGTATCCGGCAGCGCCATCTTTATGTTTATCAGCACCATGCTTATTTTGCTTGGCAGCATCATCTTCAGTAGCGCCATGCTCACGGTGTCCAGCAGTGCTGCGTTCATCAGCGCCATGGTCGTACTTCTTGGCAGAACCGTCTTCAGTAGTGCCATGCTTCTGGTGTCCGGCAGCATTGTCTCCATTAGTGCCACGTTTGTGATGCTCGGCAGCACCATCGTCAGCAGTGTCATGCTTGTAGTATCCGGCAGCGCCATCTTTATGTTTATCAGCACCATGCTTATTTTGCTTGGCAGCATCATCTTCAGTAGCGCCATGCTCACGGTGTCCAGCAGTGCTGCGTTCATCAGCGCCATGGTCGTACTTCTTGGCAGAACCGTCTTCAGTAGTGTCATGCTTCTGGTGTCCGGCAGCATTGTCTTCATTAGCGCCACGCTTGTGATGCTTGGTAGTATCGTCGTCAGCATCGCCATGCTTACGGTGTCCGATAGCGGCATCCTTAGCAGCGCCATAATGGTTGTAGTGGCCTATCGTTTTGCCACCTTTCGTGGATACTCCAGAGTTGCCGGATTTCCCGCCTTTCGTGGAATGATCTGTAGTGCCGTAGCTGTCGGATGTAGCGCCCTCCTTCTTCTTGCTGCCGAAGGTACCAGTGGTCGTGCCCGTAGCTGAGCTGCCGTAGTGTTTGGAGGTAGTGTCGTCGCCCTCGGGGATCGTGCTACCGTACTTGCCCGCTGTAGCTTCACCAGTAACTCCATCCGAAGCAACATCGCAGTTAACACCTAGCGGCTTGTCAAGAGTCTTGTCGTAGTTTGCTGCTCCGTTGACGTACGTCGCGATGGTCTCGGCCTCTGCAGCTGAAGTGTATCCCGTCTGAGGGAACGCACACCCCCACGTGTCGTCGATCACGAGGACGCACTGAGCGTCTACTGGGGCAACGCACACCGCTCCATTGTAGGACAAAAGGTAGGGCTGGCAGTTGGCAGACGCAATATCGCCAGCTTTGGGACAGCTCGTACCGGTGGGCTCCGCTCCATCACCCGAGCAGGGCAAGCCGCGAGATTTCGGTAGCAAGTAGGTGGCATCATGCTGCACGGCAATCGGGACTTGGACTTCTGCGGACGCAATACCCGCAGCCAGAAGGCTGGCTAGTGCCAAATTTCGTGAGGTCATCGGTCGATTCGAAGGGATGGTCGATGTTGCCGCCTAAGAGGAAATTGGAGAATGAGCTTTGAATCGCGAGAGACGAAGCCAATCGCCGGAGGGGCCATGCCATAACGACAGGCGTCATGAGTTTCTAGGCTGTCAGATCGAACTCAGGTTAGTGAAACGCATCTCAATAGCTTCGTACAGTGTATGATGAACTAGTCCGTCCGAGTAAAAAATCGCTAAAAATTACATGACTTCGGCTTTCCGGATTAGGTCGTTTGACTCTTACCTGCACGTCCCTTACTTCAAGTCGAACGGTTTGTGACCGATACGACCATGAACTGTTCGGGTGTTGTGCATTAATAGACGTTAGCTACGTGACTGGGCGCCCCTCCAGTGTTAAAAGAGTTCGAGCCGGTAAAAATAAGGGACAGTCGCAGAAAGTCGAAGGGCGCATGAGTTGTACCGCGTTAGCCCCGCCGTTGGAGGTAGCCAATGTCTGAGGGGCTCCTTGTATTTTGGTCTACTTTTAATCGGACCGACTAGTTCATCATACACTGCACGAAGCTATTGAGATGCGTTTCACTAACCTGAGTTCGATCTGACAGCCTAGAAACTCATGACGCCTGTCGTTATGGCATGGCCCCTTCGGCGATTGGCTTCGTCTCTCGCGATTCAAAGCTCATTCTCCAATTTCCTCTTAGGCGGCAACATCGACCATCCCTTCGAATCGACCGATGACCTCACGAAATTTGGCACTAGCCAGCCTTCTGGCTGCGGGTATTGCGTCCGCAGAAGTCCAAGTCCCGATTGCCGTGCAGCATGATGCCACCTACTTGCTACCGAAATCTCGCGGCTTGCCCTGCTCGGGTGATGGAGCGGAGCCCACCGGTACGAGCTGTCCCAAAGCTGGCGATATTGCGTCTGCCAACTGCCAGCCCTACCTTTTGTCCTACAATGGAGCGGTGTGCGTTGCCCCAGTAGACGCTCAGTGCGTCCTCGTGATCGACGACACGTGGGGGTGTGCGTTCCCTCAGACGGGATACACTTCAGCTGCAGAGGCCGAGACCATCGCGACGTACGTCAACGGAGCAGCAAACTACGACAAGACTCTTGACAAGCCGCTAGGTGTTAACTGCGATGTTGCTTCGGATGGAGTTACTGGTGAAGCTACAGCGGGCAAGTACGGTAGCACGATCCCCGAGGGCGACGACACTACCTCCAAACACTACGGCAGCTCAGCTACGGGCACGACCACTGGTACCTTCGGCAGCAAGAAGAAGGAGGGCGCTACATCCGACAGCTACGGCATTACAGATCATTCCACGAAAGGCGGGAAATCCGGCAACTCTGGAGTATCCACGAAAGGTGGCAAAACGATAGGCCACTACAACCATTATGGCGCTGCTAAGGATGCCGCTATCGGACACCGTAAGCATGGCGATGCTGACGACGATACTACCAAGCATCACAAGCGTGGCGCTAATGAAGACAATGCTGCCGGACACCAGAAGCATGACACTACTGAAGACGGTTCTGCCAAGAAGTACGACCATGGCGCTGATGAACGCAGCACTGCTGGACACCGTGAGCATGGCGCTACTGAAGATGATGCTGCCAAGCAAAATAAGCATGGTGCTGATAAACATAAAGATGGCGCTGCCGGATACTACAAGCATGACACTGCTGACGATGGTGCTGCCAAGCATCACAAGCGTGGCGCTAATGAAGACAATGCTGCCGGACACCAGAAGCATGGCACTACTGAAGACGGTTCTGCCAAGAAGTACGACCATGGCGCTGATGAACGCAGCACTGCTGGACACCGTGAGCATGGCGCTACTGAAGATGATGCTGCCAAGCAAAATAAGCATGGTGCTGATAAACATAAAGATGGCGCTGCCGGATACTACAAGCATGACACTGCTGACGATGGTGCTGCCGAGCATCACAAACGTGGCACTAATGGAGACAATGCTGCCGGACACCAGAAGCATGGCACTACTGAAGACGGTTCTGCCAAGAAGTACGACCATGGCGCTGATGAACGCAGCACTGCTGGACACCGTGAGCATGGCGCTACTGAAGATGATGCTGCCAAGCAAAATAAGCATGGTGCTGATAAACATAAAGATGGCGCTGCCGGATACTACAAGCATGACACTGCTGACGATGGTGCTGCCGAGCATCACAAACGTGGCACTAATGGAGACAATGCTGCCGGACACCAGAAGCATGGCACTACTGAAGACGGTTCTGCCAAGAAGTACGACCATGGCGCTGATGAACGCAGCACTGCTGGACACCGTGAGCATGGCGCTACTGAAGATGATGCTGCCAAGCAAAATAAGCATGGTGCTGATAAACATAAAGATGGCGCTGCCGGATACTACAAGCATGACACTGCTGACGATGGTGCTGCCGAGCATCACAAACGTGGCACTAATGGAGACAATGCTGCCGGACACCAGAAGCATGGCACTACTGAAGACGGTTCTGCCAAGAAGTACGACCATGGCGCTGATGAACGCAGCACTGCTGGACACCGTGAGCATGGCGCTACTGAAGATGATGCTGCCAAGCAAAATAAGCATGGTGCTGATAAACATAAAGATGGCGCTGCCGGATACTACAAGCATGACACTGCTGACGATGGTGCTGCCAAGCATCACAAGCGTGGCGCTAATGAAGACAATGCTGCCGGACACCAGAAGCATGGCACTACTGAAGACGGTTCTGCCAAGAAGTACGACCATGGCGCTGATGAACGCAGCACTGCTGGACACCGTGAGCATGGCGCTACTGAAGATGATGCTGCCAAGCAAAATAAGCATGGTGCTGATAAACATAAAGATGGCGCTGCCGGATACTACAAGCATGACACTGCTGACGATGGTGCTGCCAAGCATCACAAGCGTGGCGCTAATGAAGACAATGCTGCCGGACACCAGAAGCATGGCACTACTGAAGACGGTTCTGCCAAGAAGTACGACCATGGCGCTGATGAACGCAGCACTGCTGGACACCGTGAGCATGGCGCTACTGAAGATGATGCTGCCAAGCAAAATAAGCATGGTGCTGATAAACATAAAGATGGCGCTGCCGGATACTACAAGCATGACACTGCTGACGATGGTGCTGCCGAGCATCACAAACGTGGCACTAATGGAGACAATGCTGCCGGACACCAGAAGCATGGCACTACTGAAGACGGTTCTGCCAAGAAGTACGACCATGGCGCTGATGAACGCAGCACTGCTGGACACCGTGAGCATGGCGCTACTGAAGATGATGCTGCCAAGCAAAATAAGCATGGTGCTGATAAACATAAAGATGGCGCTGCCGGATACTACAAGCATGACACTGCTGACGATGGTGCTGCCGAGCATCACAAACGTGGCACTAATGGAGACAATGCTGCCGGACACCAGAAGCATGGCACTACTGAAGACGGTTCTGCCAAGAAGTACGACCATGGCGCTGATGAACGCAGCACTGCTGGACACCGTGAGCATGGCGCTACTGAAGATGATGCTGCCAAGCAAAATAAGCATGGTGCTGATAAACATAAAGATGGCGCTGCCGGATACTACAAGCATGACACTGCTGACGATGGTGCTGCCGAGCATCACAAACGTGGCACTAATGGAGACAATGCTGCCGGACACCAGAAGCATGGCACTACTGAAGACGGTTCTGCCAAGAAGTACGACCATGGCGCTGATGAACGCAGCACTGCTGGACACCGTGAGCATGGCGCTACTGAAGATGATGCTGCCAAGCAAAATAAGCATGGTGCTGATAAACATAAAGATGGCGCTGCCGGATACTACAAGCATGACACTGCTGACGATGGTGCTGCCAAGCATCACAAGCGTGGCGCTAATGAAGACAATGCTGCCGGACACCAGAAGCATGGCACTACTGAAGACGGTTCTGCCAAGAAGTACGACCATGGCGCTGATGAACGCAGCACTGCTGGACACCGTGAGCATGGCGCTACTGAAGATGATGCTGCCAAGCAAAATAAGCATGGTGCTGATAAACATAAAGATGGCGCTGCCGGATACTACAAGCATGACACTGCTGACGATGGTGCTGCCAAGCATCACAAGCGTGGCGCTAATGAAGACAATGCTGCCGGACACCAGAAGCATGGCACTACTGAAGACGGTTCTGCCAAGAAGTACGACCATGGCGCTGATGAACGCAGCACTGCTGGACACCGTAAGCATGGCGCTGATGAAGACGATACTGCCAGACATCACGCTTCTGATGACTATGCTGCCGGACACCAGAGTCGTGATGCTAACGAAGATGATGCTGCCGGTCACTACGAACACGGCGCTGACAAACACGTACAGCCTGACGTTGTCGAACACCATCCGCATGGCGTTGTCGAACACCATCCGCATGGCGTTGTCGAACACCATCCGCATGGCGTTGTCGAACACCATCAGCATGGCGATGACAAACACCACCAGCATGGTGCTGACGGGTATTATCATCATGGCGGACACTATGAGCCTGTTGTTGAGGGGTCTAAGACGACTGTTGATTACAACTACCAAACCAAAGTCTCGTCTCGTAACAAGCCCTACCCAACTCACGACGACTACGATGTCTACAAATCGAAAATGACCTCGAAGAAGTATGACACCAAAAAGCCTTCTCCTACTGATACAACACAGCCGCCCATCGTGATCCCTGACGTTGTGACGGTGATCCCTGATAACCTGACGGTTGTCCCTAATAACCTGACGGTTGTCCCTAATAACCTGACGGTTGTCCCTGATGTCTTGACGGTGGCACCGACACTTCCGACCGCACCGACAATTTCGACGGCACCGACACTTCTTAGACGGATGTGATCATTTGGCAGACATTTGGAAGTCGTGAAATATACTACTTAGCATCATGTCCATACGAGGACGATCATTTGATAAGGCAAAGTAAAATGATAGGGTAATTTCATCATAACTTCATAATATTATCTCCTCAAAAATGTTATTGAGCGTATAGAGCAAGCTAAGGTAGCTAAGAATACAGCAAGAAAAATAGGATATTGACCGTCCATTTATTTAGTAAACGTATATGAAGGACAGCAACACAATGGCTCTTCGAGACCGAGTAGATAAAAGAGATAACTCAATACAGAGCAGAATTTTCCAAGTCCATAACACGTGTACACTCAAGAGGTAAGTCCCACTACGGGCTGGATCACGCCTACCGTCGAGTTTCGAGGTGCATAGCTTGTAGGAGTTTCGTCTGGAAGCGCAAGAGATAAAACGGCTTGGGTTTGGCAATACTCGCTTCCAGCGAACAAAAGTCTCGTCGATAGATGAGCCGATAGATCTCATGGAGGGCAGGGCACCGTACGTTATCTTACTGCGCCCGGTGACCCGTAAACGCGCGCGAGCGGTGACGTCCACTCTTTGGTGCGAGGTCACAAGAGCTAAGAAGAACGGAAGCTGCTGACTTAGGCATGCTTCCTAAGAAGTAGTTGCGGGTATTCAGTGAAGGCGAAAGTCACAACTGAACCCAGAAGGGCAAACCGCGAAGAGATTTGTCCTAACCTATTTGCCCAACTTCGCCGACTTACTCGGTGAATTGTTGTGTTTGGACGTAGCTGTCTGTATCTACACGTCATGTAATAAATGGTTCAGTCATATATATTCCTAATATTTTCATGTAGCATGAGTTCCTACCATTAAAGCGTGGTGTCAGCACCATGACTTTTTCTGCGGTGGTTTTGTCATCACTTACGTCGGCGATGATGACGTTCTAGATGTGTTTCAGGAGCTGCTCGTAAAAGCGATAACGCATTGCTTCCACGTCCAACGCATGCTACCAGCGCGTTGTCAACTCCGTCAGAAGTCAGAAAGATCGCAAACGCAGCCGCCAATACGTGGTGATTATGCATTCATTCTTGACTTGCAACTTACCCACTCAACACCCCGATGATCGGCTAAAACTCTGAATTGCTTGTTGAAAGTCTGATTACTAAGTCCTAACTGCCCCCCATACAAAAACTCAGGGCTTACGAATCGACGAACACAATGCTGGACCTTTCTAGCACATACTCGCTGAGTCTGCCCTCACTGAGTCTGCCCTCGCTGAATCTGCCTTCACTGAGTCTGTCCTCGCTGAATCTGCCTTCACTGAGTCTGTCCTCGCTGAGTCCAAACAACCTCGTCGGATACTCTTTCTACTATAAGAACTCCACAATATGAAGCTGTCTACACCATATGTATGCTCTCGGATCCGTCGTGATGACACCGATCCAACCCAATAGAGACCGGCATGATGATGCCTGAATCGTAAGCGCCCAGTTGGTTGCCAGTAGACCTGGATATGTAGATCGTTTTAGGCCGACTCAATGGCGACCCAACTTGGTGACGATCCACATGATTATAGGCGGTATGGTGACTGCCAACTTGATAGGTTTGACGTGATGCGACAGTTAGCCGAACAAATCGGTGCCGAAAGTGACTTCACAAGAGTTTCGTGACAGGTCGAGCCGGTCATTTCTTCATTTGCTTCACTATAACCGTCGTCTGCGCTGAGGTTGAGTGCACAGTGTACAATCTCTCTTGTACTCCTGTAGCAAGCCACTACTCCCTGGTCTTCAGTTCACGATGTCTTCGTCCACAGATCTCTCTCGTCATTCACCTGCTCCGGCAAAATTGGTGCCACATACTCCGGCTCAATCTACCCCGACTGCCACTGGGCAACCCTCGGTCCGGCTACGACTCAACGGATCGCGCCCACAGTGCGAGTCGATCTCCCTGTGTCAGCCGAGAGCATGTACGAGCAGCCTTGCTTACGATTTTCGCATTGGAGGACGTATGGAGGCTCAGTCCGATCTCGTGCAGTACTCACCAAGCTTTCGGGGAGTAAGTGGCACGTGACTATCGTCTCGAGCATGCGCTACTGATGCTTACGCCTCCGCCTTTTTATTTGTGGTTCTCGTCCAACGTCGCGTCACCGATACAAATCTGTAGTTAAGCTTCCGCAGAATTTTGATGGGGCCTAGTGACTTGCCGTGATCAAACCGTCAAACTGAAGACTCTGCGTACACGACTTTGAGGGCTAAGCGAAGTGCCAGACTTTCGAATCCAAGACCAGATCGCCATACTTTCAGCTCAACATCAGAACCATAAATCCGGCGATGTGGAGGCGTTGCGTTATCGAACTCAGGTGGAAAACAACATGGCAAGAAGCGGGCCACTCTGCAAGCGCAGATTGAATCTTCTCGTCACACCTGGATCACACAAAGATTTGGCTTGCAGGAGTATAAGTTATTCTTGCGAGCGTGAAGAGCAGAGCGGACGCTTTAATGGCCCACCAAACTCGGCTACAAGAGTAACAGCGCGATAATAATCCATTCGCGGTTAACTGAGTGCAGCTTGCGAACTATCGTGGCCGGCTCGGGAAGATGAGCATGATCAAGACGTGCAGGGTCGCGACTTTTTCCGGCCACATTTGCCGGTGCGTTTACTTCCGCTCAGTTGGTCCTCTCACTACCGAGGTCGACTTCGAGGGTAGATAACATCGAGAGCAGGCGAGCATTCCGTCCCAACGGCCTAAACGATTTCTAGTATATACGCCTCGCGCTTTCGAAGCCGTTGCGCCGTCGTCAATACCCGGCTGTCTTGAGAGCCATGCTCGACCGGGTCGTTCACTGGTACTGAGGAGGACACGAAAATAAGCACATTGGTGATCTCCGTTCGACGCTGCTGCGATCCAGTTCAGCTCGATATACCCAAAGATAAAGCAATCATACCTTACGCGGTCTGTTCTCTCAAACTCACGGTCTGATGCTCAACGCCGCGAAGCATCACGTGCTCCTCTGACCAATCGTTTTACATAACTTTGACCAGGATACCCTGAGGTCGGCCGATCATAGTAAGCACTTTCACCTCTCCTGGCCAGTAGACTTTTACTTTCAATTCCTTAGCTATTGTCACCGACTGTGTGATGGTGGCAATTCAAGTGACATCGATTTTCTACAAGTAATTCACTCTCAGCATCGAGTACGCCACGTGCTGTGCCACTTCCTGGTGGTAATCCAGCTGTAGGTCTTGCCGGCCTTCCCCCCTGAGACGATCGCTGTTCCAAATTACACATGAATTTTGTGTGTTTAAGCTTGATGCGTGAATTATGGTTAACCACTTACCCACCACCAACGAGTCGGTGATTCGGTCCCGGGATATAAATTATCCGGATGCTTTGCCGTTGATGCCGTCAGGTACATGTGTTGGTGAGGCACTTGGTTAGTGGAATGCAAAATGCAAAGTAAATATAGTAGGTCCTTAGTTCGCAATCCATTTTGCTAGTCTAAGCCTTTCGACTACACAATCGTAATCGCTGTATCGCGCATTACTAATCGTGTAGTCGCGCATTACTAATCGTGTAGTCGTGCACTACTAATCGTCTAAACGTACATTATTTTGGTGGCCGCTTGCATGCCGAGACGTTTCTTTTATAACACTCCCACTCGAATCGGCAGCGACAGCGACAGTAATGCCAAGTTTGGTCCGGAGAGAGGTAAACTGCGGCGCTGCGATCGCCTTTGTCATGATGTCGGCGAGCATGTCTTGCGTCGGACAGTACTGTAGCACGACTTGATTTTTCTCGACCTTCTCACGCACGAAGTGGTAGCGGATGTCGATGTGCTTGGTGCGCTTGTGGAACTCCGGGTTCTTGGCCAACGCAATAGCACCTTGGTTGTCTTCAAAGATAATTAATGAGTCGTCGCCTGCCTCTTCGCTGAGTACACGCATGAACGACTTGAGCCACACCGCCTCTTGGGTCGCTTCCGACAGCGCCATGTATTCTTCTTCGGTAGATGAGAGCGCCACGCTGCGCTGCTTCTTGCTGAGCCAGCTGATGCAGCCGTTGTTCAGTACAAAGACGTAGCCGCTGGTACTGCGTCTCATCTCGATGTCTCCAGCCCAATTGGCGTCGGAATAGCCGAGCAACTTGTCATCACCAGCGCCGGTGAAACGAGTACCGAGTGTCGGAGTCGCTTGCAGGTACCGGATCACGCGCTTGAGAGCTTGCCACTGTGTTGGACATGGATCAGCAGCAAATTGGCTGAGCACTCCCACTGAAGCCACGAGGTCTGGATGCGTGCCAACCATGAGGTACATCACGGCTCCGATGGCACTCCGCTACGGCACACCTTGCATGACCGCACTCGTGTGAACTGGTGTCCGTCTTCCTCCATGCCAGGCTGGTATGTTGATCCGCGAAACCGTGTAACCGCTCGTCGAAATTGGGTCCTGGCCCTGGCTGTGTGTACCTCCTGAGGCAAAGACGAGTCTTCCATGCGGCGTAGACGCTCTGTCCAGATGGCATGTAGCGTCGTAGAAACTACAAAACGCCATAGCTCACGAGATGCTGGGAAGACCGCATCCTTTGCTCTCGACGAAGCTAAGCTTGGCTCAATACCGTGTTTGATGGCATCCCATGCAGCACTTGGAATACCCGGAAGGTCCATGCCAAATACCCAGACGTTAAGGTCCGCATCCTTCAAATCGCCGAGCTTTCGCCACCGATCAAGTAGATACTCCCAATGTTGTCGGGCGCTAGGGCAGGTCCAGAATACATGACTTGCCATCGCCGGAATAGCAGGCGGACACTCTGGAGCGGGGCAAGACAGATCGTGGGTTGCCCAATTCCAGAGCGGAAAGCTGTTACTCTTCAGATGATATAGCGTCTGTGCGTTGGTCGGAAAGGAAGCTCTTATCCGTCGGATGTCTCTCCACTCGATCGTAGATGTACGTGCTGCAATCACTTGGAAGTCCGGTTTCGCTACTCGCTCACCGCAAATTCGTTTGCCTTCAACACTGCGCCGGCGGGAGATAATCTGCTTGAGTTTTCGTCGTTGTGGCCTCCATCTCCGATGGCCAGCCCATAGGTGCACCACACGCGTAAGCGTTGGATGCGCGCCAAAGTGGACAGTAGTTCCACTGGCTATAGACGCAGTGGTATCGCAAGCCGACATCGATGTGACCGGTGTCATCCCGCAATCCATTCCCGTATCGAAGTGAGACAGCGAAGTACCGTCTCCATTGAGCAACCAGTCATGATGACGGTATACTTTTGCAGAATACGCAATCAATGCCCCCGGCTCAATTGTACGATACACGAGCGACGGGAAGTTGTAAATGATGGCGAGGCAAAAGGACCCAAAATGCCGTCGCTTCGCCATCGATTGGGTAGCCATAGCGCGCTTGGGCGAGAACCGGATGACATCACTCTGAACCATCAGCCAAGACATTGTGTCGCCAAGGTAATTATGTCCCCTCGCAAAATCCGCTCCGTTCAAATTGTATGTCTTTCCTCTGCGATCCCTAAGCCACGACATGTCCTTCAGCGTAGCGTGTACGATCCATCTGGTGTCAAATCGACCTGATGCCGCAGAGTCTGCCCTCATCCCGGCCCGCAGTTTGTCATCAAGTACTCGTCGGACATCAATTGTGACATAACCGTTGTCATCATAGTCGACCGTGGCTCTCGATGTAAAAAGGAGGGCTCTTCGGCAGACCTCCGTGATTTCACCTTGGCGGGCATGTCGAGCAGCGGAGAGACCAACAATTTCAGAACCGGTCCACCATAAAGTCTCCCGATATAGAGGGTGCTTGTCTTCGGTCCAACATGGTGATATAAGCCGGACCCGACTCGGGAGAACCCCATAGGAAGTCGCCGATCAGTAAATCTCTCGAGGAAACCATAGTTGCCCAGTGACCAACAGCTGTCACCGCTATAGTCATCAGTTCCGTTCGAATACACGACACCGCAAGTCCACCTTGCTGTATCGGTAGTGAAGCCATCTCGGAGGGCACCCAAGGTCGGGACCTCCTGCCGTCGCGGGTGCCTCATACAAAATCCATAATCAAGCCTTGCAATCGGGTCACAGTCGCTGGAGGAGGCCAACAATGTCGTGCGAGAAAGGTAATTTTTGGCACCGCTATGGCACTCGCAAGGCGAGACCGCTGCTCGACAGTGTGAGTGCCATAGTGAGGACAAGCCGGCTCCATAAGGATCGGATGCATTTCGTCCAGTTTTCGTCCACCACATCCTGTTGCCCAACCAGAACAACAGGACTCGCAGGAAGCTTGAAGAGTGAGGCCGCAGGTGTCCAAAGGCAGTGCCGATCCGCGAGGGTCAAGTTCAATGACCATAGACTTCGCTCGATTCGTCTGTAGGCCTGAAACCCTAGCAAAATCATCGAGAATTGTAACAACAGGTGCAACCGCAGACCGATCGCGAAGGTATACCGCCGTGTCATCGGCGCATCCCGACACTTTGAACTCAGTAGTTCGTCCCCCAGAAGAGAGAGGTACCCCGCGAATGTCGACCCTCTCTTGGATCACCCGATAGACACTATCAAGGGCGAGGATGAACAGTAGTGGCGCAAGGGGGCATTCCTGTCGGATACCACATTGAACTTCACGTCGACTTGAGCGGTACCCATTCACGATAAATCGGCATGTCGTTCCGCAATGTAGTGCAGCCACGACTGAAATAAATTTGGGCGAGAAGCCGAGCCACTTCAGCACCGAGAGTAAATACGGACGTTGCAACGTGTCGTACGCTTTGGCGAAATCAAGAAGCAGAACAACGGCACCATGCAGATCGCTGTTCAATTTCGCTGCTTTGCGGGCGGCTGTAAAAATGTCTAGTGCCGTATGGATCGACCGCTTCGAGACAAATCCAACTTGAGCTGGCAGAACGATATGCGACAGCATCGGCCGCACCCGAAAAGAAAGAATCTTGGTAAATAGCTTGTAGTCGCTGTTGAGCAGCGCAATCGGACGATCGTCAAGCGCCAAGGCGGAAGCCGCCGTTTTCTTCAGGCACTGGATGTTCGCTTCTCCAAACGACGCCGGTAACACGCTGCACTCCAGCCATCTGATGTACAATGCAGCGAGAATAGGCGCGAGCACATCTGCGTAATCGCGGTAGAAAGCGTTGTTGATTTCATCCGGCCCCGCAGCTTTCCCACGTTTGAGCCTCTTCAAAGCCGCACTCACATCGTCCTGGAACTCTAGTCAGGATTGGCGAATGCTGTACCAAAGTGCCAAAGTACCATACTGACACTGGTTTAGAACTTTCAGTAGGCTTAAACATGTTCTAAATATCTCCATGAGAAAGGCGATGTGTACCTCAAGTCGTGTCTAATATCGTCCCAGTCAGAACGAATATCAATCTTGGTCAAACTGTTTTGAGTAATATTATTATGAATTCACTACCCAACTTGTTGCTGAGCCAGCTGTCCACTCAAACGCTAACAGCCTTTAGCTTGACACATTTATTAAGGATCAAGAAGACACTCATCTCGTCATTTGTACGGAATCCTGACAGAGCCACAAGGTTCGGGCTTGATAATGGGCAATGTAACTCTGCGGCCTCGTTGTCTGTCGCCACGCTATCGCGTACGCAAGAGTGAGTGTAGTTGGCTCACAAACTTGCTGTATGGATGAGAGGTACGTTCAAGGATCACATGGCTGCATTTTCACTAGAATAGATTTTTCCACGACTTTACTTGCGTTGTACATGAGCTTACACGTGGACGGATTTGAGGATGGCTACGAAGTTCACATATAGACAAGAAGCGGTTGGGCACTCACAGATAGGCTCTATCTGATCGCAGATGAAATGACAGATATCGATGACGAGAACGAGCTATGCGAGATACTTCTACATCGATTGGTAAAACAAGTGTCAGCCAGAAATAGCAAATTCTGAGCAGATTGTAAGGGCACAACATCACAGCAAAAGCAGATGCCGCTGCCAAACGTGAGTTTGAGATTACTTCACGCGAAGGACTCATGATGGCGAGGACAGTAGCAAATTTCGCTGTAGGTGTTGAGATGTTGCTGTGGTGATTATCCCCTTAACCCAAAGACCAAAAAAGGTGGGGGTGCCCGGAAGCTGAATGAAGACTGCTGCTGGCGGGAAATCGACCACAAGCGATTAGATACTGCCAGGAGAAGTGACGCTAAAGATTCGATGTCTGTGTAGGTTTGTATACAGCCAGCTCTTGTCGAAACGTAGCAGCCTGGCTTAGATCATTGTACGTCACGTACAGCGCGGGAGGCACTATATACTACTCGTGAACTTGATATACATCCTACCTTTAAAAGCTGGTAAACGCGTGTCAGCATTAGTACAAGCAAATCTTTCGCACAAGTATTTGCGTCACAGAAGCCTGAGATATGATAGACTCAACTGTTAGTAATACACCACTGAATGTATGTTGAACAGGCGGATGACGTCACATGATGACGGACAGGATTACGGCTAATACCAGTAAGGATGCGACGTCATGGACTGACGTCAATAGAATGGCGTTATTAGATGACGTCACAAGAAGCTTATAGAAGCATAGGCTTAGAGGTAGCACAGGGTAGCGAACTGAGGACCTAAATATATTCACTTCACAATTTGCCTTCGCCTGCGCACATCGACTAAACACTTCTTCATGTGCTTTTTGAAACGTCCAAGGACTAGAAACATTATCGTGAGAAAGACACGAGCATGAGTAGATTGATAGTTGCCGACTTGAACAATTTGTATTAGAAATTATGATGTTTTGACTGGGACTATTTGTCCTTTCAAAGATGATGTCGCATTGCATCGCAGACTACTGTTCAAATCAAACACCATGCACCGGTACTGGTTATGTAGCTCTAGTGGATGCCAAATGCATCATCGACGATGAATCGAAGTGGAGCTCCGTTTTCCAGGAGATTGATTACCAGCAGTTTGAATGCTAAACTGGAAGATGTAACGAGCACATTGACGATTG
The DNA here is from genome assembly GCA_011800735.1 of Peronospora destructor. Lineage (NCBI taxonomy): Eukaryota > Oomycota > Peronosporomycetes > Peronosporales > Peronosporaceae > Peronospora > Peronospora destructor. The sequence goes on along the minus strand of WBRY01000038.1, from coordinate 40,600 downwards.
CTAGAGGTATTGCATCGATGAGATCTACGTCAAGGGATTTAAGGTGAAGACCAGACCTGCTCTAGTCAGCGTTGAGAGGAGGCCAACATTACAAGTGAAACAGACGATAAATATAACTGTGGTAGTTTGTTCTTGCCCTTTGAAGGTGTCATGCTAACTCAGTCATTTACACATAGCAATTACCCCCATCGTGATATCTTGAAAAACACCCGTGGGATCAGTTGCGAACCACTGGAGTAGGTCCTTTTCGACCTGTCAGGCTCAAGTGTTATACGTGAAATATGCGGCAGTCTCTGGGCATCGCCTAGCTGGAAATTGTTAGAAACTAGTACCTGGCTAAACAAGTAACGTTGCTCGTCTGTGAATGAATACACAGCTTTAGCTTATCTCATACCCGCGTCAAAGCTACTTTTTCGTATTAGACTTGACGTTAGGCAACAGAAAATACTTGCGTCTATTATATAGTGTGAGGAAGCAGAAGCACGGTAGCATCTGGTCTAGGAGTAAGTGTTGGCAGCGATGGACCTACTCATACGAAAAATGTATTGACATGCTCGATGCAGAACAAAATTTGAGAAAAAGGCTGCGCTTTCAACAGGGTTTGTTTTTATTCAATGGCTTTGCATTGTATTCCGCCAGCTGAGTACGGATGCGTATGTAGTTGCATAAGATGTTGCTAACAAATCAAATTAGACTGGATAGCAAATGTTACTTACTAATTTTGTACTGCGACTGGTAACGGAAGCGACGGATCCTGCGCGAAAGTGAGTTGTTCACGAAACCCACGAAAACGAGAGCGCCACCAAAGAGAAGTATCATTGGCGCCACATAATGGAACGTATTCACGTTGATGCTGTCGGTTGCGCGGTGCCAAAGCTGTCCAGCATCTTTTACGTCGCTTCCCTGCACAATTACCCGGTTTGCCGTGCCATGTAATGTCCAGATTCCTCCCACGATTTCTTCCACTTCTGTTGCGTTAGCGTATGGCACCCAGTGCCTTTGCTCGCACGACTCAGCATCTTTCTTGCCCTCCTCAAATGTCACCCCGCAAAACTCTAGGTATTGCCTAAAAGTTCGCACATTTCCGAACCCGTACTTGTCCAGCTCAATTGTGGTCACTTGTCCTACAAATGGTTGACCTACCAACACCTTGAAACGATTAATACCCATCTTCTCCTCTCGATCTTTGAGTTTTTGGTCCACTAGAATCGATTCAAACCGCGCTGGCACCGACGTATAGTTATGGTACACCACGCTTCCCAGCTTACTAGGTGAGTACATATCGTATCCATGTGTCCAAAGTCTTGAAGCTCTCATAAATTCCTCCCCGTCAAAAACCCACAGCATATGCGAATCGACCGGCACTCTTTTTTCCGCGTGACACTTGTTGTACGAAAAGCCAGCACCCCACAGAGCTTGTAACTGCGGCATCTTCGATTCTCCGATAACACTAGCGCCAACATTTCTCACCAACCCATTGGTCCCTCGCATTGTTGTACACAAATGTGGTAGATCTAGTTCTTTTGGCAGTTTATTATCTCCATTTTCCGCCACAAAGTTGTGAATGTGGTGAATGTACGTGGTTATCACTGCCATTTCGTTCCCAATGCCTTTCCATTCTTTCAACAGATTTTGATCCCACCCATTGGTAAAGATACTGTGTCCGTCCAATTGGAGACAAAAATCTTCATCTTGGATTAATTTCTGTTGATAGTGTCTCGCTAATGTTGGACCTCTGGATTCGTTTGGCGAGCGTTCATCAACTCGAATCTGGTCCTTAAAAGGACACTCTCCTTGGTCCGGCCATACTTTTTGTGCCATAATACAAAATTCATCCAGACATTTTTGGTCCGATGAGTTTACTTGGTCGACCACCCCAAAGCTAATACTTTTCGGGTTGTTCGCCCTTTGGAAGCCAGTGAGGATGGTTTTGGCACATCGAAAGCCGTCTCGAAAGACGGAAAGACCCACGAAAAGCTTGGGGTCATCCGGTACACGTGGAAAAGGAGGACGCAAATGAGTTTGCAACGGGTTCAACGGAATATGCTGGACATTTGGATCCAACTTCACGGAACGATTGGTGCCCAAGATGCTTAAGGTGGATGCAAGACATTTGTCTCCCATGGAGAGAGGCAGAAGGAGTAGGAACCTGTAGTGCATAGATAAATTAGGCTTGTAGGCGCTGTCGGTGGAAGAGCAGGAATGGTTCAACCCTTCTATTCTAAATACAGTACAGTTGCATCTATATCTGATGGATGTTCTTTCGTACGCGATAATTCTCTGAAGGTACTCTCCAAGTATCATAGTAGAGCTTCTTGTGAAGATCTGGTGATCCATGTGCATACAAAGCACTTTGAAGTAGAAAAATCTGTCAATCATAACACTTAAGATCTCGCTCGCTTTTCATTTTGCCATCCCGAAAGTTACTTCAATCTCAAGATGTCATACCGATTCGATACAGTGCTCCGATAGATTTGCTGAATTTCAGCTTTAGTTGTAGGGTCCAAAGCACATCAGGCAGCTGAGTGTGCCCCCAGTGGTGCTGTCAGCCTGGGACATCGTACGTCAGAGTAACTATTATGTTTGTATTGTGCCTCTACTTGCAGCTAGTTTGGCTACTACCTACATGTACCTCATCTTCAGCGGGTCTGCGATTTCACATCGGCGGCTGCTTCGTTCGCATAATTTGCCTCTCGCTTCACCTTTGCTTCACTTCTCACGCTTATTTCTTAATCTTCACGAGCGCTTCGACTTCGGTGCGCTAGCCGATTTGTGACTACTGCCGTCGCGTCTCGATCTCCTAGGCAGCTAAAAGCTCCAGCTGCAGCTTTTGTAGCAACGCGTGCTTTGTAAGACTCTCAAGTGCGAGAGTTTTGAGCAACTCGAGAAACTGTGACATTGATTCACGTTTGAATGGTAATGTCAGTAGCAACGGCACTGCGCTGACCGTGGAACCTGTGCAGACATACGCAGCAACTGCTGGGATCAAAGGAGCACGCTGGCGCTTATCCTTGATAGCCAATTGGTCTCCTGGCTTTGTCACTACACTTGGCTTGATCACGTCTCACTGCTGGTTTACATTGGGGGTAGGTGTTGCACGCATGCCAACCAATTGATGCAAAAGCCAAAGAGTGTCGTTGGCGATGAAGCGCTACACTCGACCAACCACAAGGCCAGTGGACGACGCGCAGCGGGTCTCATGGCCACCAGTGTGACGCCCGTGCCATTTTTATTCTCTCAAAACAGGCGCATGCCACAACGCAACGAGTTTGTCGAGCTGTGCGACCTTTGCTCGACGTTCATTCGGTGATGCAGTAGTAGGAGCTGAACTTGCGACACACAGCAAGTCGACCCAATAGTATCAGCCATATTAATATCGTGCGAGCTCCTTTTACCCAACAGTGACTGCACCAACTGCAAGGATCCGTAGCACGCAGCATGATCAAGCACTGACTCATTCTCGCCATGCGTTCTGGCTTGCAGTGGAATCTCTGCACATTATGAGGTGCAGAGCATCTTAATGACCAGCTTGCGCTGCTTCACGATCGCCAAGTGCAGCGCCGTCTCACCACGCTCATTGACGACATCGATGCTCGTGCACTAGCTGTCTAGTAAGAAACGTACAGCGTCGACAACTTCGAGCTCCGCGCCATACAGCAGCACAGCAGAAAAATCCTGTCTTCCGGATGTAGCGACCAGAGAGCAGTGATTCAAAAGTTGTCGTCGTATCCCCGCGGTGAACAAGATCGTTAGAGGGGTCTCGCCACGCCAGCCTTATACAGGATATCAGTTAGTATATCTCGAGAAATCAGCAAGTTCGTCACCAGCACGCTCTGTTCAGGAGACGTTCAAAGACACCCATGGAGCGGGATCCTACCAGCTGTGTCCTGGGCATCCATACATGCTCCATTCACCACAGAGAAGCTTTGCTACCTCGAAAAGCTTATCAATCGTGGCTAGAAATAGTGCCGTCTTGCCTTCCCGATCACGCGCTTCTATCTTCACGCCATGTCGGAGTAACAATTTCAGAAGCTCAGCGTGTTGTTCCCGTTTGGCATCCTCCTTACGGCACTGTATCAACGCATGTAAGTAATACACCACTGAATGCATGTTGAACAGGCGGATGACGTCACATGATGACGGACAGGATTACGGCTAATACCAGTAAGGATGCGACGTCATGGACTGACGTCAATAGAATGGCGTTATTAGATGACGTCACAAGAAGCTTATAGAAGCATAGGCTTAGAGGTAGCACAGGGTAGCGAACTGAGGACCTAAATATATTCACTTCACAATTTGCCTTCGCCTGCGCACATCGACTAAACACTTCTTCATGTGCTTTTTGAAACGTCCAAGGACTAGAAACATTATCGTGAGAAAGACACGAGCATGAGTAGATTGATAGTTGCCGACTTGAACAATTTGTATTAGAAATTATGATGTTTTGACTGGGACTATTTGTCCTTTCAAAGATGATGTCGCATTGCATCGCAGACTACTGTTCAAATCAAACACCATGCACCGGTACTGGTTATGTAGCTCTAGTGGATGCCAAATGCATCATCGACGATGAATCGAAGTGGAGCTCCGTTTTCCAGGAGATTGATTACCAGCAGTTTGAATGCTAAACTGGAAGATGTAACGAGCACATTGACGATTGCTAGAGGTATTGCATCGATGAGATCTACGTCAAGGGATTTAAGGTGAAGACCAGACCTGCTCTAGTCAGCGTTGAGAGGAGGCCAACATTACAAGTGAAACAGACGATAAATATAACTGTGGTAGTTTGTTCTTGCCCTTTGAAGGTGTCATGCTAACTCAGTCATTTACACATATCAATTAGTGAGTGAGAAGGTGAGGTATATTTAGGTACGCGTACGACCCGCTATATCCTGTCGACCGGCAACATAGGTACCGTGGCGATTTCTACTTTATATACTAGGTAATACTAGTCCTCGGACAGCCGAGCGACGTTGCCCAAAGTCTTGTCTCGAGATTATCCGATCCCTCGCGGTCATCGCAGGGCCCTGTAATTCGTAGTGTTCGGCTTGAGAGGCCTCTAGCCAGTGGTTGACATCATTGTCGAGAAAGGCCGCAGCCTCCATGACAACACCGCACTCATAAGAAGCCTGCACTTGAATGGAAGCACCTGTATCCATAGCGATATTCGCCATTCGATCCGCCATTTTGTTGTAGTTGCGATAATGATGTCCCCAGCTGGCGACGTCAATATCGTCGGCTATGGCTCGTGCTTCTCGAAATAGAAGCGCCAGGCGGGGCTTGCGTGGAGGGTGATGGGTTCGAAGCTGTGAGAGCACGAGCGAACTACATGCAGGGGTGAGTTGCCGCTGGCTTTCGCTTGTCGGAGCCCGTGCACAAGCCCCCAATATTCAGCAATATTGTTAGTGGTTTCGGCAGAACCGTACGCCATGCTCGATACCCACAAGACGCATGCAGCGTGCGTCGGAAGATGTAGTTGGACGATGACGGATCCAGCTCCGCCCGGTCCTGGATTTCCTCTTGACCCCCCATCGAAGAAAAGCAGGTAGTAAACGCCAGAAATGCTTTCGACCGGCAGCGCTCGCAAGGGGGGTAGTTCATCGCAGCAGAGGAGAGTATCGGCAAGCGCTGACCGCACTCGTGTGAACAGGTGTCCGTCTTCCTCCATGCCAGGCTGGTATGTTGATCCGCGAAACCGTGTAACCGCTCGTCGAAATTGGGTCCTGGCCCTGGCTGTGTGTACCTCCTGAGGCAAAGACGAGTCTTCCATGCGGCATAGACGCTCTGTCCAGATGGCATGTAGCGTCGTAGAAACTACAAAACGCCATAGCTCACGAGATGCTGGGAAGACCGCATCCTTTGCTCTCGACGAAGCTAAGCTTGGCTCGATAGCGTGTTTGATGGCATCCCATGCAGCACTTGGAATACCCGGAAGGTCCATGCCAAATACCCAGACGTTAAGGTCCGCATCCTTCAAATCGCCGAGCTTTCGCCACCGATCAAGTAGATACTCCCAATGTTGTCGGGCGCTAGGGCAGGTCCAGAATACATGACTTGCCATCGCCGGAATAGCAGGCGGACACTCTGGAGCGGGGCAAGACAGATCGTGGGTTGCCCAATTCCAGAGCGGAAAGCTGTTACTCTTCAGATGATATAGCGTCTGTGCGTTGGTCGGAAAGGAAGCTCTTATCCGTCGGATGTCTCTCCACTCGATCGTAGATGTACGTGCTGCAATCACTTGGAAGTCCGGTTTCGCTACTCGCTCACCGCAAATTCGTTTGCCTTCAACACTGCGCCGGCGGGAGATAATCTGTTCGAGTTTTCGTCGTTGCGGCCTCCATCTCCGATGGCCAGCCCATAGCTGCACCACACGCGTAAGCGTTGGATGCGCGCCAAAGTGGACAGTAGTTCCACTGGCCATAGACGCAGTGGTATCGCAAGCCGACATCGATGCGACCGGTGTCATCCCGCAATCCATTCCCGTATCGAAGTGAGACAGCGAAGTACCGTCTCCATTGAGCAACCAGTCATGATGACGGTATACTTTTGCAGAATACGCAATCAATGCCCCCGGCTCAATTGTACGATACACGAGCGACGGGAAGTTGTAAATGATGGCGAGGCAAAAGGACCCAAAATGCCGTCGCTTCGCCATCGATTGGGTAGCCATAGCGCGCTTGGGCGAGAACCGGATGACATCACTCTGAACCATCAGCCAAGACATTGTGTCGCCAAGGTAATTATGTCCCCTCGCAAAATCCGCTCCGTTCAAATTGTATGTCTTTCCTCTGCGATCCCTAAGCCACGACATGTCCTTCAGCGTAGCGTGTACGATCCATCTGGTGTCAAATCGACCTGATGCCGCAGAGTCTGCCCTCATCCCGGCCCGCAGTTTGTCATCAAGTACTCGTCGGACATCAATTGTGACATAACCGTTGTCATCATAGTCGACCGTGGCTCTCGATGTAAAAAGGAGGGCTCTTCGGCAGACCTCCGTGATTTCACCTTGGCGGGCATGTCGAGCAGCGGAGAGACCAACAATTTCAGAACCGGTCCACCATAAAGTCTCCCGATATAGAGGGTGCTTGTCTTCGGTCCAACATGGTGATATAAGCCGGACCCGACTCGGGAGAACCCCATAGGAAGTCGCCGATCAGTAAATCTCTCGAGGAAACCATAGTTGCCCAGTGACCAACAGCTGTCACCGCTATAGTCATCAGTTCCGTTCGAATACACGACACCGCAAGTCCACCTTGCTGTATCGGTAGTGAAGCCATCTCGGAGGGCACCCAAGGTCGGGACCTCCTGCCGTCGCGGGTGCCTCATACAAAATCCATAATCAAGCCTTGCAATCGGGTCACAGTCGCTGGAGGAGGCCAACAATGTCGTGCGAGAAAGGTAATTTTTGGCACCGCTATGGCACTCGCAAGGCGAGACCGCTGCTCGACAGTGTGAGTGCCATAGTGAGGACAAGCCGGCTCCATAAGGATCGGATGCATTTCGTCCAGTTTTCGTCCACCACATCCTGTTGCCCAACCAGAACAACAGGACTCGCAGGAAGCTTGAAGAGTGAGGCCGCAGGTGTCCAAAGGCAGTGCCGATCCGCGAGGGTCAAGTTCAATGACCATAGACTTCGCTCGATTCGTCTGTAGGCCTGAAACCCTAGCAAAATCATCGAGAATTGTAACAACAGGTGCAACCGCAGACCGATCGCGAAGGTATACCGCCGTGTCATCGGCGCATCCCGACACTTTGAACTCAGTAGTTCGTCCCCCAGAAGAGAAAAGACTGAAGATCACACGATCGGTGACTTCTAAAGAGCAACCAAAGTCCAAGTATGTGCAGTTAGTGGCATACCTATTACTGCGCGAATGCATCATGACGATGATGACGATGCAGCCATTGTGCAACTACCGGTTCTTTTGACGCCAAGTGAAGTCGAACCGATGGCGGTGGATCAGGGTCAAATAGTTTCACCTTCTAGTTAATTAGAGTCTTTGAGTTCGCGCCAAAATTTTGTGTATGCGCCTCATCCTGCTTTCGACATTGATGATGTTTACATGAAGCCAACCGACTTGGATGTGGGTACGAATCAGGACATTGTGCCCAGGGGGGCCTGAATAATCTCGATGAATGCCCAATAATGCAATCCTATCAGTATGGTGGGCAAAATGCCCCGCTTCCGTTGTCCTCTTCAACTCAGGACTATCCAGCGTTGGTTCCAGTCGGAATGTCTGATGCCATTGTTTCGACACGCAGTGATGAACAAGTGGAGCGTGCGTCAAAACGAAATCATATTGAGTATGAGCAAGCTAACGCGACATTCGAAACTTCATCGACATACCAAGATGCAATGGCGTCTACTCAATCCAAGATGTGGCGTGATGCGATCACAGTCTTGATCACATCGAGCTTCAATCTATTGGCTAGGAACATTTTTGGAGGGTTTCATAATAGCAGATTTACTTTTCCATTTACTTCCTCGTTCCACAGTTCCTTTTTCCTCTGTACTTAATAGCGCAGTAATCTTTACATGTGTGGTGGCCTACGCTTGAGAGATATCGGAAGCAAAACGTTGACGGTGGCTACACCGGGAGCTGCATTAACGAGTTAGAGCTCCGCTTCCAAACATTCAAAGTTTGGTGCGAGAACGCAGCAATAGACAGCGTTTACGCCGGCAAATACGGTAGCGAACAGTAGTTGAACGTTGGGCCTTGTCTGGACGGTCAAAATGTAGTGCTGCAGTCTGCACTCCTTCAATACTCTCAAGTTAAGCGTCTTGTTTGAGAACTGCTGCGGCTGAGGGTGGACCTCGGTGCTAAAAAGAAGCAGAAGACGCAGGTAACAGCAAGTTCGTAGAAAGTCTGCCATGTGCTATGCGGGCGAGCTAGCTGACGTCGAGCAGTGAATCTTTGTCCTTAAGGTTTTATTCAAGAAACCAAATCATGAAACAACGTTAAGTGAGCATCTGATAATGAGCGAGTGACTTGTTGCAAAATGAGCGTTACGATTTGCGTCAAGTGTTTTCCCATTAATCTGGGCCTGACTATTGCATTATCACGCACGACTCGTAAGTTCCCACTACTCATTTCTTTTCACTTTCATTCTGCTCTACATGACAGCGCAGTCTCCAAAGCTCACGTAAATGAAGCTGTTGTCACCTAAAGTCTACTACCATGACCTTTTCCTCTTGTCGCAACGCTTTTCAAGCGCAAACGACCTGGCACGAAGACCATTTTCATACACGGACAATTACTCAGAGTGGGGAGTCGTCTGCATATAGATAGCACTTAGTGTTAACAACCATAACACTCCTACAGACTACAGTGTCCTGTGTCAAGTGATACCTTTTCGTAACTAGTAAGAAATTAAAATACATTATTCAACAAAACCGGGTTTAGAGTACCTTGTTATCTAATATTTTGTATTAAGTGGTAGATGATTCCGGTCCCAAGGGTATCACTTTAGGCACGCTCTTCTGTAGATGTATTTAATCTAACTAGACACTACATTAGCATCAGTACACCCCCTTCCTCTCAAATCCACAACTTGTTACACTTCTAGATTTCTAAAATAAACTTTATCTTCGCCAATCAAACAATAATGGCTGCCAAGTTTTCCATGGCCAACACCTCTGGGCTGTTCGATTCGGCAGCTCATGTGGAAGCTTCAGACCGATTACACCATGCAATGGAAGAGCTAAAAGTGAAAAATGAGCGTCAAGAAAAAACGCGCACAAAGCAACTGGAACAACAGGAAAATGAGGAAAAACAACGGGCTCATCGAGTAGAAGAGGCATTGGAGGCCAAAGCTACGCATCAGAAGGAAGATCGTACTTACGCGGGGAAATTTAAAGAAGAAGAAGAGTTGGACTCAGATAATGAGACAATGTTGGATGATCTGAACAGAGATCCGGAGCTTGAAAGGTCTCTCTCGCTCTTATTAAGAATAATGTTTCTTAATTAAAGGGTTTTCTGTGATATACTGTATATTTTGTAGGATACGTGCCATGAGGATAAAGGAATTGAAGTATGAGTATGAAGAAAAGCAAAAACTGCTGGCTAAAGGTCATGGAGAGTACCGAGAAATCTTGCAAGATGAGTTTCTAAAAGAGGTTACAAGCAGTCCATTAGTAGCGGTGCATTTCTATCATCGTGACTTTGAACGCTGCAAGATCATGGACATGCATTTGGCAAAATTGGCTCCACGTCACATTGAGTGCAAATTCCTCAAACTAAACGCCACAAAAGCTCCTTTTTTCGTCGAAAAGCTGGCGATCCGAGTTTTGCCATCAATTGTGTGTTTTAAAGATGGCGTGGCCTTTCTCCAGCGTGTTATTGGATTCGAAGGACTTATGCAAGACGATAAAGAAGCTGGATTGATGAATGCCGGTAGCCGCTCCAGCCATCACGCCTCGTCAATGAACGACTTCCCTACTAGTGCCGTGAGTATATTTCTTACTTTATTTTACTGTTGTGCCTTGCAAGTTAAGTACTAATTTTAACACTATTTATGGTTGTAGCTCGTCCGTAAACTGGTGGAGATTGGTGCTATTCTTGAACATGTCAAAGCCGACAAATAGATATCCCACCTCTATTTTAGCGCAAGTTGCTAATTCATTCAACTCATTGACTAAAATAAAACTAAAAACAAGACAGCGCCGATTTCTAACACTGGAGTCACCTTGTCGTCAAGTCAAAACGTTATATGACACATTCCGCACATCCTATTGGCCACTCAACTCAAATATTCGCATTACGCGTGATTCTTTCAGAAAACATCAGAAAAAAATGCGTGACTCCAGCCTATTTTCTCTATCCGGCACCCATTTCATTCAGGTCGTTTGTCCGTTTCGTTTTATTTTGTTTCCCTTAACTTAAAACCACCTTTTTTCACTTAAAACTTGTCGTTTCGTTCTCTAGTTTGCATCTCCAGTCCATGCATGCCATGAATCTTGGACATCGACAAAGTGTCCAATCGGGAGCACGAAATGTTCAGTATAAGCACCATAAAGCTACGCCAATTGCTGTGGCGATAGCGTATCCTCCCTCATCTTCCACTCGTCAAAGTCCTTTTGAGAAACTCAATACCTTAAAACTTCTTTTCGATTGTGGCCATTTGACTGCCGATGAATATCAAGAACGAAAGACTCAAATTATTAATGAAATGACCGGAACATCTACCGAGAAAAAAGCACCCACGGTATCCAATTCTAGACGAGTGGCACTCGAAAATGGTAAGCCACCACCTCCTTTATTACAACCTTTACTGAAGACGGTCGTACCACATGGTCCGCCGGAGTTTTCGAGGATCCGAAAAGAACGAGCAGATAAATTGAGTTTTGAGGTGGATACCTTAGAATGGCATTCCACGCCTGTGAAGATTAAACTGGACCTTGTCCCGTTTGCAACGGGGCAGCTTCGAAATGCTTATTATCTACAGGTACGACATGTTGTGAATTGGGTTTTTAAGATTTGGTTTTGTTCGGTTTTTGGAGAACCCTTATGTAGTTTCTTTAATGCTTATGATAGGAACTTGGTGCCGATGAGAGTCCATCGAGTTTATTAGTGGCAAAACTGAGTCTTTGTCCTGCAGAACCGAGCACATATCTGAGTGATGTGGAAATGCAAGCTGTATGTGCCCATTATGCGGCACTATACAACGAACATGAGCCGCCATTGAAAGTGTGTTATGCAAGGTCGTGGCTATTGAAATTGAGAGATCGAGAACGAGGAGCTCTAGTTTGCTCTGTGGAGGAATTTTTATCGGGAGCTTATGTGAAATATAGCAACAATAGTGGCTATGTGGGTCGGGAAACCAGCACGACGGAAGAACGGGAACGCAATACGCCACAGGCATTTTCGCACTTTTCGTTCGTTGCTTCAGATTTTCGGTTGATGATTGTTGATATTCAAGGAGTCGCGGACAGCTACACCGATCCGCAGATTCATTCGGCAGATGGCCGTGGATTTGGTGTTGGGAACCTTGGGACTTTTGGAATGGAGAAATTTCTTGAAAGTCATCGATGCAACGAAGTCTGTCGGTGGTTGGGACTTCGTAGTATTAACGAACAATACAAACCGGGTGGAACAGCTGCTCCGGGTTATGAGATGCCTTTTGGAGCTGCAATCAAAAAGTCAACAAATAGGATAACAGAAGAACGCAATACGTTCTCCACATCAGTCACAGTCAGCGAAGCTTTTGGAGATACGGCTACTGGGGAGTGGACAGAGCGTGAAGATTCTAGAGTAGAGAGTGGAGACGAAGAGGATGAGGACGAGGAAGATGACGACGACGACGAGGACACAGGCGAGCACTCGGATTCAGCCTCTTATGCTACCGACTTATCGCCTGCGATGTCGGGGCTGCAGCCGCGGTATCCGAAATTGAAGCGGCCAAAGCAGAGATTTTTTCCTTCTCCTGCTGCCTTACGTGATCAAGGTGGTGGGAGGTCATGTAGCAGGTTAATTGAAGGTGAAAGTGGCCGCCGGTTCCGTCATCCACATCTTAGCAAAGGTTCCAGTTTCGTTACAGGGAGTCCTGGTGCTGGAGGAGATAGCCTGTGGGCTTGCGTGTTTCGGATGCTACTGTGTGGGTGTACGTGAATCCTACCCATAATTCGGCACTGATCGTGCAAAAGATTTTCTTCTTGCTAACAAGCAGATATAAGGGTAATTGCTGGTCCAGGGAGAAGCAGCTTTATGGCAATGGTATTCTCTTAGTGATGTCATCAATGCAATATAATCCACTGGTTGAAACAGGAGGACAAGGGGGTGTCTCCCAGAGCGCCCGTTTTTATTGTCGACGTGATGACATGCTACGTATTTCAAGCGAGAGGCTGATATCGTATCCAAAATTTATTTTATGCAAGCCGTTCTAACTTTTTTCATTTCACTATTTCAATTGTAATTCGGTTTAGCGTGAGATGGTCTTCCGTACTACATCTACAAGTGGAGATGTTCACGACGGAATATCTATCACATTTAGAATCCACCAGTGAAGATTTTGTGCGTCATAGAGAGTATGCTCGCCAAGTCCATGGCGATGCTTTCGCTGTTTTTTTTGGAATCGGATATGACGCCTTTTGCATCCAGTCCGTTTACCCACATTTAGGTTTGCAGTCAGTTGTATGATAACATCATGCTTGGGAACTGGCTACCTGAATTCTCAACTAAACAAGCGCCCACGATCGTCAAGATATCACTCCATGGTATTCATAAGTGGCAAGCGCAAATGACAAACAACAACAATGTAGGTTCATGTTACGTACGCACTGCTGGTACCGCGTCCACTCCTGGAGAGCTACTGTCGTCTCCAGAGCTTGAAAAGGCGAGACCAGGCATAGGTGGGGGGTCAGATTGAGCTTGTCGCTTGGGTTGCGGCTTTCGACTGGATCGCCGGTGTTCATTTGACCCCCACCTATTTTTGAAAGTGTTGGAAGGAAAGACCGAGTACAAGCAATACAATGCCAATTACGGTGCTTTCCACCCGAAGACCTTTCATCTTCCGAGTCGACAACTCCCATTGCTCGAAAGGGGTTCAATAGTGCTTGCCATACTCGACCAGGTACTGTCCGTTGCTGTCGATGATTTCGTCGACGAAGTACCTTTTCCAATTTGCAGACACCTCTAGCAAGGAATAATAGTCGGTGTTGAGCTACTCGAGAGTCACAACCACCAGGTATATTGCCTAGAAATGCAGCTTGAAACGTAATTCGAAGCGTTTCAGGGTTGCGAAGACTCGGCTCTGCTATCAACCAGCCTGATATCGGATGTAGCGGTATCACGCGGTCGGATGGTGCCTTCCCCGCCAGTACATCTGCAGCATCAAGTGTACAGAAGGACAGTCTAAACCCTTCTTGTGTAGGTGTGAAGAATTCAATGTAGCAGCATTGTTCATTCTTGGCCCGATGACTTAAATTTGATGACTGAGATGTCGTCATCGCGGTGGACAGAGCAGTAGTCGATGGTTGCGGATAAAACGCCAATCCTTTGTGTGCAAAGCTCGCTGTCCGGACCACAAGTTGTTGTCCCATAGCTGCAATATTAGTACCGGGTGATAGGAGTAGCGACTCACGTTCCGTGTTGGGGATCGCATGTAAGAGTGAGGTGTAGATAAAGTGTGAGCCGTACAAAGCGCGTAGCAGCGCATTGCTCTCACTTTCACTTGGAGCTCGCACTAAATGCTAGCAGCTTTGAGATTCGAGCGCGAATCTCACCTCCACCAATCACTTGGCATTGCCGCGATTGGGCACGTAGCGCCAGAAAATGCACTTTCATGCCATTCGTGACACCAATTCGAACGCGTTTCCACCCGCGTTTGGACGAAAGTTTGCCAAGCTCGACACGTCCCTCAGGAATTGTCACACGCTGGACGCGCTGGAATAACTCACGGTCACTTGGTCGTACTTTCCGTGTAGACCTGTTCGAAGGTGAACCCGACGTATTCAATTGAGTGCTAGATACCGGAACCCCGTCCACGATCTGATGCATGAGCCAAGTCCTTTTGCCAGCAAATCGGAGAGTGGCGACAGGATCAACGAGCCAAATTTGGCGCTCAAAAAGAGAGACGTTGGACAATAGATTAGGTAGGTCCTATATGGAAAAGAGCAGAGGGAAAAGAGACCGAGACAATGGAGAGGTAGGTATTGCAAGTCAAAGGTTATGTCGGATGCTTCTATTGTTAGTCTATGGCATCGAAGACGAATTCGAACATACGGTCCAAATGGACTTTTCTACCACTGTTTTGACGGCGACGATACAAACATCGTGACCTTTTGAAGATTATGGTCGTATATATTGAAGACCGACCACGCAAGTCGGCACTTGCATCGTCGATGCTTTGATGACGAATGTCGATTAGTAAGCAATCAAGACAATCCGTTCGTTGCGTAGTAACATTTAGACGAGAAGGTTTGCTATGCATAAGAAGACTAAATTGTAGGATTAGACACATAGCGTCGTCTCAATTGATGACGAGTGCATAGAATGAAGAATGCAAAGGTGGTGTTCGTGTTCGTGCAAAGCTTCAAGAGCAGCCTCAAGCTTCTAAGCAAAGTTCGTGGGAAAAAGCACAGAAGGAAGAGACCGGAATGAAGATCGTATGATACTACGCTCTTGTAGAGCTCAGTACGCAAATGGCTACATCACGACATTGAAGTGCATGTCAACAATGGCTTATGAATAGTTGTGGTAAAACTACGAGTACTATTACGATAGTGTCTTGCCCTATAGCTTGTTTCTTCCACTTGGAAAAAGCCTTTGGCAAGACTTAGATCGACACAGAGCCAGGATACACGGCTCGAAGCTGACTGTCAAAATCTTCCCGGGCAACACTCTCGCGGCATCGGGCGCAAACCAGTAGCGGTGCTACATGTCGATTGGAGATGGTCACATGTTGCGGCGAGCAGCATTCGTTACATACGTTATAGGAGCATAGCTCGCAACGTCTACAGCTTCGTGTCATGAAGATGTGGCATAAAGTTCGCGTACAAACGATGCAGCGCGAGTTCTGGGGTCCACTTGCAGCAACGTGATTTACACTGCTCTTTAGTCGACAATGCTGCTGAGCTCTGCTGTCTACTAGCTTTCCAAGCTTACACACGCCCTGGACGATCTTCCAAAGGCGAGCATTAATCACCTTTGGTGAGCACAATCCGTCGCTCTCCGAACGGTGGAAACGAGTACGAAAGACGATGTGCACCCCTGAGCCTACCGGTTCAGCAGAGAACCAAGTGCTGATCGGATGCAGGCGATGCAGCTTACGACGCAGCGGGACCGGAACTCTACCTGTGACCGCTTCTCGATCAGCCAACGAGAAGGTCGTAATTCTGAAGCCGCCGCTTGAAGTGGGCGAGAAAAGTTCAACATAGCACATCTGCTGGTTCTTCTTGTCGAACATGGAGGTGGACACAAAGGTGGAAGTTTTAATTAGGAGCTTGTTACTACGATCGTCTCTTTGTCGAACTGGGACCGATCTCTCGTCAGTGGCGTCAGCACCTCGACTGTGCGACTTGCGACGGCGGAAGATAGCTTTATGCACGAGTGAACCATAGATGAAATCTGAGCCGTACAGTGAACGCATAACCGAATTATAGTTGCTCTCGCTTGACGAGCTAAGTGGCGATGCCAACTGATTGATAGAACACGCCACATTCCCTACCGCCAAGACCTCGCTGTCAAGTAGCGATGGCAAAGCTTGCGTTTCGTTGCTCATCGGAGATTGTCGCGTATACAGCTCAAAGCCCTTCTTTTGTCGTCGAGGCCGCCAGCCTTGGCTTACCAAGCTCGCAGATGAGTGGGTGTCGCTGCTGCGAGACAAATGTTGCAAACGCTGCATCCGTCGAGCACGACAAAATAGCTCTCGGTCATCCGCCCGTACTGCCCGCAACGGAGAAGATCGGACTAACGTTGGATCCACGGACGGTGGCGTCAGTGCAATGTAGTTAGGGTGTTGTCGAAGACTAACTCGGTGTTTGCAACGGACTGCCGGCAATCGGTCAACTAGACGTAGTGCTTGGAGCGGAGTTCGCATTGTAGCTTTCATCACAGATAGTCAAAGTAAGAGATTCCTCTCTCGTTGAAAACGCAAATTGGGGAATGCAAGGACTTCATCCCTGTCAGCATGACATGATTCAAGCAGATGTAGACTTGATTTGAAGTACTCAGGTGACAAGTGAAACACTGGACACAATCATCTTGCCCACCCTATACTCGGAGACGAGCCCGAGAGTACATATAGCCATCTATTCGCCATCGTCAATGAACGAAGTGTGATAGCTTTGTATAGGTCAGCTAAAAACGCAACAAGAAGGGAGTTCATTGATTATCTTCTCGGTCGGTCCAGTCTACTAGATTTTCTCGAGAAATCTGCCACAAGTTGCAGCCATGTCGGTTTTAGTTGCAACTCAAGTTTGCAGAATAAAGAGCGTGAATCTGTTCGTATTGTCGAGCCATTGCTGGATTGTCGGATGCAAGTGTGCTCCTAGCGCTCTCAATCATTGATTACTTGTCCAAGCGTGACAATGGATGATGAATGTCGTAAGTTTTGCTATAGACTTTAATTACTGCTGAATAAGTAGAAGTGGTGAATTACCACTTTGTCGGGCACTATTATCAGCGCTAAGATTGTTAACGTACAAGGTAGAATTCGGTTTTCTATGTATTGGCACGTCTGAAACAGCCAGTGTATTGGCAGAAGAGCACTTAAGATAATGTCAGCATCCATATTCATACGTGGTACTTTGACGTCTCAAGTGTGTCAGAGACTTGTAGACAAATCTTTTTGCTGTCATTTCAGCATTGCGGATTGAAACCAGCACTCTATACATTATTCAGCTTAACGCTTTTTTATTATTCGCCTGAATCATCGCTTGTTGATTGTACAACCTCTTCGTTTTGTATGTTGATACCAAGAGTGAATTCTCATTGTAACCTCTCAAATAAAATTAAAGCATTCGGCGCTTAGAAACTTGTAGTGTATCCCGCGTAAATGTAAACCCAAAATAGGCAGGAAGGTAGCACTATGTTGGGCTTGAAATGATACAACATCGAACATGTCCTTACTGCAAGCAGTCGTTATTAAAATACCAGTACAGTGCAGTCATGAACATACCTCATGGATCAGTCGACCATGAGTAAGTCATTACGGTATATCACATCTAGAATTCCATTTATTCGCACCGAGAAGTTACGAGAGCGTCGGATGATGTTCAGGGATATCGTTGACTCACTGGTATTTTAGGTAATAACGCATAGTAAAAAGGAGTAGTTTTTTACAAACAGCGAGGAAAAGCTCACTGGACTCTTATCTTGTTCCTTAAATTACTTACCCGCTAATTAAATTTAAGTATGTAAGATAGGGAACGGATTGACTGAACTGTTGGTACCTATTGTAATGTAAGAAAAGGAGAAGAAACAGCACCGTCGAAGATATACCAAACGTGACTGACTCGGCTTTCTACTGCGTAATCACTTAGAACAACTCCGACGTTTTTAGTCTTGTCAGCTGCTGCTTCTTGCCAGTAAAACTTGTAAGTCCAATTAAATGCAAAGTACTGGTACGCAATATAGTATTAGTACTATCTACGTCTTCAATCCATTTGAGACTTTTACTTTACATTATAAAGCAACTCGTCTCGGATACAGATCCCAAAAAGGGTCGGTCACACCACACTGTCACCCGCACTAGAGATTTGAGGTCTTAGTGAAGGTTGACACTTCGTCGTGAGAGTCTGCTATGGACGAATCAAACCGCTTGTTGAGCCAGTCACTGGCATAATCCATCACCTGCTGCTTTTCAGGTTCGTTATAGAGACAGTGGTAAAGTCCCAAGAACAGTTTCAGCTCCTTGTCCTTATTCGCAGCCCGACCGACAAAGTCTTTTACAGCCGTCACACTCGTAACTTTATCCTCCGTACCCTGCAGAACAAGCAGAGGTACGTTGCAAAACGTGCTCTTCTTGTCTTCAATCTGCTTGTTTCTCTGCAGCTGCGTCATCCCCAAGCTCACCTGCACTGCCATGAGCACCGTCAAATTGTCCGTGACACTTAACGGGTCGAGTTTATAATCCTTGAGGAATTCGGGGTCTCGAGTTAATCCATTGATGTTCACTCCAACAACCAACCTCGCGGTAGGGCACATCCACACTAGCGGTTTGGATACCATCTCCATGATAGAGAGAGCTGGAGTATACTCGACTGCAATGGCTGGTGAGGTCAGCACACAGCCGCTAAAGTGATGGATCTCTGATAGAATTGTATGTAGAGCTACCAAAGCTCCAAAAGAGATACCCATTATAATCAGAGATGGGTCGGATGCACCTTCAGGTAACATCTTGCTGTATACTGCTAACTTGGCAGCTGTTACGAATTGATTGGTGTCGTCCACAAAAAACTGCAATTTAGACCCATGGGCCCGCAGGCCGGGTTTCTCACATTCACTCTGACCATGTCCGAGCATGTCGTATGCAATCACTCCGTACCCATTGACACATAAATGGTTGTAGACGTGCGTGAACCGGAGTGAATGCTCTCCGATACCATGCAAAAAAAGCACCACACCACGAAGAGACGCCGAGGTGGGAGGAAAAGCGGCACAATAGAAGAGCTTCTGGCTACGATCATTAGTGAAATTTCCATCAGTATAGCGCTGGTCTTGTAGACACGAAGCTTGGGCAGGCAACGGAGACGTCATGCTGAACATTTGAGAAAGGCAGCACGTTGGTTTATACTGTTAATATTGCAATATGGAAGAACAAAGGAAAAGTAGATGTAGCTATGTTTACATCACGAAATGGCTGAAAAGACGCGCAAGCGTCACACAGGTACCTGGTTGGTTTTATTAACGTATGAAATTCGCCATCCATTATACGAAACAAAAATCCAAATTTCGTCTCTTCAAGAGTATCGTCCTAATAAAGAAAACGTAAGTGGACCACTGGACAAAGATAGGAGCGTCATCTTTGCCCATTGAGACTCTCTGCCATATGATGCAAGCAACAACAAAAAAACATAGTAAGTACTTCAAGCAAGGCATGTAGCTGCTGCGGTGTGACAGCCTGAGCATTTAGGGCGTATATGGGTAGCACCTAGACCTCTTAGCACTTGAGATGACTATGGGTGGAGCAGACTGTTTAAAGATTTGCTGCTGGCGGTATTACTCCTGCACGTAAAAAAGACATGGCGCTTTTTGCGTCACTTACAGCAGCAAGAACTCCTTAGATGATGTTTGCTAAGACTATCAGTTTCGCTGACGTCTGAATGCAAGTAATCTTAGTGCGTACTCGACTTGTATTATTCAAATGATACAAGATTGTTGTTTTTCAACAATGGTTCTATAGGGGGACATGCGTCATCTTGGTCGTGAGACCGTGATTGAGGACTTCAATAACGATGCAATTGATTACCAGTGCAAGAATCTATTGTACTCGTGCGTTTCCGATGGGCCTCAATGCGACAATACTTTTATGTACCTCGGTACTACGCCAAGTAACAAGATCAGGTCAGCATCTTCCGCGGAACGTGCATAGTGTGCGACAGAGAGTAGTGAATACAACAAGATTCCTTGCATGCCTTCGCTCTGTGGTTATTAGTTTACTTGTGCAGTCTTATCTGGACTTAACACTCATACTCATTGTCGCTTATAGTATCAAGTCACAAACAAAGAATTTGTGCGACTTCTTACGGCGGGCAGTCGATGAAGATGATAGAAGGGTGACCGTCCCGCGTGATGGAGTTCGTCGGCTGAGTTCGTGGGCTACGCCCATTCACCATTCGGCTCGAACCCAAGCCGTGGTGCCATGAGTTTGTATGACTTGGAGAAATCGACTTGCTCTGTGGCAATGGAGATCCGGCTGGTGAGTTTCCATCGCTCTGTCTGTGGCTAGTGGAGAATCCGTGGACGGTAAACCGACGACGGGTCTTGGTTTGGTACGAAATACGTCGCTGCTCTTCTTCCGCTGCTATCGCACTAGACATGTTAAGTTCATACTGCATCAAATGACCCAAGCCAATCATGGCACGCAAGCCGAGACCCTCCGAAAGGGGTCGACAGGATCGTTGTGACTTGGTTCGCTTGGTTCTCTGCTTGGTCTTGGAGCGTTTTGTAGACGAGTAGGTGGCTTCATCTGCAGTGTTGCTGGTACTGCTGTGTCGGTGACTCCGAAACCATTTGAGAGGCATGACCGTATGCTGTCGATGCTTGTGATGGTGCAACGAGACTTGTGACCTACTCGACCGATTTGAGAATGAAGCATTGAGGTATGTCGGATTGAAGGTGTCTGACAGAATTTCTACTCGTCACCATCCAACGCCATTCCCACAGACACATCGTAAACCTTATTCTTCTTGACCGGTTCAGATGTCGCCGTCATTTGGCCACAAAAATTGTCGCAGGCTTTCGCTTGCGTGGTGGGACTGCACGTGCATCTCTGTCGGTCACTGCGATGCGTTTCAAAGGGACGACATTTTCATCAAAAGATACTGAACTCTCGACAATGAGAAAAATACCACAGCAAGCTGATCATTAAGACGAGTCTCAGTACAGGTATGCTTTCTTTAACTAAAGTATTGCCTTACACTTGCAGTTAAAGGAGTACCATGGTGCAAATGGAAAGCCTCGTTGAGGCCTTTTTGCATTAAGTATTGTTTTTTGCGGCTGCCATTTCAATGGGAAACTTTTTAGGATTGGCTACTTAAACATCATGCTCACTAAACGTACACGCAAAATTAGATTTCAGTCTCGTGCTGCGGCTTGCTAGAGCTAAACGTGTAGAGCTGGATATTATTTCGACGCAAAAGGCCGAATTTTTGGTCAGTAACATGGAGCTCATCCATGAGCCCAACTGCTCAGCTGCGCTCACCACAAACTTATTCTTCGTTGAATGACTCCACCAAAACGTCTGGTTTGGCATGGCGGCTGCCATCTCGACTTGGTGCTTCGAAAACGTGAGCTGCATGAAGAGCAAGATCATCGAAGCCTAAAAGCGCGTCCTTTGTCTCTAACACGTGCAGCCTAATGTTACGCAGCCACTAAAAGCAGTACTTTTTAAATAGTAAAAGCGGTCGGAATCTCAGATAATGGTGAGTCAGTCATTCAAGCAGCTGCCGTTCTCAGACAACTGCAACACGCACATTGCCATGTATTCCGTTTCAGAACTTGCCCGCTTCAACATCAGCCTGTTTCAGATTACTGTCCTCTGCATTATACTTCGTTTAAGTATAGATGAATGATGTGACACCTGTTGAGCCGAGACAGTGTAGACAGCGCAAAAAAAATTCTTAAGCGAAACTGAGCTGTACCTCGTTTTCGACCGCGAGACTCCTTTGCATACTGCAGGAAGAGGGAGATACTAATGTTCAAAGTCTTGTCGGTCAACTCCTAGGTCGTGGTGTCCAAAACTCTGTTATGAAGCGTAGCTTTGCATGGAATGCTCAATGAATTCGACGCAGTTTATGATAAGACCAAAACCTTTAGTGCATCAAGGCTAAGCCACCGATGGCGATGCAAAACTCTCGGTCCTTAGGGTCAGTGTCGGTGTAGATATTATCTTGTAGAATCGTAACGTGCGCATGTCTTCAATCTCTATTTTGGCTGAATTGGAGGCAGCAGCTTGTCGATGAACATCTTCCAAAGATGTCTCAGCTACCTCCTCCTCCGTGGCCTCGCAAGCACGCCGCCTAATTATACTCGCATGGTTAAATCGTCTGCTCGCGTATCTTTCGTGTAAGATCATTTGCTTCATGCTAGTGGTTGTTGTGAGAGATAGACGATGTATTGTTAAGTGCTAGCTATCCAGCCGTCAAAACCACTCTCGTGGTCACTAGACGTCCATACGGATTCCGTCATGGAGCTAAGCACACTATTCCAACGACAGCTCTCTTTTAAGTCTCGATTCGAAGACATGAAGCGAAGTGGTAAGGTGCAGTACATAGATCTTATTGAACCATATCGGTGGAATGGTAGCCATAAAAAACTATAATTCATTCGGGAGCAATGTCTGTCCCTATACTTCGAAGTATGTACAAGGCTGATATTTCCTCCACTCCAATCTTTTAGCAATCGTGATGTACTGTCGGGTGAGTGTAGGGATGTGAACCTGTGTCGCACAATATCGAGTTGAGTTCCGAGCAATACAGTGCCTGGAACAATTGTATTATGGAATTAGAACAGTGCATCGCACACATCCTTCATATGAGTAAGATTTTGGAGCCAGCCTGTACTGGAGGGCTCCAAAATCTTTAAGAGTTTGCGAATCTGCAGCCATTACATGTACAACACCCAAAAGGAGTGATACACTCGAAGCCTTACCATGTTACATAGTCCATGCCCAGGCTTGACAAGCAGAAGCCCGGTCATAAGGCAACAGGAAAGATGCTGCGGACGATAGTTTAATGTAAGTACGGGTAGTGATTATGTAGACCGTTTAACTTGTTCCATTATGTGCTGCATTATATTGTCTGAAAACGCGAGCGTCAAGATTGGGGATAGTCTCTCTCTTTGAGCTGATTATCATAGCTCCGTCGCGCGCTTACGAATCTCTGTAGTCGTTCCGTGGTAAAATTTTCCAAAACTCGATGGTTGAAGTATTGAGAAACGCGACTGCCAGCGGGAATGTGCTGAATCATACTGCTCGCACGGCTCAGAATCAAGTAAACTATCGACTGTTGTGGGATCAACGGAGACGATGTATATGTGCATTGAAGTACTGCAATTTTGAGTACGGTATCATTTTGCCACAAAAGCTATCGGAGGAGCTTGATACAATTTTGACTTGTGGTCTCGACAAGCTGAGAATACAAGAAATGTTTCGAAATATGCCAGGTGTATCCACGTACATAATGTTAAAGGCTGCAGATCTTACTACTATGGTATCATCGTCAATCATGTAAAAGTCGCAACGTTTAATGCACCTACAGGCGGCAAAGCTGGAATTGATGGTCAGCACTAAAAGCGACAAAGAACCACCAGCTCCACCTGGCTGCTGTCCATCGCTCTACGTGGACTGATGTCAACCACCAATGCCCGTCACGACCGACTGGATTTCGCCACTTTGTCACATCACCGAGTCGCCTCCTCAGCTTCTGTTCTTTCGATAGCGCAATTGTAGTACGTTGAGCAATCGTCAACGTTTATGCTGCTGGAATTGTCAAACGTGACGACGAAGTGCTGGCTCTTGCTCGATTGAATGCAAGCGCATAGAAATGGACCACATCATGGGGCTACGACGAGCCAGTCATCGGCTGTATGAAGGACTTTATGGAGGCACCTTCATCGCCAAGGCCGTCGTCTACATTCAACGACCAGACGCTTACCAAGAAGATCAGACGTACCACCACTTTGCTGTAAAGACGACTACATCAATTTACTGAGTAAGAACGAGTCAAATGGTCAAGTTGTGTCACATTTCACGCTACAAATTCAACAGTGACAGCTTCATATTGACCCAGAGATCACACCTTACAGTCTCAATTACTGTCTGCAATGGTCGGTACAAACGCAGTTTGCTATGTATAGCCCAATTGTGGGATGAAACTGCAGCGTACAATGAAGGGGGAGGGACGATTGCGGAGAATGACGACACCCATGTTGATTCCAAGCTGCCGGTGTAAGGCAAAGGCTAAGGACGGAGCTAAGTGTGATTGAAAAGCAGCCACAAAGCCGTTCGAGACTTTTTGTGTCGCTTTGCTATCGGTGTCTCTCATTTGTCCAAATTCGTTTGTTGCAGTTGTTTTACTTACTACATGCTGCAGCCTTAACTTTCTTCACTATATGTTCATCTAAGAATGCAATGGTTCTCTCTCGGCTATAAAGGTTCCTAATGCCCAAATAGTGCACTAGTAGTACATGATAACAGTACTACTTCCTAGAAATAGCAGCAATCAATATATGTCAGGATGGACCCAAAAAAGCTGCTACCAAAAAGAGCCCAAAAGTAGCATGTTCCCCAACCAGTCAAAAAGTTTCAAATTGGTCTCCTTTTGATTGGTCAAAATAAGTTCTCTCATTTTGTGGGGTGTCGCTTCCAAGCCAAACATTTCCAAGAAGTTCACGAGCTAAAGCCGTCGTGCTATCTTTGTTTCTCGCTCGATCTACAGTCACTTTTGAACCACCTGCACAAGTCGTGTGTGTGTGTCTTTGTCTCTCGTATCTGCCGTTGAACGAGCGTCTATCTCCTTCTACAGTCGACAAACACTCGTTTTTTTCTAATGACCGAAGCGCGGCCCAAAACCCGCGTCACAATGGACGCCCAGACAAAATTCGGGGCTCCTGGAGCTTCGTCCAAGCTTCGACCAACTGCTAAAGAGTTTGTGTTTAACAAATCAGCACCGTTCTGGACGCCATCGATCGCCCCAGTTACGAGTCAACTCAACCTATCCGCTAAACCCTTTGTCCCTTCCTGTAAGAATACTTTATACCGAGTGAGAGTGAGGACCATATTGCAATCCTAAGTTTAACGTATGATTGCTTTGTCTTGTTGTATTGTAGTCAATGCACCCACTTTTGTACCAGGTGCTATGAAGATTCCAATACTGGAAAACCATGTTCGAATCGAGACAGCAGATAATCCTGAAGTAGCTCATACTACAACAATAAATAGTACACCATATACAACTAGTACGACAACAGTTGTAATGGAAAAAGAAGAGGTGAAGACGAGGACTTTGGAGACATTCTCAACGCCCGCAACTTCTGCTGCTTCATCAATTTCATTCGAGTCCGAAATTGACGAACAAATTGGAATGAAAGAGGAAGAAATTGGAGAGAGGGAAAGTCAGAAGGAAGTGTCGGAGGTTGACGAGAAATTAGGGCAAGACGTGGATACTAAAGTGGACACTACATCTCTACTGGAAGAGGGGGAGAAAACTGAAGAGGCTGATGTTGTTGCTGAACAAAATGTGATTGGGGAACGTATTATGTACACCATTAAACAATTGCTGGAGATGGAGATGGAAATCGAAAAATGTGTGATGCCAGAGTCAGTGAAAGGTATGGCCATTGCAGCTGATAAGACAACGAAGGCTCTTTCTGCTTCGTTGTTGGAGGTGTCGGATAAGGGACTGCGTTGCAACGATTTGTCTCGATCTCTTAGCCGTCATAACAGTAGTAGCAACTTTAGTGATGGACGTGGACGCCGTGAGCGTGGTAGCAGTCGTGGAGGCCGTGGTGGTCGCGGCGGTCGTGGTCATCATGACACAGCTCCACCTCTTGAGGATTGTGCCCCTCTTGATATTAATGAAGAGACCCGCTGGAAGCCGACGCACGCAAAGTCGCGTCTAGATGGTCCAGTTGAGTCTACTGATGCGTCTCTGAAGGAGGCAAAGTCTATTTTAAACAAGCTGTCGATCGAAAAGTTTGACAAGCTGTCCGATCAGCTGATTGAGGTTGCTGTGCGTGGCCTAGATGTTCTGAAGGGTGTAATCGAGATGGTCATAGCTAAGGCACAGACGGAATGGCACTTCTCGACGATGTACGCTGAGTTGTGCGCTAAGATTGCACAGACTGACATGCCAGCGATCACCCTTGAGGACAACAAAGTGGTGAAGGACACACATAAGCTATTTCGCAAGCTGCTGCTGCTGCGTTGTCAGAAGGAATTTGAGGCAAGGCCTGAGGTTGAGGGCCTCAAAGACTTGCGTGAGGACGAGCGCCGTGAGAAGGAGCTGATTATGAAGCGTGCTTCTCTGGGCCACATTCGCTTTGTCGGTGAGCTGTTTAAACAGCGTATGCTGAGCTCGCGCATCATGCATGAGTGCGTCAGCATTCTGTTTGGTGACATCACGGCTCCCGATGAGGAGTCACTTGAGTGCTTGTGCAACCTGCTGAGCACGATTGGCCAAGCCCTGGAGGGCAACGCATCCGAGAAGATCGAGCTGAATCATATCAATGGTTACTACGTTACCATAAAAAAACTGAGTGGTGAGTCGAAGCTTTTGTGCACTCGTGTGCGCTTCATGCTGCAGGATCTGTTGGAGCTGCGTTCAAACCGGTGGGTTGCGCGTCGCAAAGAAACAAAGGCAATGACCATTGCTGAGGTGCATGCAGAGGTTGCTCGTGAGGCGAAGGAGAAGGAACGTACAAATAGCAAGACTGGTGGCCACTCCCGTCTACAACGCAGCTACTCGATGAACTCTACAGGATCAATTAGCTCGAACGACCGGCGGCGTGGCAGCGGCACTGGTGCTGGTGCCTCGGCCGCCTGGAAAGCGCGAGCTGCGTCCTCTTCTGTATCGTCTCTCAGCACAAACACCACTGTGGACGCGGACGGCTGGGAGACTGTAACCGGCGGTGCGCGTCCGAAGGGCGTCAAGCACCGCAGCAACTCGGACCGGATCACTGCTCTCTCTTCTGGTGCACCCCGTCACCCAAGTGGTGCTTACCTTACTGGTAACGCTTATGCTTTCTTGACTGGAAAGGAGAATGGACGCAGGGAGCGCGGTCGCAGCAACAGCTCCTCGTCCACATCATCGCGCTCTTCACGTGGACGTGAGGACGTTGGCCTCCCGCCTACGTCATCTTCGACCAAGTCGAACAACTGCCGATCTGTCAAGTCTGCGAAGGTACCCGAGGCTGAGGCTACTCCGGCCCTTACGGCTGAAGCTTTTGAAAAGAAGGTGAAGGCTATTTTTGATGAATATGTGGAGCTGGAGGACATGGAAGAGGCATATGCGAGCTTCACCGAACTCAACGCCTCGAACCATTACGCCCTGATTCCTACCAAGGTTCTGAACATTGGCCTGGACAAGGGTGACAAAGAGCGAGAGGCAATTGCAGGTTTCCTGGCTGGTCTGTACGATCGTAAGGTCGTGACTGGCGCTGCTTTGGAAAACGCGCTGCAGGAGATGCTGGAGTCTGCTGAGGACATTGAAATTGACATTCCGAAAACGCTCTCATACTTGAGTGTCATGGTGGCTCCTTCTGTGGTCGCGGGTAGCATCACGGTTCCACAGCTTGTGTCTATGTCGGAGCACCTTTGCTACAATGGCAAGGCCGCAAAGTTGATTGGATCAACTCTTGCGGCTATGGTGTCGTGCGAGGACGAAACGAAGGTGCAGGCGCTGCTTGCCTCGGAGAGCGTCGACTTCATGGCGCTGCTGGCTGAGGTGAACCGCAACGAGGAGGCTGTACAAGCGTTTTACAAGGACTACTCGCTTGAGTTTCTCATTTAAAACATGTACGAGGCCCGCTCCAAATTGAGTTGATTCATCATGGAATAGATATCGGTAGGTTTGGCATATATATCGAAGAGGAACAGCAAATAAAAAAACGTTCATATATCACTGTAGTATCTCCCATGAAACAAACGTGTATATATTTGTCTGTATGGGTACGTACGAGTTTGTATGCGTACGAGTTTGTGTACGTACAAGTTTTGTTCGCCACAAGACGATTAGAACACAGCAATAAGCACAAAGCAGGCATACACCAGCATGGTCGGATACATGACGAGATACTTTTGCTCCGTCATGTACAGAGCTTTTTCGAAAAACCGCGAGGCCGTGTGCGTGCTCCATAAAGTGCACACACTAGCCAGCAAAAAGCCAGCAATACCCAAGTCCTTTACGGAGACCACAATGTTGATCGCAGCCAGGCCAATGATCGGCAGCAAGCAGTAACCGAGCACGGAACACACTCGATAAATGTCAATCATCCGTTCAGGAGACAACAAGTTCATGAGCAGGTACATGAAAAGACACGAGAGTACTCCAAAGCCATAAATGTATCCAAAGTGAACTTTTGCGGCCTAAACATATACAACAAGAGTACAAAAGTGTCAATCCATTTCGCTGCAAGTCCAATTTCTCTAAAACTCGTGCAAAATAATTAAGAATCCCTTTGTATCAGCAACGTACCAATAGCAAACACATTCCAAACAGAAAGCAAAACACAAGTGGTCCAGCGAGGTCGGCATCATCCAGAATGTGTTCGTTAATCTGTTTTGTCGGGAGCAGCACCGATACCGTTTTGGCCCAAATGTGCTCAAAATGTATCCCCAGTTCTACCCAACAATTAGAAATAGGTACAATCAGCTCAAAGTCATAAAAAAAGGACACCTCCACAAAAAAAGACGTAGCATCATACCTTCCAAAAGAGGGGGTTCATTAGCAAATTCGTTCGCCTCGTCGACGTCGTCATCGAAACCAGCGGCAGAGCTAACAGTTCCACTGAGTCCATTGGACAAGCCTGGCGCCAATGAATGAAAATTATTAGTGGCAAGTGGACGCTGCTCCTGTGCATGCGTCATAGGCGGAAACTCGTCCGCAGATGTCGTGAACCACGGGCTCATGGTGTTTCGATCCATGTTTAGGTTCATTCGGACAAGGACTGATGATAAGTGAGCAATAACGTCGAAATAAATGGGAACCTCAGATAGAAACGGTGTGAGCGATAGAGTAGTAACGTGGTGTGGAAAACATGAATGGAATCCTGCTAATTTATTCGATTAAAACTGTCAAATTTTGTAGTGGACAAAAAACTAGTCCACTGATAGAACGTCAATAGGAGGCCACGATCAAACCAAATAAAGGTTGGATGGTGCAGGAGTAATTGCTTACTATGCTTGACTTAATTCTCAGGATTGTACCCATTGTGTCGTCCAGTAGTTAGTTATTGTCTCAGCTTTTGATCGAAACGTACTTGATGGGTTGCGCTGGCCACTTGGTGCGTCACATACACTGCAATCGTTCTTCTGCAGAACTCGTAGCTTTTCCACTTTGGCCACGCCTCAAAAAGCCGTCAAAGGAGTTGTTGTATTAATCGAATAGGTCATCTAGAGTGTCAATGTGGTAGTGTCGTCGAGCACGGCAATGACCCATTGTTTATCCTGTAATAATACGAGTGTACGAATAACTTGCGCGCTGTTGGCTCATCCGAGTTCGTGTACGAGTCTGCTCTTTCTTGAAGCTTAACTCCAGTGTTGGATTCCCACTTCAATGAAGCGTTCTCTTGATTGACAACGATTCGAAGATCTGGAGCTGTGGGTGAACTGAGACTATTCTCGGGAGGTGAAACACCGGCTCGATGAATTTGTAAGGATTGGATGCTCGGTAGCAAAGGATAAACGTTTTGCTTCTGGTGCGGATAGCGCGTTCTTATAAACGACGCAAAGTTGCCATCTGCGTTCAAAAGAGCAGAGAAACCTGGCGCAAGAGGCGAGTCTTCTCCCTGATTTGTATCCTTCTCGTCTTCATGTGCAGATTGGGCAAGTGGTGATGAATGTGACAATACCTTTTCACACATCGAAGTGATACTTGATGCGGGTATACAAAGCTCTGAGCATAAGTTGCTTGTGAGGTCCGTCGAATTCGTCCTGCTTTGCCATTCGGTCGTCGTAGGATATTGATTCGCAGATCGGTCTACCTGGCGATCCTGGTTATTGTCAAATGTCTGACTGGGTGTCGATAATCTACCCGTAGTCACAGCTTGAACCGAGGCTTCAGCCTTGTGCTCGGTACACATTCCACCACGAACAGCACGCTTGTAACAGCGTCCCAACCGACAAACAGAGGAACCACCGTGTTGCTGACAATAGTCGTTGGCCATTGCGCGTCCATCACAGTACGTATAGACACATCTACGGTAGCCGCCGTGGCCCACGCAAAGTCCGTCGTACTGGACAACCTTGTTGCACCCACCGATACGGCATCGCTTACCACCACCTGAATCAAAACAGCAATTCACAAACGTTAGTACAAATTTGCTGTTTATACCTCTCAAACAAGGCTTACCATGAGCAATACAAGCACCACCACTTTGTGCACGCTTGGGGCAACCATGATAGCCACACTTTTTGCCACCGCCATGAACCCAGCAAAACCCTCCAGATTGTGCACTTTTGGCACAGGTTGGAGCCTGGCATCGCTTGCCACCGCCATGAGCCACACAAAGCCCTCGACTAACCACACTAGTGTTGCAGCCGTCAACAGCACATTTATTGCCACCTCCATGTGCAATGCAACGTCCGCCTCGCTTGGCAGTCTTCCGACAATTCGGGGCATTGCATCTCCGCGAGTTGGACTTCGTTCCAGGATCAGTTGGCAATGCATTGTGCTGATTTGAGCAGTACACGCTATCAAGACTACTTCTTGATTTTCTTTCAATTGTATTACCGCAGAGGAGGTAATCGAGCGACGGCATGGTCGATGGAGGACAACAATACTAGGATCGTAGCAAAATGCTTACGAAGTTGTGTATGCAATTGATGCGGGTGATCGCAAAAGTATAAGTATCTAACAGCTTATTTGAAACAGCCTTCAATGGGACATGGTTGTCCGAAAGTTAACAATCGACGCGTGATGGGAGAAGCTGAAACGCTGAGCCCATTGATAAGTTTCAGAGGCTAACGTACTGCGAGGCAGCAAAAAAACGACACGTAGCTCTATGGAGTTCTTCTAGTATAAATTGGAGAATCGCGTGGCCTGCGTCTATTTCAAGCCCCTGCTTAACACGCGACACCTATATCTGTTGACTCAAGAACAATTGTCTCGCTATCCCTAGTTGAGTGTATGTTGATCACATCAGCTTTTAGTGCAGTCTGTTGGTTTTCTCAACCAATGTCTTCTAACTGCAAAGTGTGAGTAGTGCTGACCAATCTATTGCCTGGTCAACTTCAAACAACGGTGCAAAATTTGCAAGGATTGTCTATTGTGGGCGAGACATATCTTCCTTCAGCATGCAGCGTTTCTAACAGGTGTTTATATAGGTGGCCACTACTTGAGTTCTGCTGCATCTCATGTTAACGAAACTAAAGCGAAAATAGGACTTCAAGATATAGGTGGCTAAGGTCTCCAACCGAAAACAACAGTTCTCATCAAGAACATCTCGCGAAGTGCCGCGTATTTTGACACGAAAAAAGCGATCACTGAAATTTATTTGCTTCAATGCCCGACAAGAACGATGCGATCGATGCCATTCCAGCACCGATGACTGTGGACATAAGCGTGGGTACTTACGCTTGCACAGATGCCAACGAATATCTGTATCAGAATGAAACACTCTCAGTTTGCAACATTTTTCCTACATTTCATGCTACGATTCCTGGTTGCATTATCAATCAGTTTACCCTCGGCGTTTCTTCATTCAATTCAGCTTGTTCTAACACCAACATTCAGAGCCGGTGTGCCCTCGTAAGCATTTGCAAATGCTGGCTTGACAGTAAACATGCCACCTATTGTCGGCGGGACATGACAAGAAGTGCCACCGCCGCAATAGTAGCTGCAACAGCGGTGTAATTCACGACCTCGTCCGACACACCCAGCCATTGCGCTAGAGCACTTGGCGTCGTCGGCGACGCGAACTTGATCTTGCTGTTTTTAGACTTTGCAATACTGTTCTCAATGTCCCGCTGGATCATCTTAGCTGCGATCGGGTGGTACAAGTTCTTGCAATCCGCGAAGATGGCCTCAGCCTGGGCAGCACCCAGAGCAGTGCATAGGTCCCGGAAGAGCGGACGCACAAACTTCATACGGCCCTGTTCTTTAAGCATCTCTACGGTCTTGTCAAGCACACGCAAGTCGCCCGAGCGAAGCGATAACGTAAACCAGCGGAATCGCAGCTCTGAATTGTGCGTAGTAGTCAGGTGATGGTGCGTGAAAGAATCGATCACATCTAGGTGTGCAGCCGTAAACGTCACGTTTTGTTGCTTCAACAACAACGTGTCTAGTAGTAGAATCCACAGAGTGGTCGGCCACTTCTTCAGCACATCCTGGCTGATGCTCGTCCACGTGTCTGGGTCGCTGTTTGCAGTCATCTGCTCGCCTAGATCCGTCGCTTGGCTAGTAAGAGTCGTGTCAAACTTGTTCGCAACAGGCGGCATGCCAGGCGCGTGATACCACGTTTCCCAATCAATTTTGCTTAATGCCTCTGGTTGTTCGGCAAAATACTTTTCAAAAAATGCACGGAATTCACCCGACGTAATTGTCTTGTACTTGAATTCTTGAATGTACGCTTGCGCAAACTTGTCAAACACTTGGTGACCTCCAACTACTGTTGACAGGTAATGCAAAAAGTTAAAACCCTTTTCATACGGTATCGACGAGAAAATCTCATCAGGGTCAATGCCGTCCGTATTAGGCACCAATGCCGTAAAAGGGTGCATGGGTCCAAACTCTTCCACAGATTCTACAAGGTCACGCAGACCAATTGCAGCCTTGAGATCGTAGGCTTTTGGATCCTGAGCAATGCGAGTCTGAATTTTGCGTTCGAGCCACATTGTCCAACCTTCATTGAGCCAAAAGTCCGTCCATGATCGATTCGTGACGAGATTTCCCGTCCACGAGTGGGAAATTTCGTGAGCCACGACATCAGCAAGAGAACGATCTCCTGCTAGTAAAGTTGGTGTCACGAATGTCAAGCACGGATTCTCCATCCCTCCGTATGGGAATGAAGGTGGTAGACAGACGATATCGTATCGTTTCCAAACATATTCTTGTCCTGTAATATCTTCGGCATGTTGCAAGAAAGCTTCCGTCTGTGCAAACTCATGGGCAGCTTTAGTTACTACCGTAGGTTCTGCCCAGACTCGACTACGAGGTCCAAGTTCGACACTTTCCAATTTACCAGCTACAATAGCTAATAGATAGGAAGGAATCGGGACAGATTGATGGAAAGAGACTTGGTACGTTTTGTTTTGACTATGGAGATCCTTCTTTCGTCCTGAAGGCATAGCAATTGCACTCATAAGACACGTGCACCAATCAGGGACAGTTACCGTCGCCGTATAAGTGAATTTACAGGCTGGCGTATCCGGACACGGTACAATTGTACGTGCATGAATGGCTTGACATTGCGTAAACAAATAAGGATGACTCTTCCCCGCTGTAAGCTCTTTACAAAGCCATTGTAACCCACTTGAAGCGGCCGAGGTGGTGTAGTCCACACGAAGTTTGGTAGCATGAGACGGGACAGTTAGCGTGAGTGCCCGGCCAAAAACGGGGTGTGCCGTTTCGGCAAGAGTGAAGGTCGTTGTCTCCTTGTCATCCACATAAGCCTTGGATATGCTCAAATGGTTCGTGTCTAAGACGACAACAGCCGAGGATGTGGTAGATGTATGATGGAATGTATACTCGGCATAACCTTTCAGCTGTTGCGTCGTAAAGTCCAGCGCAAGGACCCAATTGAGGTGAGTGAAAGTCACCTCGTCCACATTTGAGTACGAATGCGACTTGAGAGGGCGAATTTGAGCCATGGCGGAAAATTGACAAATGAGGGAAAAGGATCGAGGGGTCCAGCCAGGAAAAGAGGTTATATTAAAGGTAAGAGTATATGGAATGATATAGGTAATAGTGGATAGGAGGACGAGTACTAATTGGATTATGAAAGACAGATGACTCATAGAGATTAATTCGATATAGTAGGTGTAACTGCCGCAACTTCATGGTTTGACCTCGGAAATTTAAGCAAC
Organism: Peronospora destructor; assembly: GCA_011800735.1. Taxonomy (NCBI): domain Eukaryota; phylum Oomycota; class Peronosporomycetes; order Peronosporales; family Peronosporaceae; genus Peronospora; species Peronospora destructor. Next base: position 6,697 of record WBRY01000038.1, on the reverse strand, counting down.
GTCATAATGCGTAGTAAATCTTTTTCAGCAATCTAAGCTCCCGCCTTTATCGTTGATCCAGTGCACCAGTATCGGAAGTAAAGAGCGAACAGCAAACGGTAGGACAGAGCTATGTTTCCTACCGAAGATTGTCAGCAATGGTCATTGTTCACTGGAGCCAAAATGACTACCATATGTATCTTTATTGGGTTTGCACGCTGCTGCGCATTGTAGCTATCATCTGCTGTGTTTGTGCTGCTAGCCATCAAATTCAATCCTTTTGCATATAGTTACATGGTATAAACTTGAACGAAGATACTTGTTGGTCAGAATGAGAATTTGATATTGATTAGAGCTTCCCATGTATGTACCTACCCTTTGTTCTCGTAGCTTTCGTTTACATGTTTGATGCACACTCTTCCAATCATTCCGGCGTAAAATCTTTTCGTAATCAGCTGGGTAGTTCTGTTTATGGTCAAGGACCATCATCGGACCAGGTTACCTCAATTTATTGTCGATAGTATTTCCTGTTGTAGGGCCCATCATGTAATACTGTAGCTGCCATCCAGAGTGATTGATTCGTGACAACCTGTTAAAAACTATGCATGTTGCAGCACCCAAACGCGCTAACAGAAGGAGTATTGATAAGCCCGGACGATAGGAACTCATAGTGATGGACTAGAACATCATCAATGTAGGATTAGCTGATTCGTCTACTAGAGATGGTAGACTTATGAAAACCAACGCTGCACCTAAGAGCAATCAAAGCTTTAAACTACAACCAAAAGCCCAAGGTGTCCCTGTCGTTCATTTATTCTTAGGTTCCAAACGACTTGCGAGCAGTACCGTGAGCAAAGGTCTTTAACTTCTCGGATCCCAATACGGAACCTCGGTTTTAAATTACGCTTGTGACTCGAAAACGTCGTCTGTGCCTCGCAGAGTGACATTGCGAGCATGGATGCGAGTTCAAGAAAGCTCCACAACGTCGGCGGCCACTGACTGACTCAGCCGCGGAGCGTCGAGCCGGCGTATGTATACAGGAGTAATGCGAAAGGACAGTACGGTGCGTACCCGACAGTGCCGCAATGGCCGCCGCAGACACGAAAGAGAGAGGCGAAAGGAGCAAAGGAGATATCAGAGGAGGGGATCGAACCCTCGATCTCGAGCGTGTGAAGCTCGCGTCCTAACCACTAGACGACACTGACACGTTTCACCAATCGACACCACTCACCACACAAAAATGCGCACTACACACCCTTCCGTACCTTCTATTGCTTACCCGCTTTCACTACCCTCACCCGTCCACATTGACAGCCACTCCCACCGCTCGTACTGACAAAATACCTCTACCGGCTCATTTTTCACTTGGAGACGACGACCCCATTACCCTCACAGACCTTGCGAACTGTTTCGTGAGTCTCAGACTCTACTGCAAAACCTATTGGTTGTTTGACTGACACTTGTGACTTGACAACGTCGTCTAAGTGCCTACATCGACCAGCATGGATGCGAGTTCAAGAAAGCTCCACAACGTCGGCGGCCACTGACTGACTCAGCCGCGGAGCGTCGAGCCGGCGTATGTATACAGGAGTAATGCGAAAGGACAGTACGGTGCGTACCCGACAGTGCCGCAATGGCCGCCGCAGACACGAAAGAGAGAGGCGAAAGGAGCAAAGGAGATATCAGAGGAGGGGATCGAACCCTCGATCTCGAGCGTGTGAAGCTCGCGTCCTAACCACTAGACGACACTGACACGTTTCACCAATCGACACCACTCACCACACAAAAATGCGCACTACACACCCTTCCGTACCTTCTATTGCTTACCCGCTTTCACTACCCTCACCCGTCCACATTGACAGCCACTCCCACCGCTCGTACTGACAAAATACCTCTACCGGCTCATTTTTCACTTGGAGACGACGACCCCATTACCCTCACAGACCTTGCGAACTGTTTCGTGAGTCTCAGACTCTACTGCAAAACCTATTGGTTGTTTGACTGACACTTGTGACTTGACAACGTCGTCTAAGTGCCTACATCGACCAGCATGGATGCGAGTTCAAGAAAGCTCCACAACGTCGGCGGCCACTGACTGACTCAGCCGCGGAGCGTCGAGCCGGCGTATGTATACAGGAGTAATGCGAAAGGACAGTACGGTGCGTACCCGACAGTGCCGCAATGGCCGCCGCAGACACGAAAGAGAGAGGCGAAAGGAGCAAAGGAGATATCAGAGGAGGGGATCGAACCCTCGATCTCGAGCGTGTGAAGCTCGCGTCCTAACCACTAGACGACACTGACACGTTTCACCAATCGACACCACTCACCACACAAAAATGCGCACTACACACCCTTCCGTACCTTCTATTGCTTACCCGCTTTCACTACCCTCACCCGTCCACATTGACAGCCACTCCCACCGCTCGTACTGACAAAATACCTCTACCGGCTCATTTTTCACTTGGAGACGACGACCCCATTACCCTCACAGACCTTGCGAACTGTTTCGTGAGTCTCAGACTCTACTGCAAAACCTATTGGTTGTTTGACTGACACTTGTGACTTGACAACGTCGTCTAAGTGCCTACATCGACCAGCATGGATGCGAGTTCAAGAAAGCTCCACAACGTCGGCGGCCACTGACTGACTCAGCCGCGGAGCGTCGAGCCGGCGTATGTATACAGGAGTAATGCGAAAGGACAGTACGGTGCGTACCCGACAGTGCCGCAATGGCCGCCGCAGACACGAAAGAGAGAGGCGAAAGGAGCAAAGGAGATATCAGAGGAGGGGATCGAACCCTCGATCTCGAGCGTGTGAAGCTCGCGTCCTAACCACTAGACGACACTGACACGTTTCACCAATCGACACCACTCACCACACAAAAATGCGCACTACACACCCTTCCGTACCTTCTATTGCTTACCCGCTTTCACTACCCTCACCCGTCCACATTGACAGCCACTCCCACCGCTCGTACTGACAAAATACCTCTACCGGCTCATTTTTCACTTGGAGACGACGACCCCATTACCCTCACAGACCTTGCGAACTGTTTCGTGAGTCTCAGACTCTACTGCAAAACCTATTGGTTGTTTGACTGACACTTGTGACTTGACAACGTCGTCTAAGTGCCTACATCGACCAGCATGGATGCGAGTTCAAGAAAGCTCCACAACGTCGGCGGCCACTGACTGACTCAGCCGCGGAGCGTCGAGCCGGCGTATGTATACAGGAGTAATGCGAAAGGACAGTACGGTGCGTACCCGACAGTGCCGCAATGGCCGCCGCAGACACGAAAGAGAGAGGCGAAAGGAGCAAAGGAGATATCAGAGGAGGGGATCGAACCCTCGATCTCGAGCGTGTGAAGCTCGCGTCCTAACCACTAGACGACACTGACACGTTTCACCAATCGACACCACTCACCACACAAAAATGCGCACTACACACCCTTCCGTACCTTCTATTGCTTACCCGCTTTCACTACCCTCACCCGTCCACATTGACAGCCACTCCCACCGCTCGTACTGACAAAATACCTCTACCGGCTCATTTTTCACTTGGAGACGACGACCCCATTACCCTCACAGACCTTGCGAACTGTTTCGTGAGTCTCAGACTCTACTGCAAAACCTATTGGTTGTTTGACTGACACTTGTGACTTGACAACGTCGTCTAAGTGCCTACATCGACCAGCATGGATGCGAGTTCAAGAAAGCTCCACAACGTCGGCGGCCACTGACTGACTCAGCCGCGGAGCGTCGAGCCGGCGTATGTATACAGGAGTAATGCGAAAGGACAGTACGGTGCGTACCCGACAGTGCCGCAATGGCCGCCGCAGACACGAAAGAGAGAGGCGAAAGGAGCAAAGGAGATATCAGAGGAGGGGATCGAACCCTCGATCTCGAGCGTGTGAAGCTCGCGTCCTAACCACTAGACGACACTGACACGTTTCACCAATCGACACCACTCACCACACAAAAATGCGCACTACACACCCTTCCGTACCTTCTATTGCTTACCCGCTTTCACTACCCTCACCCGTCCACATTGACAGCCACTCCCACCGCTCGTACTGACAAAATACCTCTACCGGCTCATTTTTCACTTGGAGACGACGACCCCATTACCCTCACAGACCTTGCGAACTGTTTCGTGAGTCTCAGACTCTACTGCAAAACCTATTGGTTGTTTGACTGACACTTGTGACTTGACAACGTCGTCTAAGTGCCTACATCGACCAGCATGGATGCGAGTTCAAGAAAGCTCCACAACGTCGGCGGCCACTGACTGACTCAGCCGCGGAGCGTCGAGCCGGCGTATGTATACAGGAGTAATGCGAAAGGACAGTACGGTGCGTACCCGACAGTGCCGCAATGGCCGCCGCAGACACGAAAGAGAGAGGCGAAAGGAGCAAAGGAGATATCAGAGGAGGGGATCGAACCCTCGATCTCGAGCGTGTGAAGCTCGCGTCCTAACCACTAGACGACACTGACACGTTTCACCAATCGACACCACTCACCACACAAAAATGCGCACTACACACCCTTCCGTACCTTCTATTGCTTACCCGCTTTCACTACCCTCACCCGTCCACATTGACAGCCACTCCCACCGCTCGTACTGACAAAATACCTCTACCGGCTCATTTTTCACTTGGAGACGACGACCCCATTACCCTCACAGACCTTGCGAACTGTTTCGTGAGTCTCAGACTCTACTGCAAAACCTATTGGTTGTTTGACTGACACTTGTGACTTGACAACGTCGTCTAAGTGCCTACATCGACCAGCATGGATGCGAGTTCAAGAAAGCTCCACAACGTCGGCGGCCACTGACTGACTCAGCCGCGGAGCGTCGAGCCGGCGTATGTATACAGGAGTAATGCGAAAGGACAGTACGGTGCGTACCCGACAGTGCCGCAATGGCCGCCGCAGACACGAAAGAGAGAGGCGAAAGGAGCAAAGGAGATATCAGAGGAGGGGATCGAACCCTCGATCTCGAGCGTGTGAAGCTCGCGTCCTAACCACTAGACGACACTGACACGTTTCACCAATCGACACCACTCACCACACAAAAATGCGCACTACACACCCTTCCGTACCTTCTATTGCTTACCCGCTTTCACTACCCTCACCCGTCCACATTGACAGCCACTCCCACCGCTCGTACTGACAAAATACCTCTACCGGCTCATTTTTCACTTGGAGACGACGACCCCATTACCCTCACAGACCTTGCGAACTGTTTCGTGAGTCTCAGACTCTACTGCAAAACCTATTGGTTGTTTGACTGACACTTGTGACTTGACAACGTCGTCTAAGTGCCTACATCGACCAGCATGGATGCGAGTTCAAGAAAGCTCCACAACGTCGGCGGCCACTGACTGACTCAGCCGCGGAGCGTCGAGCCGGCGTATGTATACAGGAGTAATGCGAAAGGACAGTACGGTGCGTACCCGACAGTGCCGCAATGGCCGCCGCAGACACGAAAGAGAGAGGCGAAAGGAGCAAAGGAGATATCAGAGGAGGGGATCGAACCCTCGATCTCGAGCGTGTGAAGCTCGCGTCCTAACCACTAGACGACACTGACACGTTTCACCAATCGACACCACTCACCACACAAAAATGCGCACTACACACCCTTCCGTACCTTCTATTGCTTACCCGCTTTCACTACCCTCACCCGTCCACATTGACAGCCACTCCCACCGCTCGTACTGACAAAATACCTCTACCGGCTCATTTTTCACTTGGAGACGACGACCCCATTACCCTCACAGACCTTGCGAACTGTTTCGTGAGTCTCAGACTCTACTGCAAAACCTATTGGTTGTTTGACTGACACTTGTGACTTGACAACGTCGTCTAAGTGCCTACATCGACCAGCATGGATGCGAGTTCAAGAAAGCTCCACAACGTCGGCGGCCACTGACTGACTCAGCCGCGGAGCGTCGAGCCGGCGTATGTATACAGGAGTAATGCGAAAGGACAGTACGGTGCGTACCCGACAGTGCCGCAATGGCCGCCGCAGACACGAAAGAGAGAGGCGAAAGGAGCAAAGGAGATATCAGAGGAGGGGATCGAACCCTCGATCTCGAGCGTGTGAAGCTCGCGTCCTAACCACTAGACGACACTGACACGTTTCACCAATCGACACCACTCACCACACAAAAATGCGCACTACACACCCTTCCGTACCTTCTATTGCTTACCCGCTTTCACTACCCTCACCCGTCCACATTGACAGCCACTCCCACCGCTCGTACTGACAAAATACCTCTACCGGCTCATTTTTCACTTGGAGACGACGACCCCATTACCCTCACAGACCTTGCGAACTGTTTCGTGAGTCTCAGACTCTACTGCAAAACCTATTGGTTGTTTGACTGACACTTGTGACTTGACAACGTCGTCTAAGTGCCTACATCGACCAGCATGGATGCGAGTTCAAGAAAGCTCCACAACGTCGGCGGCCACTGACTGACTCAGCCGCGGAGCGTCGAGCCGGCGTATGTATACAGGAGTAATGCGAAAGGACAGTACGGTGCGTACCCGACAGTGCCGCAATGGCCGCCGCAGACACGAAAGAGAGAGGCGAAAGGAGCAAAGGAGATATCAGAGGAGGGGATCGAACCCTCGATCTCGAGCGTGTGAAGCTCGCGTCCTAACCACTAGACGACACTGACACGTTTCACCAATCGACACCACTCACCACACAA